>RPFO01000041.1:3646453-3741453 GCA_009746045.1 Mesostigma viride | reverse complement strand
CCACTCGCCATCGTCCTTTCCCAGTCATCTGGGCCCGCAAACCCACCGCCAGAAAACCCATCGCCAAGCGCAGGAAACCCCTCGCAAGAGTCCAACCAAGAAACCATGCTACGACAAATGCAAATGGCCACAGTACCTGGACTACGCAAGCTTTTCTTTCCGCGCCGGCTTACTGCGCCTGACCGACGCAGAATGCGCCGAGATAGTGCATTACTACGCACTGGAACACAAGCTCCATGGGCCCGATGGGCCCATCCCCGCCGACAAAGTGGAGGAGTTCCTCGCCCTGCCAGAATTTTACCATTGCCTTGCTAGCTATCCTTTTCAGTTTCTACAAGTTCACTGGCGAAGACCTCGTCGCTAAGCTCCGCAACCCAGCCTGGCCCGCGCAGCCAGCAGCCACATCGGCTCCCTCTCTCTGCAATTCCTTAAGGATGACATCCGAGCAGCGCGGGCTGGAGGATCGAGCACGTGACCTGGCCGTACTTGGCCGAAAAGCTGACCTCGCTGAACACGACGCTCAACACGGTGGAGGCCCGGGTCTCCAATGTGGAAACCAAGGTCGTCCACAAGCTCCAACCTCAGTTCACGGCGCTGCAGACCGCGGCGCAGGCATCTGAGGCGCATGCTGCTCTTGTCTCTCGCCTTATAATTCCAAGTTGAGGGCAAGTGTGGTGTGCTCATGAAGAAGCTTGAAGCGATCACAGCCCACACCGAGGCCCTCAGTGGCCACACATGTCCCAAAGATAGCGGAGCAGACGGCCACCATCGCATCCCAGCCACCCCGGCTGGAATCATGCTGGCGACCTCCTGCCCCTCTCCTATGCGGACCTGCTGCGGATAGCGACCGCCTCAACCACTGACGCCATCGCCACGAAACTCCAGGAGCTTGAAGACCTTCGCCAGCTGGCTCAACAACGGGAGGTCACCGACCGCGCTCGCCGCGACTGCCGGGTGGTGCTGCGTCGCTTCCCCCCAAAGCCAGGCCGAGACGTCAACCACCCTTGCCGACGAGCTCACTGGACCAGCTCCTTTATACCCTCATGGGCCTGGTAGGTGAGGTAGAACTGCGTGGGTGCCTTCCCCACTCTCGGGACAAGGCGGCTCCCCCACCAGTCCTGCTCACCTTCCCCTCCCGTGAGGACAAGCAGCGGTTCCTTTCTCGTCGGAAGAGGTTGCACGACCTCACCTGGACGCTGGACGACGACCTGACCCCCGCCCAGCAGCAGCAGCAACGCGACCTGTGGCCGGAATACCTCCGCCACAAGCAGGACAACAGAAGCCCGCAGGTGTTCCGGAAGACTGGGACCTGATCAGTCAACCACAAGATGTGGACGCCCCCTGCCGGGCTAGAATAGCTTGAATAGCCCTAGCTTGTATCCATTGCCGTATAGTCACTGCCGCCATGGCAGCCATGCTTAGAATGTTTGCCTAGCTGTGCCACCATACCTAGTCGCGTGCATCGCTAACACACGGTACACAACCAGCCATAGCCTTAGCTTAGTCCTTGTACAGCCATGCTACGTCCTGGCTTTGCTCAGATTACTTGCCCACACTCCTTGTTATGATATGCTCACATGGGTCTTATTGCACCCACAGAACTTGCCGGATCGTCTAACGTGTCCGATTGCAGCTGTGGCATGCCTCTGGCATGAAGGAGAAAGGGGGTCTCTGCCCTTTCTTCCTGTTGTGCACACACAGGGAATAAAAGCACCTCGGTGCTCCATGACTCCCCAATGGGAGCACGAGTTCATTGAATTAATTAATTAATTAATTAATTAATTAATTAATTAATTAATTAATTAATTAATTAATTAATAAGGAACATAACTCCGTTGGGAGTACATGTAGCACATATCCCTGAGAAGGGGCACATGGCTTTTAATACATTCTGGGCTACTTCCTGCAAGGGTAGGATGTAAACTACACCAGTCCTGTTCTGGGTGCACAAAGTGCGGCCTGCACCACTATGTATTCCAGCAGCGAGGGTGCAGACATAGGGTGGAAGATCATCATGGCTATACAATTTTGGAATCATGGCATGGCTAACGTGATGACTGACTAGCTAGACCTTTTCAGTGGTTTTCCATTTGCGGGTATTTCCTCGTAAATGGTGGGAGAGCGATCGCAGCAATGGTGCTCACCACTAGACACTCCCGGCCAGTTAGGCTAGAAACACACGCCCTGATCAAGCATGCTGTTTCCGGCCCCACCGTCTAGGTCATCTAGTCGCTCCACACGTAAGCCAGCCATAATTTCAATGCACAAGGATACACATTTCCATCACCATTCATCTTCATCATCCTGAACGACTCGAAAACGCGGAAAAGATAACGGCAGGCTCGAGCTACCATGGTCCGGATTCTCCCGATTTCTGGCCTGCGCTGGTTGTCTCTTTGATACAAAGGCTAGGGCATGGCTTCTCATCGCTTCAACCTGTTGGGGAGCATCATTGCTCCCCGACACCGCCGACGACTGATGTGGACATCCGCATCGGCCTGGCCTGGGCTAGCCGCTTCGTTCGCTCAACACCTACTGGCGCTCCAAGGTCCTGGGCGAGCATCGCAAGCGCATGCTCTTCAAGGTCCTCGTCCTCACGGTGCTTACGTATGGCGCCGATGCAAGGACACTCACGGACACACTGCCCGCCAAGCTAGAGTACGGTTTACAGGATGCTCCGACAGGTCCTGAATGTAGGGTTTTCCACGCATAGGTCATTGGAGTCTTTGTATCAGGGTATGCCTCGCATTTCGGACGAGATTAGGCAGCGTAGGATAGCATTTGTAGGACATCTTGCTCGCACCAGTCAGGTAGATACCGCCCTTGGTCTGGCCGGCCCCCAGCGGCTTGGCCAACCAGGGCGGCACGTCCTGACCTGGCCTGGCCCCAAGGACATTCCTAGAAAGCTGGGTAAACCTGCCATGAACTACATCCAGATGTTGCTGGCCGACCTAGTGGTCCCAGCTCAGTTTGAACATCGCATTCACTCCCTCTCTCTTCTTTGGACTGTGGGCAAGCCCCCTCCCCCCAAGCGGAAGGGGCGCTTTGCTGAGTAGTGTAGTTAGGATTTTCTAGACTAGATAGCTTAGAGTTAGCTTAGTTGGATTACGCGGCTTCGCCCACCTCCACCCATCCAGCAAGGGATATGTGCTACATGATCTAGCTCCCAACGGAGTCATGTTATAATTTAATTTAATTTAATTTTTCTCATCAGAGAGTGACTCTCTGCATAGGCAGAGCTTGGCCAAAATTCTTAATGCATTCATTCATGGGGAGTCCCATTATCGGCAGAGCGTGGCTAAATTCTTATTACCACATCATCCATGGGGGGCCATTATGGGCGCTCATGCGCGTGGGCCATGCTTTGTCTATAATGGGACCCCCATGGATGTTGCATTAAGAACTTAGCCATGCTATGCCATGCAGAGAGATGCTCTCTGTCGAGAAGCCATGCCCTAGCCCTTGCATAGCCATGATGATCTTCCTCCCCCGTGCCAGGATCCCCTTAGCTGGGTTGAACCTGAGACAGCATGGTGGTGCCGGTGCCCTTGCGGCACCTAGAGCAAGTGTTGCTTACATTCCCACCCTTGCATGAAGTAGCCTAGGATGTATTTAAAGCCATATGCCCCTTCTCAGGGATATGTGCTACATTGACTCCCAACGGAGTGATGTTGATAATTAATTAATTAATTAATGCGCGTGGGCCACGTGCTAGGCTAAGCCTTACTACTCTACACTACTGCTATATTCCCTAGACTGGGGTTGCTGGGGTGGCAGGGGGTGCCTGCCAGGGCTTGTGGAGTTGTGGTCGACGTGGATGACGTCCCCCCCCCAGTATACCGGTTCCCCTCCGCGCTCTGCCGGAGCTGAAGGTAAATTAAATTAAATTAAATTATAACATGACTTACCGATTTCTGGCCTGCGCTGGTTGTCTCTTTGATAACATGACTCCGTTGGGAGATCATGTAGCACATATTCCTTGCTGGATGGGTGGAGGTGGGCGAAGCCACGTAATCGAACGAACCTAACTCTAAGCTATCTAGTCTAGAAAATCCTAACTACACTACTACTCAGCAAAACGCCCCTTCCGCTTGGCGGGGGGGAGGGGGCTTGCCCACAGGGGCTGGCGTGTGAGCCTGGACAATCTTCTGCCACCGCTTCTTGTTCTGCATAGCAGTCCAAAGAAGAGAGATGGAGTGAATGCGGTGTTCAAACTGAGCTGGGACCACTAGGTCGGCCAGCAACATCTGGATGTAGTTCATGGCAGGTTTACCCAGCTTTCTAGGAAGGTCCTTGGGGCCAGGCCAGGTCAGGACGTGCCGCCCTGGTTGGCCAAGCCGCTGGGGGCCGGCCAGACCAAGGGCGGTATCTACCTGACTGGTGCAAGCAAGATGTCCTACAAATGCTATCCTACGCTGCCTAATCTCGTCCGAAATGCGAGGCATACCCTGATACAAAGACTCTAATGACCTATGCTTGGAAAACCCTACGTCCAGGACCTGTCTTATCCTGTATGTAAACCGTGCCGTCGAGCTTGGCGGCCAGTGTGTCCGTGAGTGTCCAGGCCTCGGCGCCATATACGTAAGCACCGTGAGGACGAGGACCTTGAAGAGCATGCGCTTGCGGTGCTCGCCCAGGCCCTTGGAGCGCCAGTAGGTGTTGAGCGAACGAAGCTGGAGGTAGGTCGGCCATAGCTCCTGTCGCCGATGTTGCTGGGCCAAGGTCAAGTCGTCGTCCAGCGTCCTCGAGGGGAATGATGCAGACGATATTTGTTTAAACTTTTGTCTAATTTTTTTTCTAATGAGATTAGCATAGTACTCCGTGGCATGCCTTTGCGCATGACACGCAAGTACTTACTTACCCAAGTGGCCAAGTCCTCAAGAGCTAGCTCGATCCATAAGATCGCAGCTAATTTCGGTGTACCGAAAATTGGGGCGGAGCCTCCTGTTTATTTCGTACCTATCGACACTTTCCGCGTAATTGTCTTGGCATGTGGAGAAACCCAAAGACCCGGCAGCTGGAGATGCAGAGAAATGCTAACACAGGTTTGTGTAGGCAACATTGTTTATTAAATATAAAAGTAGCAATCTCAGATGGATGATAACTGACATGTGACGCATTCTTGCTCGTTCACTCAAAAGTAAGCTCATGTGGCTACTCTACCGGCCTATCTAAGGGTAGTGTCATCTACAACTGGGTCACGCAGTCACCATGCGGGGCCAGCCTTGCTGGGCCCAGTGTCGAAAAATAAAAATATATAAAAGGCATGCGCATGTTTCACGAATCCACGCCGATGTTGGCGGCAAAGACCACCACCACCACGAGCCTGGTCCCAGAGAAAAGACCCCGGCCGGACCCTCACAGGCACGGCCGGGCACTCCCTGCTTGGTTTGCATGCCGGCTCGTTATGTCACACCACCCGTCTACAGCGGGTAGAAGCACGTGTCCGCATGGTACTGCCCGCTGCCATGGCCACCGTGGATGTACAGGCCCGACTTAGTCATCACGCCGGCATGCTCAAAGCGGATGGGGCCGTCCGCGTACACGGGCGTGTTCTCCACCATCACGCCGTCACCCGGGAGGTAGCCCTGCCAGAATTGGCTCTCTGCAGGGGGTCAAGTGGGAAGGGGGGGAAGTAGGGAAACAAGGGGTAAAGAAAGGGGGAGAAGACACGCGCATGGATGTAAGTCGAAGCACGTAAGCCTAAAAAACTGCATGGAGCTGCATACAGAAAGAAGATCAAGGCTGCGAAACAGGAAACACCACAGCTGTCCCGAAACCGAAGCTAAGCTATTCAGGAGGGGTGACCTACGTGCCAGCCCATAATACAACCATCAATAAAACCCACACTACAACCACAGAACTAAACTTGGAGAAACCATCAAAGCTAGCATATGCGATGAAAATGACTCGATCAATGTTAACAAGACGCCATTGAAAAAAAAGCCAACAACCAACCAACCGCTCGCAAAGTTACGAAACCATTTACCCCTTGGTCCCTGAACGCACCTGTGTCATACATCCACAAATCGCCAAACTCGGACGTGAGGGCCGCGCCGCCGTTGATGTACATGCGGCCGTCGCTGACACCCGCCAGCCCCACGTGCGCGTACCGCCCGCGCACGCCCAGCGCCGCGTCGGCGAGGGGCGGCGTGGGCATCCGCGTCCACCGGTTGAAGACCACGTCGTATTTGAACAGCGCGTTGGAGAAGCCGTCCTCGCGGTACCCGCCGTACACATACATGGCGTCGCCAACCAGCGCGGCTGAGTGGCCAAACAGCTTGCCAGGGACCTGCGTGCCGGAGGGCAGCAGCTGCGTCCACGTGCGGGCATCCAGGTTGAACTCCCACAGGTCGTCGTGGAACCGGTGGCCCGCGCGCCCGCCGTACACCAGCATGCGCGCGCCGTCCTCAGTGACCACCGCGCTGTGGTCGTAGCGGGCCGGCGCCGCGCCGCCCTCGCCGGTCACCGCCACAAACTCCCAGCTCGCGTTCGCGAAGTGGAACAGCCACACGTCGTCGTACACGTAGGCTGACCGCTCGCCGCCATACACCAGCATGTCGGCGCCATTGTGGACCATGAGCGCCGCGTGCGAGTAGCGGGGGGGTGGCAGCCGGCCGCTGACCTCTACGCGCGACCAGTAACGGTTGGGGATCCACGACACGGGCGGGTCGTCCACCTGGTCCAGCGTGGATGTGACGACAGGTGGCACGTTCAGGTCGACCGCCACGACGCTGATCTCATCCCAGAACGCGTGCGAGCGGAGGACACGTGGCAGCCAGCCAGCGTGCTCGCGCGTGCCCGCGTACGAGTTGCTCAGCAGCAGCTTGCGTGCCTTGATGCTGGCTGCCGAGCGCTTGACCACCTCGCCGTCGATCGTGATGGTCAGCCCATCGCGGGGGTTGGAGACGATCACGATCTCGTGCCAGCCAGCGTTGCGCCCACGGCCAGTGGACTCCCATGGGCTCGCGACCGCGTACTGGGCCACCACCGACTTGGTGTTCACGCCCACCGCGGTCGAGCGCGCGTCCGGTGGCCCCACATCCGCCAAGAGCGGCTTGCCCTGCTCGTCCGTCTGCGCGCAGTCGTTGAAGTCGGGTGAGATGTAGTGCGCCGCCTCCTCGCTGTCGCTGTCGTAGAAGAAGGCCCGCATGAGGAAGGAGTCCAGCGCCTTGTCCAGCGACGGCGTCTCCACCACCCCCGCCAGTGCGTGGGCCGCGTACAGCGACCGCTGGCCCTTGTAGGGCAGCTCCTCCGTCACCTTGAACGCGCCCACGTCCGTGGGGACGCCGCGGCACGAGGGTGATGGCTGGAACGCGTTCGTGGGGCCCTCGAACCCCTCGTAGAACGCAAGCACACCAGGTGGCGGGCCGGAGGGCTCTGCGCGCGCGCCCAGGTTGCCGTAGTACATTTCCACGTCCAGGGACCCACCCACGAGCGCGCCAGCTGGCACGCGCAGCCAGAACACGGTCGTGTTGCTGCCGCACCCTGGCGTGGAGTCCATCCAGTGGGCCAGGGGCTCGTTGTTGCCGCCCGTGAGGAAGACCACGTCAGCACAGCTGTCGGACATGCGCCCCGCGACCACCAGCTCGGCCGTGTCCACCAACACCTGAACGGTAACCGCCTCACTGGCGGTGCCCGCCACGGTGAAGCGCTTGACGTACGACAGCTCGTCGCGGGGCACGACCGCCGCGTTGTGCAGGCGCCAGATGTCATTCTGGTAGCTCTTGTCAAACGCGGCGCCGCCAAACACGTACAGGTCGCCGCCCTTCATGACGGCCGAGTGCTCGAACCGCTTGGTGGGCAGGGGTACGTCCAGCCCGTTGGTCAGCAGGCACCGCCAGGGGGCGGCGATGGCCGAGATGGACGAGAAGATGCCGGTCCCGTTGAAGGTGGGCGTGGACACCACGTACGTGCCTGCGCTGGGCGGCATGTAGATGACCTTGACGGCGCCACCTGGCAGCGGCTCCATCTCGTACGGGATCGGGTTGCCCGCCTCACTGTCGCGTGTGATGGCCAGCACGTCACCCAGCAGGGGGCGCAGGTCGGCCGTGGTGATGGCGTTGCCCAGCGAGTCCTCTGCGCGCACGACAAACGCGGCGATGGAGCCGGCGGTGGCCGAGGTGAGGCCCAAGCCGTCCGCCACCAGCGTTGCAGGGACACCGCCGTCGACCAGCACGTGGTAGGGCATCTCGTTGACCAGCTCACCGCCGTTCATGACCACGTCCAGGGTGTACGTCCCTGCCAGGGGGAGCGAGTAGGGCGCGAGCCAGACGTCGCCCTTGCAGTTGCTGCCATCGGGGAACCAGTCGCGCGCCCGGTCCTCCACGAACAGCCCGCGGGGCAGAGAGACCGAGGCCAGGTGGCGGCGCCGCCCGTTGTTGCCATCATCCTGGCCGCAAGGGGACACGCACTGGGTGGCCATTGGGTGGGTGGTCTGGTTGTAGCTCTCCCGGATTGGGTACTCGATCGGATCATGCACGTCGTTGAAGTAGTTGATTGTGTACAGTGCGGTGGTGAGCGCGAAGTCGACCGGCCCCAGGTAGCAGTAGCGGCACTGGTCCTTGGCCATGACGTACACGGTCTGGGAGACCTCATCGTCCGGCGTGGAGCGCGCCAGGCCGGGGCCAAAAGGGACCGAGAAGCGCGCACTGACCACGCCCACGCCCACCTGCGTGTATGCCTCCTGCACGCTGGGGCCCCACTGGGGGGCGCCGAGGTCGCTCGCGTACGGGTCGAGCGTGCCGACCAGGCAGCCCTCGGAGCCGGCCACGTTGGGCCGGCAGTTGGCCCCCCAGCCCTTAGTGGTCAAACCGTCGCCCTCGTTGAGCGGCCAGAAGCCGACGACATCGTCGAGGACCATGTAGGGCGGGCAGTGCATGGTCGCGTTGATGTCACGCTCGCTGCGCATGACCTTGAGGAGGGTGACCTCATCGATCCAGCCGTCAAACTTGTACCCGATGTCCAGCGCGTGCGAGTAGGGGCTCGCGTGCGCAACTTTGCTCTTCTCAAACGACGTCCCGTTGAGCAACGCGCCGTTGTGGTAGAGCGCCAGGTATGTCCCGTTGTACGTGGCCGCCACGTGGTTCCACGCGTCTATCTCTACGCTGATGGGGAAGCGCGCCACGCGGTACTCGCCCTTGCCCACGTACACCGTGGCCACCAGCTCCTCGTAGTCGAGCGTGAACTTGAAGTCGTAGCCCTTCATGTCCGTCCCGCTCTGGCTCTGGTTGCCCTTGTGCAGGATGAAGCGGAACTCCTCCACGCCGCCCACCTCCTCCTCCTCCACGGTCTCCAGCAGGCGGCGGCCACCGCTGGGGGGTGGGGGCGACGGAGGGGGGGGGCGCGGGGGGGGCGGCGAGCGGGGTGGCGGTGGGCTGGGCGATGGTGGCGGCGGGGAGGGTGGTGGCGGCGGGGAAGGCCGTGAGACCAGACGGGGCTTGACCCACGCCGACATGGTGATGCCGGGGTAGCCCAGGTCAAGCGCGCCGTCCCACTCCTCGTCCACTGGGGGTAGGGTGAAAAAGGGGAGTAGGGGCGTGAATAGGGAGTCCGAACAGGAACACAAAAGGGAGCGGGCAGCAGCAAGGAAACAGGATTAACGGCCGGTAACATAGTTACCAGTAGGACAGCAAGAAGAGGTTGACTTGACCAAGTGGTGTATAAGTGGAAAGGTGGGTACATTTCCGAGTCAGAGACACTGCCGCTGATTTCAAACATCTGCCGCGCCATCAGCCATCCAACTCCAAGATGACACTATAATGCACAACAAGGGCAGTGACAAGAGCAACAACAAGGGCAACAACAAGGGCAGAAATAAGGGCAGTAACAAGGGCCATGACAAGGGGAACTACAAGGGCGGCGCGTCACATTGCCACACAAACGGCCTCTAGGAACAAACGCCAAGGTCGGCACCTCACCTTGCACGCTCGTGTCGCCATTGAACCGCAGAGCCGATCCGCGATTGACATCGATGCAGATGCCCGTGTCCCCGTTGACCAGCATGGCGGGGCCCACCAGCACGCCCTCGGCCCCACCTGCCAGGGTAACAAAGATGCGGTAGCGCCCGTGCACCTGCGGCGTGAAAGTCACCGTGTACGTGCCGTCGCCATTGTCCGCGGTGACCGCGTACATGATGTCGTGGGGGCCCGTTACCGCCACCTGGAAGATGTCGCCGCCCACGTTGTGGGGGCAGCCAAAGCTGTCGCGCGCCTGCAGGGTCATGGACGCGGGCACGCCCGCGGTGAACGTCTCGCTGATCTGCTCCAGGGTCACCTGGGCGGCATCCGTCGGCCCCGGCCGCACGTAAGTGGTGTACTCGCGGAAGACCGTGCCGTCGAGCAGCAGCCGCGTGGTGTAGTTGCCGCACACATCGATGCTATACGTCACGCCGTACGTGCCGTCGTTAAAGTCGGTCATCTCGGGGGTCACCGTGAGCGCGTCCTCGAGCGTCATCTCAACCGTGAACGCGTCGCCGCCCAACAGGCGCCTCTTGCCGCAGCACGCGCGTGCGGTCAGCGTGAACGAGCCGTTGCCGCCTGAGGGTGCGCCAAAGATGCCCGCACCCGACACGGTCGTCGACGCCGCATCGGTCGAGTCGTCAAACGAGGCGTTCACCCACAGGCCCGACAGGCCCAGCAGCGGCGCGCCACCTATGCTGCCGCCGTTCTGGTAGAACAAGGGCGAGTACAGGCTGTTGAGCACCTCGTGGCGGTCGGAGGAGACGTCGCCGAGGCCCTCATCGAACCCCCAGTAGTGCAGCTGCAGGTCCTCCCGCAGCGGTAACAGGTCGTCCCACGGGCGCGAGGTGTCGCGGTTCGGGTACGTGTTGTTGTTATACGTGTCGTACCAGATCATGCGCGACGGCGGGCAGCGCGCCTGCTCGTTGATCATGTGAGGCATCGTGAAGCGCCAGCTCACACTCCCGGTCGCCTGCGCGACGCCCGAGACGTCCGGGTCGTCGCCCACGATGCTGCGCAGGCTCTCCTCGATCACCGCCATGTCGTAGAGGAGGCCGTCGTACTTGCGGGTGCCATCCGGGTCCATCCCGACCAGCAGCATCGTCTTGGTGAACTTGACGCCCAGGATGGGCGCGGCGTTGTCCCACGTGGCAGTGTCCAGCAGGACGCCGTCGATGTAGAAGAACGCGCGCGTGCCTAGGTAGGTCACAGCCACGTGCTGCCAGCGGCCAGGCAGCAGCCGCGCCTTGATGGCGTTGTACTCGCGGAACGCCTGGCAGGGCTCGCACCCGCAGTCGGAGCGGTCCAGCAGGGAGAGGGTCAGCGCGCCGTCCAAAAAGCCGACCGTGTAAGCAGGGAGGCCCGCCTTGTAGCCAAGCTCAGGAGGGACCGGTGTCATCTGGGGGATGGACAGGAGCGTCTGCGCGCCCGCCGTGGTGTAGGGGTACACCCATGCGGTCACCGTGGCGCCAGCAATGTCTGCGGGGACCGACTTCTCCATTGCCAGGCCGAGCCCTGCGGTCGCGTACGGGTAGGTCCTCCCCGCCTTGGCGGCCTTGGAGAGGTCGACCGCGTACTCGGATGTGAAGTAGCGTGCAGCAACCTCCGCATCCACCAGTACGCGCCCATAGACAAAGATCTCGTCCACCACACCCGCGACGTCCGGCTGGCCATACGCGTCCGCAAACACGAGCCCGCTGTTGCCCAGGTTGCGCAGCCGGCGGCGGTAGAAGACTGCCTCGTCTCCGGCCTGGTCCTCCATCAGCGCGTAGTTCTTGTACACGTGGATGTTCTCCCCACCGTTCTTGGTCGTGCCCGTGATCATCATGAACACGCCACGTGGCACCGACGAGGGGATCGGGTCGGGCAGCCCGTCGGCAGCCCCCGGCTGGTACTGCGGCCACTCAAACTTGACCCACATCACGATCGAGGCCTCGGGCGACTTGAGCACCTTGTCCATGGGCAGGTACATGGCGACGGGGATGGGCGACCGCGGGCGGATGCCCGCGTCCTGCGGCATGTCCCACGCGGTCACGCCAAACGCATATGCGCGCGCGTCGCGGGCGTTGCGGTCCTGCGCGAGCGTGCTGTGCTCTGTCACCGCACCACGAGGGCCGTTGAACTTGATGTCGTTCATGCGGGTGCTTTCGACAACGTCAAACAGATACAGCCCATGGTTGCCGCCCACAATGTCCTCCACCATCATCACGCTGGGTCCCAGGTCCACCCCTAGTAACTCACTCTCCATATTGAAGAGCGCCACAGGCCAGGCCTCGGGCACACCAAACAGCTCCTTGAAGATGAGCGTCGTGAGCAGCGCCTCGGGGCCCCAGGTCATCGGGTAGTGCGCCACCAGCCCGTTGGTCAGGTCCTCTAGCGTGGCGCGGATGGTGAAGTCGTCCACCCAGGACTCGCCGAACGTGATGCGGTCGTTGGTCGCGCTCACGTTGCCGGTGCCAGGGGCCCCTGGTTTGGTCAGCACGACCATGCGGGGGGAGCCCTCGGGCATGCGCCCCGCGTCCTTGCTGAGCGGGCCGTCGAGGAAGGTGGCGCCGAGCCACTTGCTGGGCGCCAGGTTGGCCCCCGTCACGGTTACAGGTGTCCCGCCCCCGATGGCCGCGATGCGGGGCTTGACGTCGATCACGGTGGGTGGCCGCCACGGGGAGGATGCGCCCACAATGGCCCCATCCTGGATGACCAGGTCGGCCTGCGCGCCGGCCGCGGTCGCGACCATGAGTGCGCCGTCGTCACGCACGTCCACGTCGTTGAAGGTGTAGTAGGCCACCAGGTCATCGTCCGTCGCATTGGTTGCAAACAGCGCCGCCTGGGCCTCGTCGGCCGAGAGCGCGCGCTGGTAGACCTTGATCTCGTCGACCATGCCGTAGAAGAACTCGTTGCGTGGGCGGGGGGAGCCGGCTGCCACGTCCTTTGCGTTGTAGTCCCCGTCCACGTGGTCCGCGCACACCGAGAAGGTGGCGTTGACGCCCGTATCGACGCGGCACGCGGTGGTAAAGTGCTCGACCACGTTGCCGTCCACGTACAGGTACCCCTCCCCAGTCGCGTCCACGGTGACAAACACATAGTGCCACTCCCCCGGCTGCGCGGTGCCCTTGTTCTCCGCCACGTCGTAGATGCAGTCGTCGTAGTAGAAGAAGCGCACGCCGTCGTACATGATCAGTGCACGGTTGCCCTCGACCGACCCGTTGCCGGGCGCCGCCTCGAACGAGAGGACAGTCGTCTCAGGCTTCTCGTCCGCGAGCAGGCGGCGCCGGAAGACCTTCTGGGAGCGTGCCAGGGGCGCGTCGACGATGCTCTGCAGGCGGCGACGACCACCCAGGGCAGGGGGAGGGGGGGAAGGCGGTGGTGGGGGGGGCGGGGGGCGGGGGCTAGGAGGCGGCGGGGAAGGGGGCGGCGGGGACGGCGGTGGTGGGGACGGCGATGGTGGGGGTGGGGATGGGGGCGGCGGCGAGGGGAAGGGCGGTGCGGGCGGATCCGGCCGGTCGATGGGTGCTGGGTAGGGGAAAACCCAGGCACCGAACGAGTAGCCATTGCCCGGCGCCATCTGGCTCGTCAGGTTGGCGGTCAGCGCGTAATCGTTCACGCCGTCGCACTCGAGCGCCACGTCGGTGAACTCGTATGGCACGCTGTTGGCGATCGTCGGGTTGTTCACGCCAAAGGTAAGCAGCATCGGCTCGTCCACGCGCGGCGTCTCGCACACGACCGTGTCAAAGGACCGAAACCCCCCAGCAGGGGTCACGTGGTAGACGGGGTCACCCGCGATGCGCGCCTTCTCAAAGTAGGCGCGCGTCGGGCGCAGGCCATCAGCGCGGTCCAGCATCTGGTTCGGGTTCATGCGCGAGGCGATGAAGGAACGGGAGTCCAGGGCGGGCAGCTCCTGGTTGGGCTCAGCGTCGCGATCACACGAATCGGGGTACCAGTCGGCCGAGGAGTCGTTCAGCCCACGCCCAAACCAGCCCTCCTCGAGAACCTCCTTGGTGCCCCACGAGCAGGTCAGGAACTTGGACGGCGCAAAGTTGAACCCGGTGATCGTGATCACCTTGCCACCCAGCATGGGTGCCTTGCCCACGCCGATCTGGTCAATGGGGACACCGTCGATCGACTTGATGATCGTCGGCTCCCACGGCGCCGACACAAACTCAAACTCGGCGGTCCCTGTCAGGGGGTTGCCCTTGCCGGAGCTATCGGTCAGGTCACCGTTGAAGCGGTAGTAGGCCAGCATGGTGTCGGGCAGGTCATCCCCGACAGACTTCTTGCCCATGAGGTCCCTTACCTCGTCCTTGCTCAGGTCCTCAAGCATCACGCGCACCTCGTCCACGAGGCCCACAAACCGGCCGCCAATGGTGAAGGTGAGCGCCGTGTTCAGGAAGTTGTTGTTGCCGGTGGGCGTGGAGAACACCTGGTCGCCGTCCACGTACAGGTACGTGTTGCCGTCGTCGGGGTTGTTGGTGACCATGACAAAGTGCCACTCGTCAGGCTCGGACCGGTTGAGAGCCGCGTACTGCTGGCTGCTGTAGCTGGGCATGTAGAGCATGAACTTGCCATCGGTGTACACGATGGAAACGGACCGCGCCGCCGCGTCCGCCAGCTTAAACACGACATTGTCCGCGCCCTCTCCTTGCGGGACGACCCAGCCACCGAACGCAAAGCGCGCGTTGCTGGACGAGAGGCTGCCGCGGTTGGCCAGCAGCACCTGCAGGGAGGGGCCCAGGCTGAGCGCCTTCTCCAGGTAGGTCACAGGGGACACCGAGGTGGACATGACGAGCGCCGCGTCATTGCTCACGCCCGCGGTGAAGTCCGGCGACGGGAACGGGACAGGTGGCAGCTTGCAGGTGACCGAGTCAAACCAGCCCCAGAAGTACTTGCCGCTGCCGGGCCCCGCGTTGGCGTTGAGCGTCCACGAGGACCAGAGGTCAACCACCACCGAGGCCTCGTCCTGGTCCAGCGTGGTGGCTGCCACCACCGCGTCCCACACGGTGGTGTCCAGCAGCAGCTGCGGACGGCCGCCCTTGGAGATGGCCGCGCTCCACAGGCCGCCATCAGGGTCCCTGAAGTACTCGTCGTAGAAGCGCGGCGCTTCATTGGTCCAGCGCGGCTCGTAGGGGCGCGCCACGCGGCGCAGGTCACTGTCGGCCGCCACCACGCACTTGAGGAAGGGCGAGCGCGCAAAGCCGACGCCGCTGAACTGGACCGTCGTGTCGCCGTCGATGGGGAGCGACCCAGGGGTGACCCCCGTAACAATGGGGGCGGCAAATGGGGTGCCCGTGAACACGTACTGCGTGTGCTGCGGCACCAGCAGCAGCGTGGTCAGGTCATCGTACAAATCCTGCACCACCACGCGGCGGTCGGTGCCATTCTGGAGACCCGCCGTCAGGCCTGCCCGATCGGCCGCCAGCAGTGGGCTGTTGCACGGCGCGTCGAAGCGCGTGTACAGCACACGGCCCGCGCCGTAGTCAGACTGCTCACCACGTGGTGCCTCCAGCTCGCGGTTGGGGATGCGCTGCGGCATCTTGAACATGATCCCCTTGACCTCCTCGACCGAGACCGGCCGGTTGTAGACGACCACCTCGTCCATGAATCCAGTGAACGTCTTGAACAGGTCCGGGTAGAAGAGCGCCATCTTGAAGTCGCAGCACTCATACGAGAGCAGGTCGCAGGGGCTGCCGTCTGGGCACGGGTACTCGGTGTCGCTGAACTCGTTGTAGTTGATCTCTGAGAGCAGCTTGCGGCCGCCAAACTCGGGCGGGAAGGGGGGCGGCGGCGGCGCGGCATCGATGCACTTTGCCGGGTACATCTGGGTCACGAAGGTCTTCACGATCTCGCCGTCCACAATCAGCGCGCCATTGCCGTCCTTGTCGATGGAGACCATCGCGTGGTGCCACATGTAGTCCTCGTACGTGCAGTCCGAGTAGTACTTGTCCTGCACGGGGTTGAAAACATGCGCGGGCGAAACAAGGGCACAGGACAATGTTGTAAGACAAAACCTACAATAAGCGTATTAAATGACAATATGCTAATTGCAAATGGTTGTCTTATGCGCATGACAGACCAGGCATGGCTTGACAGTGGCATGCGAGTAGTCCTGACCCTGTAATCATCACTGCATCTACACAGCATCAGATCCACACAAAAGTCAACCCTTGATCGATGGAGCCCAGAAAAAGGGGAAATGCCATGCAATGCAACCCCCAAGGTGCTAGGTCCACAACTCACCTCGCCATCGTAGAAGATGAACTTCTTCTCGCTCGGGTGCCAGAGCAAAGGGGAAATGCCATGCAATGCAACCCCCAAGGTGCTAGGTCCACAACTCACCTCGCCATCGTAGAAGATGAACTTCTTCTCGCTCGGGTGCCAGAGCAGCGCCATCTTGTCCTGGAAGCGCAGCAGCGTCTGCTCCTCGATAGGCGGCGGATCGTAGATGATGATGAGCACGCAGTAGAACGGCTTGGCCGTGATCAGGTACTTGTCAAACGCGTAGAAGCAGACGCGCGAGGACGAGGGACGCGTATCCAGCTCCGCGGCCAGCGACGGCCACGACCAATCGCGGCGCACGCGCGCACCCTGCCCAGGGACGCTGGTGGGCACCTCCACGGGCGGGCCGAAGACGGTCCCCTCCATGTCGGAGATGGACTCAATCGTCAGCTCCGTGCAGTCGTCCAGATCCTCCGCCTCCACGATGAACTCCACGCTGCTGCCGCGCTCCACACGCAGGGTGGGCAGCTCGTAGCGCTCGAGCGTTAGCGAGTTGTACCACTTCTGCACCTCGGGGTTCACGTCCGGCTGGTCCTCGTTGGTGAAGTAGGGCGGCTGGTTCTGCTTGCACGCCGTTGCCACCTGAGGGGAGGGAGCGCGGCGGGAGAGGAAGGTGGCCGCCATAGAAAGCAAGGGCGGGGGGGGGAGAAGGGGGGGAGGACAAGGCGGGCAAGGGGAGAAGAGTTAGGCCCTGCGGTCCTAGCAAAGCGGTGGAGGGAATGGGGAGATGAGTTAGGCAGCCATACTCATGATTGCAGCAGGAGGAATAAGAAGCGGCAAAATGCAAAACGATCGATGATAGACAGTGCACGGCATGACTACACCCCACTCTTGCCAGAAAGATGCTACACCCCCCCTACCCCACAAATATGATGCATCCTCGGTGATTTAAGAGGCACGAAAAGCTCTGTCGCCTCATACTAGCAAACATCCAGCCGCTAATTTATTGGAGGGATATTTTAACAACCCCAGTGCTTCAGCAGCACGCACCGGCACGATGGAGGTTCCACCCGCGCCGTTGTCCACGCGCTGCCCGCACACATCGGCGGGCGGGACAACCGGGTTGCCGCTGATGGGGGTGACAAACGCTGGCTTGGGGCTGCACACGCTGTAGGTCACGTTGCTCTGGCCCATGCCGCAGATGGTGCACAGCTGCTTGCCGTAAATGCCATCCGCGTCCGCAAACGTGGGGAAGCCCGCAATGTTCGGGTTGCAGTTCTCGTTACAGAAGAACAAGGGGCCATCGTACAGGTAGAGCATGAAGTCGAGGGGAATCTTCACCTCGTCATCGCTGATCATGACCACCATGTTGTACAGGCCCTCAGACAGCCGACCCGCGCCGCCGTTGGTCCACGTGGTCCACTCGACCAGGCCGGGCACCTCGTGGGTGGGCGAGAAGGAGCCGTCCACCTGGGGGGTGGGCGTGGGTGTGCGGTCGCGGGGGCACCCATCAGGGACGCCGTCGCCGTTGCGGTCCAGGTTGAACACCACCTGCGCGCACTCAAAGCGGCCGTAGAAGGTCACGTCGGAGCGGGGTAGGCCGTCCAGCTTGGACCGCATGATGCCTCCGTACTCATTGGTCGTGCCGAAGCGGTAGGTCAGGATGTCGTTGTCCAGCGGATCGGGGTCGTACGCGGCGATCTGGAACTTGGCCGTGTTGGGGAAGGCGGTGAACAGCACGGGCAGAACAGGGATTTGCGACGCGATCGGGCTCTGGTTGCCGCTACCGGAGAAGTAGACCTCGATCTCGAGGCGGAAGCGGCCCTCGGCGTTGTTGTGCAGCAGCTGGTCCAGCACGTTGCGGCAGAGGCCCGTCTGCTTGTTCAGGGGTGTCACGCACTGCTCCACGCGGTCGCCACCCGTGAAGAAGGCAGTGTAGATCTTGGGGCCGGACGTCCAGCCGACCGGGTTGTTCGCGAACGTGTGGCTGAAGCGGGACACCCCCAGCAGGAAGTTGCCGAGGATGAAGTTGTCCGAGCGGTCCATCTGTGTGGTGGTCAGCACGATGTCGCCCGCGGTGCCGTCACCGAAGAACATGCCGTAGGTGGCAGACCAGGGGATGCACTTGTTGGGGTCGCGCTCCGGGTTTGTGCGCCAGTCCGCGCACCGGTTGTTTGTGTTGGCCGTGTTGTCCACGTCACACCACAGGGGGGTCGGGCACTGGATTGGGGTCGACCCATCGTCCTGCCGGATGGGTGGAAAGCGAAGGTAGAAGTGCGTGGTCGTGCCGTCCCACTGCGGGTTGGCGTTCACGCAGCCCTGGTTGGTCACTGCGGTCGCCAGCGACGGGCAGTCGTAGCAGGCTGCCTGGAACGGGTTGGCGATGCAGTCGGGGCTGTTGGAAGGGTCGGAGATGCGGCGCAGGTTCTCCGAGCCGATCCATTGGGAGTCGATCGTGGGCGCGGTCGGGTTGGTGGACACCGCCCACTGCTCCTGGAAGAAGCGCCCCCACTCGTAGTTGCGGCGGTAGGCAGACCGGAACGTGAAGTCGGCCCGGTTCGGGGTGCTGGACGGCTTCCAGCTCAGGGTACCATAACGGAAATGTGTTGCTGCACGCAGGCAGTTGTGAGGCCAGAGTCCAGAGGATGACGAGGCAAGGATACAGACAGGCACGCAAGATGAACGGAGAGCTTAAACTTCTACACGCTTGAAGGTAGGCAACGGACGGCGGCACTTTAACGTTGCTCCCGCACTTGGGAATCAGGGGAGGAGGCACGGGGAAAAGAGAGCAGATTGACGTGGGTCATAATCCGACTACTCAAAGCACTCGAGCAAGAGCATCTAGCTCACAAAACAAGCATTTACGACACAAAGATCACAGAGATCACGATTTTGAGGTCAATGGCATAAGGCAGCAGATGGCTGTCTCGTCATATGTTTAAACGACAAACGGGCGCAAGAACGCTATTGAGCCACGCGCTTGCCAAAAGTGGAACACGGGCAATGTAATGCTGCGGGAGTGCCCCTAGACCTAAAAACACAAGAAGCTGCACAACTCGGCCCCAATTGCTGCAGGATGGCAGCATAGTGTAAGACGAGTAAAACCGCTGGTGGTCATAAATCTGGCCATAAACACATCTGCCCAGTAGACATGATGCTTATATCCGAGATTTACCTGCAGAAAGATCGATAAGGATGAGAAAGGCAGCCGCTGCCAATAAAATGGCAGAGCCTTTGCGACGCGACATCGCGGCAGGGCGCCGGGACGCCGGTCGCCCCGTTGTGCCTTGAACCAGTTGAACTATCGTAAATAGTTTCTCACCTAAAGAGACGAGCGGGATCCAGCGAGAAGCGTGAGGAGCTAAACTACATCTATATATTTTTACAAGCCTATAAGCTGCAAAATCCCAGGTTTCCTCAAAGCCAGCTTGCAACCCACGGAATCAATCACGTCTCTTCGCCCTCATGCTCTGCGCCCTCTCGCTCTCCCGCCTCTTGCTCACACGCCCTGCTGCTTCGTATGTCCAAAAATACGTCGGAATTTCACAGAGGCATCCCTCCCGCGGGCCGCGCCCCGAATCCCCCCCTAGCTTCCTGGCCCCCAAAGACCCCCCACTCGGCTGGGGGAGCCCAAAAAATTTGCCCTACAGTAGCTTTACCAGCCTCAGCGCCTTCTATTTTGGCGCCATGCCCTTGGAAAGAAGAACTACACTACTGTACTGCATGTTGTTCAGGCGCCTTCTGGTACGGCCAAAAGTACAACTTCGAAATATCCTGGCGTGTCCTGTCGGCTGTCCGTTTGCCACGTCAAGCAGCATGGTATTTTCTGGTGCCAAACATCATCCAGAGGGAGGTATTTTTCCAGACTCATGAGTCTGGATGCGCATCCAGACTCACCCGAGCCTAGTGGCGCGGTACTTCAAGCAGGTCCGTAGCAGGTCCGTAGCCTGCATACTACTGTACAAGGCTCGCCTGTCGGCCGCTGGGCCTGCGGGCGCGTAAATTACTGTAGTTAGGCGCCGTAAGTGCAGCCATGGCGGGAGAAACATTCCGGAAATTGACGGGGGCGGCATGGACATTTACCTAAACGTAGATTGACGTTTCAATATCTTGTTGCTAAGCATGCAAGTTATCATTAATGGCAATTCGATAGATAAGGCATTTTATCATGGATTTTCTCCAGAGCTTGACAGTGTTTGTCGTGGAAGACTGGTCCAATCCAGTAAATCAAGTGTCGGCATTACTATCGATTGTTCCTTTGGATTGCTGCATTTGCCAAATGAGCTTCACTTCGAAGAGTGATATTGCCTTGTTATGTTGCCAGGTGGAGCAAATGTTGCCAGGCGAGTTACCGTCGACTGTGCTCTTCATCACCTTGCAACAGTTGTAAGTACATGCATCTGGCGAGCGGGGTTGCTGGTGCTCTTTTCTTTCCTGCGAGCTGTCTTGGTTCTTCTGCGTTGTGCATTGTTTCTCGATGCATGTAGGAGCGCGCATATAAGCAGGCTTGCTTTCTTTGGGTCAGGTCCCGATGGTGCGTTGTCGATCGAGGGAGCCCGTCAAGCAGGCGTGCTGGTTGCTTATTATTATGATGATTTTAAACTTGTCTGATTCCCACCATATGTTCAGCTAGACTATGGCCACGTTTGGTGCCATGATGCTACAGTTTTACCGATGGCAGCCATATTTTCGCTTGCGTCAAGCGTTGGAATGCACAACCTCTCCATTTTTATCCCGCCCGGCATGTCAGTCTCGGAACTCCAGGTAAGAGACCCTTCATTGCTTATTCATACTTGCTGATTGGGCCAACGTATGTGCTTCTATCGCCAGCCGCGCTTCTCCTTACACCTTATTTTGTTTGACTGCAAGGGCCCTGCCTGATGCCTTGGCGTTGGCGGTGGTCGTTGTGGATGTCAAGCACGTGGTCAGAAAGACGGTATCGCGGTATGGCATTGGTAAAACTTCTATAATTCAGTGTAGGTAAAGCTCTTGCCAGCATCCTAGGCACCATAGCAGTAGTATTGTCAGTACGGTTCCTGTGCTTGCTCGACAGGATTAGTCGTGTAGCCTTTTTTTTTTTCTCATGAAGGCTACGGTTGGCAGTGGTACCATTACATGTTGCCTGCATGCAATTGTTCTAGGCTCGATACGTGTCCATGGCAGCTGATTACGATAAGGGTGCTAGAATTTCTTCTAAGATACCGGAAGTCCTGTTGAGATCAAGGTTGGGAGAATATGTAGGCGACTGGTGTTGTCACATTGGTTTCTCTATGCTAATGTGAATCGGGTTGTGGTGTTGGGATGCTGCATGTTGCCACCGGAGGAAGGCAGGATTCATGCTTCAAAAAGAAACTATTGTGGCAAACTATAGCAAACTATATCATAGCAAAGTATTATAGAAGCAGCCAGCAGGTAATACCTAGCATCGGTCCTTAGGTAAGCGAACTTCTTGCATATTGCATCCTGTCTTTCCTTGCTTCCAGGCTTGCTTCGTTACTTTGGGTTTGCTGGCTGGCCGGCTTGCTGGCTGGCTTGTATTGCTTGTTCATGCCCACACGTACACATTTGCATATTTACGTAAGTTGAGAAAGACTTTGGAAGGGTTTGGTTGCAATGGCTGCGGCTCCTTGGCCGCTGTTTATTGCTTTAATTTATACATTTACAGCGTCAACCTTCTAGAGATGCCTAGAAACCTTGTCCTGCACTGTCGTTACAAGTATGGCAATGCAGTATGCGTTGTGCACATGGAACCTTCTAGACACCAGACGCCAAACTTAAGTCTGCCATGGTTATATCTTAACAACCCGTGGCAAGACTGCAACCATTGTGGCAACCATTTTGGCCAACGACATGAGTCGCGCCGGATTCATTGTCCGCATTCCAGGTAATCAACATCACGTGCGGCAAACTGATATATTGCATAACAGAGAACCTGGACAGAATAATGCATACGTTTATTTCAATGTGTCGTTCCGACAGTATTTTTCCGAGCCCTGCCCAGCATCATTTGTAATGCTTTACAACTACGTACACACATGTCCATACGCACACACACAATGCTATCCACACACAATACCGCGCTTGTGCCACTACATCAGAGCAACCAACCAATGTAACAAGCTGCCATATCCCATATCGTCATGGCTTCCCACCCTACGCAGCTGTTAGCTGCACCGCAGGACCAGTGTCTCCTAACACCATGGGTTGTCATGCCAAATCGCTGTCATGGCTGTCATGGCTGTCATGGCTGTCATGGCTGTCATGGCTGTCATGGCTGTCATGGCTGTCATGCCTGTCATGCCTGTCATGCCTGTCATGCCTGTCATGCCTGTCATGCCTGTCATGGCTGTCATGGCTGTCATGGCTGTCATCGCCGTTGCCAGGGGAATGTTATGAGTGCCAGTTTACGATGCTCAAGGGCAGGCAACTAGTTCATTTGGCAATGCGCACGCAGGACGCAGATGCATGCCGGACGCGTGTTCTTTGTAACAGAAAGCGGCACGCGCAGCGCAGGCAGTGCCTGCTCGCTGGACATGCAAATTAATGCAGTCTTCAGCAAGTGGTCAGCGCATTTGCAAGATGCACATGACCATGGCAGCGATAACTGTAATGTTTTGTATCCACAGGTAAACCTGCTATGCACACGATGGGCTAGCGCAAATATCGCTCCAACCACTTATGGCTGGCAGCAAGTGCTGATGTGATTTCTTCTGTAATGACTAATCGCATCCATCCAGATCAATAGTTGTATCAATCCAATACATGTGAGGGAGGGGTAGGGGCTAGGGCCAGGGATTCTACTTGGTAGGGTAGAGAGAGCAAGCGTGAAAATGTGGCTGGGCCACACGGAGTGTATACGACATGGTTATCCGGCCTTGGCCGGTTGTAATGAACTAAAAAAGTATATATTTGAAACGTGCTTTCATTAGCACGTCGTACGTCAATTAAACTCAGTCCTAAAAATAGGACTGAGTATGCCAACTTTGAGATCATGTAGCGGTAAGGGTAGGGGGGTACCCCATATGTTTGATATGCATCAGAGCACTCAATATCATGCTAATGCTTGGGCATATGCCTAAAAAATCATATGTTGACCAAATCATGTAAAATTTTACAAGGGTGTCAACCCATGCTCGCGATTTGGCAATTTTCTGTGGAAGGACGAGTTGGGAAAATTCAATAAAATCCATATGCATGTTGAAAAAATATAGGCGTGTAAACAATATAGTTCTTGAAACATGGCAAAAAACTGGGCTCAATTTGGCCACAGCCTCTACCTGAAACTCACCAAAAACCACCAGCCCTAAGAATGGGTTTCGAGGTTGCTAGCAATGTGCAAGCATGTAAGTGCGGTCATACTACACACCACCGTGGCAACCAACCATGCCAATCAACTCATTTCCCTTCTAGCATAACAGGAAAACATACTTGCATCATCATATTGCAATTATATTATACCTTAGTATATGTGTGAGAGCCTATGCACGCACGTAGGGAATGGGCATTGATACCTACCTACAAAGGGTTTTATTATGAGCCTTAACCACCAATATAATGGGTAGGTTAAGCATATTTCAATTGTTTTTAACAAGAATAGAGATGGCTAACACTGTTTTGCCTTGCCATGGCATGGCCAACATACTTGCTGGCACATGATGACAGTGGTTTATCACCAAGATTCTTCACTCACCCGTATAAGCTTGAAAGCACGCTGGATGCAGCCCATGGCCATACAATCACGCAGTATGAACGTGGCAAAAGAATAACTAACATCTATGAAGGTATTTAAACCCATGCAGCGCCTAAAAAACTGCAAAAGTACACTAGGGTAAGGCAAATGCCTGGTAACATCATAAAAAATGGGGGGTTTAGAGAGGGGCAGGCAACGGTCAAGAAAGCGCATCAAGATTCGAAACTGACAGCGCCTTGCAAGCTCAAACTCATGTAAGAACATAACAAAACGATGAGGTGACGATATTTCAGCTTTACCGTGCACGGATGGCGTTATCTTGGCCCAGGCGGTGCCCGCAAAAGTGACACTTGCGGCACACAAACCATGACATGACAGAGTGGTCGAAATCATCAAATCTTTACTGCCACTGACTTAATTCTACACACATGCATGATAATAAGTAGAAAGAATCATATAAACCCTTCGAACTGCACCGTAAAGTAAATTTAGTCATCAATTCCGTCAACCTGCCTGGTCGCAGTTTTTTCCAGCAAGAGCAGTGCCGACACCTGGTAAATCGCATCCCCGGGAGCTAAAAATTGGTTTGTGTCATCTTTAGGACATATAAAATCTATTTCCTGGGTTTTACCAGCTAAATCGTCCGCAAACGTAAACTGCATGCATGGGCGCAAGCCGCCATGGCTAGGTCGTGCATTTCCGGAACTCACGTTTCACGTGAAAAAGTACCCTTACCACCTGTACTTTGACCGTACATTTAGCCGCCCAAACAAAATCCAAAAAAATCGCAAAAATATGTCTAAGAAAGGTCATTTCACGTAGTATTTGAATAAATTTTGAGGGAATTTTTTTGACAAACATTCCGACTTGGGCGAATTTTCTACGAAACCCAAAAACTCAGTCCTAAGAATAGGACTGAGTTGAACTCAGTCCTAAGAATAGGTGCAGTGACGAACGACGTGTTAGGAATCGAACATGGAGCTAGCCTCATCAACCCTCGAGATCATGGTGGTGCATGGGACAGTGCAGTTTAAAATTTAAATATCCCATCAGTTGTGACAAAACGGCGTACAGCTTCCCGAGTCCTGACACATTCTATTTGCATGGGGGCTAGTTTGCTCCTGCACGCACAGTTAGGCATGTATTCAGGCTTTAATTTAGCTTTTAGTTTTTTTATTACTACTATGTATTTAACGTTTGTGTTCTTATATTAATGAGGTTATCATGGTACTCTGTGGCATGTGCGTCAGTGTGTGCTTGCTTGCTTGCCGCCTTGCTCCCCCCCCTGGCCCACTGTGGGGAAGAAGCGTATTTGCACTTTCCCAGTAAAGGCAGAAAATGCATAGCGCTCCCACGGTCCTAAATTTAGGACTTTGTCCTAAATCGTCCTAGTGGTCACTATAACCGAGGTACCGGGGGGGGGGGGTCACTATATGGACCGTACCCCATGTGGACCGTACCCGGCATGATGTACCCGACCCGTGGTACCGGCACATGGTACCCGGATTCCGTACCCGGGTACCGGGTATAATGGCGGGAAAGTAGGTACCTCGACCAAAAATATAACCGATTTTGGAGCGAAAATGTGGGTGCGGGAATGAAGTGAGGTGGATATGGCGACCTGACAATCGTGGCCGGCGTTTTCACGTGCGTTTATCATTTCGGGCGCCCAGTAGCAAAAACGAAAGGTTGTTAGTTATGCTTAAAGGCTGTGAATATTTTCTGCGCAAGTTTTTATGTGTAGCGCTGTAGCACAGCGGCACAACACAAATGGGTCGCAGATCGCCTGCTCGCGGAGCTAGGGTCGATTTTGGCACAAACATGTTAGTGTATTAGCAATGGTGGTGCGAATCAAGCCAGGAAATTTTTGTGGACGATTTTGATTATAGTCTGGAGTTTAGAAACGGAGTATTTGACATGGGAGCGCCTGGGCCGTGATATTCTTGCCCGATTTCCATTGTCGACCATGTTTTAGGGACGTTCAGGCTGGGCAGCGAGCGCACCTTATAGGTCTTCACTTTCGGTATTTCTTGGACCTAGAACGCAGCACAAGCGTGGTTTATATCATTTTCGAACCGGTTGGCCAGCTTTGGTGCGCTCAGCTCACTGAAAGCTGACCTCGCTGCGGATTTCAGCGACTTTTTTGCAACCATCTGGAATGAGGCGACGTAAGTAGCAGGTACGTGCCGGGGTGTCCTAGATCATGAGTGTAACTGGCAACGCTGTCGTGGTGTTTTGAGTCAGCCAGCTATGCCTAAAAAGAGGGGACGCTCTCTGTGCACATAACTGTCACACATAGTTGGTTTACGTCATACAATTTTTTACGTCTCTATCTTCGTCGTCCGCTGCAGCTAAAACACACATGCGTAAGAGCAGTTTTACTCATGTGTTAGTTATAAACCATGGTCCTATGGCCTGCAGTCGTTCAGGGTGTTCTCAGACAGTATATACAGTATGGTTTACGTGTTACATGCACCCTGAATTCGCTCACAAAGCGTTGCATGTTAGCACAACGTTGTTTTGTAACTTGATTTGGCTGCATCCATGTGTTTGTTGCAATGCAAATGCATTGTTTTTTCATCGCTGGGTGGTGGCCAGCATGTCCGTGATGTCAAAGAAGGTTTGGCATATGCTTAGAGAAAGTTTACCGCAAGGGGTGGGCCATGTTCAAGCCGGGCAACCTCAGCAACCATGCAACCGTATATTGCATTACCTGCACCATCTGTGACACCGTTAAGCACGCGTATATATAGAGGCAGCCACAGCAGGGTATGGCCTTGTTATACGCTGCCCCGCCATCCCAAGGCCTCGTAGGGTCCCCTAGCGCTTGTAAGATGCTCAAGGGACCGTGTGGATAGCATGGTAATGCGTTGACACTAATTGGTCCTAATGGTCCTAAAACCCACTTTTTGGCCAAATTCGCGCTTGGAGGTCTGGCAGGTGGCAGGGCCCATTCATGCACTAAATGTAATTATTTGACCCCAGGTTTTTGATAGGAACTAAAAAAGTGTGTTATCTGTCATGGGCACGAATGCCAGGGTCAAATTTTAATGTTTGCATATATATTAAAAATATAATTACTTACAGCAGAGTGAAATCACTCAAACCAAAGCAAACGCCCAGCTATAAACCTATATACAGAGCCATGTCAAAGCTCTATTCTACGATAAGACCAATGGAAACGCCTAACGGGAGGAACCTAATAGCCCTGCTGCACCGCAAAATCAGCCCGCGTACGGCGGAGCATGATGTCCGCCATGGCCCGAGTCAGCGCCATGCACCGACAAGCGCTGACGCCAATATGTCACGGACGCGCGCTATGTCATCCGGGCGCCCACTATGCACAAGACCGGTGACGTGCGCAAGGAATTTGTCTTCTACGCATTTTCGACAAAGGCTAGTGACCGGGGGGGGACACTAGCACTTGCAGCATAAGAGCGGACGAAAGTGTACGTGCACGCGCGCCGGGCCAGGCACAGCTGGGCGCGCAGCACTGACTTGAGCGGACGGCAGCACAAGTGTGCAGCGTCGAGAGGATCATACGCGTGTTAGTGGACAGCTGGAGCTGAAGCTGGACTGCTGGACTTCAACAGCGCCGAGGCTATTGACAGGCCAGGTGTCTTTGTGGTGTAGAATAGCGGGTCAACGTTATGAGGACTGGACAGAAAATGGAAAAGGACAATTTGCGGTGCGGAGCCAGATCGCTGGAATGAATGCGAAATCGCTGGCAGCCCTAAAAAGGGATTTCTTCTAGAAAGGAACGATTAGACGCAATGTTTGCTGGGCCACTCACATGCAAGGTGTGAGCGTGCAGATTGTCTGAAGGATATTATGCTTCGACCTTGCTGGACGTGACTCAATGTCGGACATTCCCAGGGACAGAAATGCCGGAGCCTCTAGGAGATGAGATCGGCAACAGGGTAGCAATTTAGATTTGTCGGGATGCCTTCCTGCTTTTGTTGGCATGTGTGGTAGAAAGCCAGGACGGCAACTGGAATGCGGTTTCTATTCGCATGGTTCAGGCAGCAAGATAGTTTTGGCATTCCTGGCTGGACTGACAAGTGTGGCGTGTGTCATGCGTGTGGCATGACGAATGGTTTGGTTCATAGTCGAAGAGGACTCTCACGCAGCGTGTAGTCTCTTCGAGTCTCTCGTTAGTGGCCTTCGTGTTTCTCCCTTTCCTTGGGAGCAAGGCCGGTAGCATGTCATGGAGCGCTGCCTAACTGCGGGCTCGTGAGCATGGAGTGCATCGATATTGAGACTATCAACGTGTTGTAATTGTATAACTTTCTCAATAAACTCCGCATGTGCGGCTTCATCATCAGACTGTGCAAAGTATGTGTTTTGAAAGCATTATTCTATAGCAGGGGAGGCAATAAGGTGGTTATCAGGCACGAGGGACAGTTCCTTGTCCTCGGCTGAGAGCCCTCCTTTCTTTACTCGAAGAGACTACCCGGTAGTCTGCTTCCTTCTGTTCGAAGCCAAGACGTTGGCTTTAGTGTTTAGCAACCATCAGCAGTACAGGGAACGGCCTGGCTGACAGTTTGTAAAGGAAGTGTCTTGAGACAGATTTTAAGAAAATAGAACTAGCCAGAATTTGCTGGCTCTTGTCTTTTTCTGGCAGGCTAGTCGAGTCGTTATCCTTGACACCTGTTATAAAGCCTTTGGTTGTTGCTTCTTCTCAGCGAAACCTAGGCTTGTTGGTTCTTGTTTTGCCCATCGGTCAGCTGGTGCATGCCACTGACGCGAGCGCAGACTCGAGCCATGGCAGATGCAAATAGAGCAGATGCCGACACGTCCGCTCCGGGGTCGAATGGCGGGATTCCTCCCGCCGTACCCGCAGTGGGTGAGAGTCGCGACCAAGAAGCGCCGCTGAGTATGGTGGCGCTGTTCGCGCAGATGCAAGCGCAGATGCAGCAACAGTCGCAACAGTTGCAGCAGCAATTGGCGCTGCAGATGCGGGAAGTGACCGACAGATTGGTGGCCGTAGAGGGTCGTCATCTGCAGTCCACACCATGGGACGGGCAGGCATCGATGCCGGGCCCCAGTGGTGTTGCCGCGGAGCCGAGGGAGCGGGACCAGCCGCCAACCTCAGGTAATGCGGCGGGAAGGGCTTCGATGGAACCGGGGGTTTTGGCTGGGTCGCTAACCCAACACGACTTGCTTGGTGAGGCGGATGGTCAGCCACGGGGCGAGTATACGCTGGCGCCCAGGCGCCTGCCTTTCGATCAAGCGCGAGACGGATTGCACGAGGAGAACGGGGCAGGGCTGGCGCGCGCGATGGACCCACACAGGGGTGCACCAGGACGCATGCTGCCAGGCGGGGCCTCAATTCCGTTTGGGCGAGGCGGTGGGGCGCTGACCGGCGGGTCGACTGCACGGTGGTCAAGTGTGCCAATCGGGCGCATTCCGCCCATGGAGGACATAACCACGCCGCTGGCTTTCCGAGTACGGGAGGCAGCACGACCAAGCACGCTGGCGCAGGGACGCGCAGCTCAGCGACCGCCGGAGGATGCCGATGGGGTGCAGTACCCGCAAAGGGTGCGCCTCATACCGGAAGGCGCGAAGATGCCCACCCTACCACGGGTGGACATGCGCGAGAAGTTCTCCACAACCGGCAATCTGGCCACGCTGGCGCAGGCCTACAACGCGTACAAGTCATGGATTGATCTGCAATACATGACTACGCAAGGCGCTGTAATGCATGAGTTTGTGATGAACAACATGCATTTTTTCTTTCACGGCCTTACGCTGAGGCGAGTGGCTAGGCTGGTGGAGCAGTGGAGAGAGGTCTCGCTGTACACGCGTCACACGGACGTGTGGTTCGGCTTCGACGGGCGTGGCCAGCCCGACTATGACAACATCATGTATGGTGTCGACCCTGCCGAGGAACTGTGGGGCCTCCTTCGCCAGGAATACCCGGTGGAGACCATCAAGGCAGAGCGTGAGTGGCGCAGTTTCAAGATAGCCGAGGGTGAAACCCCGGAGCAATCTTACGAGCGCCTCATGGAGTTCGCCGGCGAAGTGGAGGACTGGTCCGAAAAGCTGGCGTGTCAGAAATGGCTGCAAGCGCTAGGCTCCGAGGAGATGGAGCTGCCCACGCCGCCCAACGGCCAGCCGTGGCGATTGCGGTCACTGTGCATTGAGGTCAGGGCCATGATGCGACGACACGCGCAAGGCCGGATCTCGGTAAGCACGGTGGTGGCCGAGCTGCAGGCCAAGGTCGACGCGCTGACCAAGGCCAAGTCGGGTGAGTCGTCTGCCACAAGACAAGCGCGCCCGCAAGGCGGCCACGGTGCTAGCAGGAACCAAGGGGGGTCTCGCAACGCCTCATCGCATGATGCAACCCAGGGTAACGCCGCTGGCGGCAACAAAGACGCTGCCGCCCCGACGCGAGCTGGGGGGGGCACGTCCTCACAGACGGGTACTACCTCGGATTCGGCAGCGAGTGCCAGCGACCCCAGGCTATGGCCTGACTGCACGTCGCGTCCCGCGTGACCAACGGACGCGGAGTCCCATGGCATGCGGCCAAGTATTATTATAAGGAGCCTTCCGGCTGGCGGCTATGAGTCACGGCTCCCTGACTTCTTGGCGCGTGAGGGACGTGCATGGCTTCTCGTGCAACGGCACGTGATTAATTTCAATAGTGCGGCACGGTGCATGGAGACAGCACGGTGCATGGAGGCTGTTGCAACCCCGATGCGACTGGGCGATCAGGCATGGTGGAGCCTGTATTGAATCGAGGTCGGCCGGCAAACAGATGTACAGCACCTTGTTGAATTGTCGGTAGCCAACCAATTGGCTACCCCGGCATTGAGTCGACGCCTAGCTGGGTCAGGGCGCTCCCGGGCTCGAGTACCCGTGCATGCAGGGCGCGCCCGCGTCCGCCGCGACTGTCGGGAGTAAGGGCCCCCGGGGCTGCAAGCATATGCGGGCACGGTGCATGCAGTTGCATGGCGACAGCACGTACTGCCGGCAGTAGCGGTGGATGACCCAGCCGGTCGTGGTTGCACTGGTTGCACTGGTGCCGGTCGTGGTTGCATCAGAAGCCGGTGGCAGTGTCCGGTCAATTTGTCTCACCGCCTCAACAGTGCGCGTGCATGGTGCCGATGCCACATGATGTGGCGCTGTCGCCCCGCAGACTGCCGGTGTCCGAGTAACACCCGGTATCACTGCATTGGGCCGGTTCATCCGCTCTGAGCGGACCCGGCGCTGACGCGCGCTGAGCCATGGCAGGGCACTGAGGTACCTGGGATCATTGTGTACGTGGGATCTGGCCGTCGAGGGCGAGTCACGGGGACTGTAACGGCGACCCGAGACTGAGAGGCAGGCAGGATCGAGCTGCTGGAGTCTGAGCACCTAGTCACTGCCGGCGCCCTGTGCATGGCTACCATCGCGCAGTGTTCGCGTCCCTCCTGTGGGCCGAGCCCGGTATGGAGTTGTTCCTTGCACCGCTGGTGGAGGCAGATCGAGCGTGATTTGCAAGTGGCTCGTGTCCGCGCGCCTACGAGGTTGCATGGACGAGGGACTCAGAGCATGGCGTTCCATGTGCATGGCGGGCGGGCTGTGTGGGCTTCAAAATGTACTATTATACCCCATGGCCATGCACTGGTACAGGGGTGGTGAGAGGCCTTCAAGGTTCGAGTGGGGGATGTGGCAATGCGCGGTGGGGACTGCATACATAGGGGCGTGTTTCTGTTGCGGGAATGGGGATCCTGGGCAAGACAGTCAAGCGGGGTGGACAGGCGGTGATCGGTCGTGCGCGGGATTGACCCCGGCCCGCGATCGCTGTATGTGCTTGAGCACCTGTGTGCTGGGCGCGATCGAGCCCGAGGAGCTCTTGTTTGGGACTGCGGGGTTGCTTCGGCCCTACTCCATGAGCAGCACGGTGTCTTGCAGGGGCAACGTTACCGATACGACAGTTCCTGCAAGGCGTGTCACTCCCCGACCTGCCCATTGCATTGTATAAGTGCGGGCATTGCGGGCGCTATGCAGTCCACGTCGGCGGCCTCGAGCATCACATGCATATGGGCCTGCGCAAATGTTCATCAACCGTGCTCTTGCGGTGCAAGTGTCACGGAGGGTGTGACTGCGAGCTGAGGAGTTTTCCCCCGCTTGTGGTGGAGTTCAGGCACATTGGTGCAGCAGTAAGGAATGTGGGGACCGGCGACTGCTCCGGTCTATGCACGTCGGCCGGAGTGGTGTTGTGCCTAAACTACTGCAGCTTCGTGGAGGAGTCGGCAGGGCGCACTCCAGTGGACACGCTGGGGCCCTGCTAGTTTTGGGCACTTAACGTGCCATATTATCCAAGTTTCCGGTTTTGATCGACTTTGACTGTTTCCTACGCTGGATAGAGACGGCAGGGCGCACTCTAGTGGACACACTAGGGCCTTGCGGGCACCTGCATGCGTTCGCAGGTGCAGGGGAGGCGCACTCTACTAGCGGCCACGCTAGGGCTTCCCCCGCTATACAGCCACTCCAGCGGCGGCCAGGGACGGCCACGTTGCATGGTCGGTTGGCTCACGGCGCGCTTGTATTTGAGATGACGCGTACAGCTGTCGGTAGTGAGGCGATGGATCAGTTTCTTCTGGTGCACGCCCTCGCTTCTGAGCATGGGGCCTGCACTGCATGCTGTGCCTCACAGTCGTCGACGCTAGTAGTACTTCTTAATCGTCACGTGATTACGCGCATCAGTCGCGCTGTAAGGCTGGGTTTCGGCTGGACGGGATACATGACTGGCCACCTCGTCGGCCGGATCATCAAGTTGTATGCATGAAAAATATTCCCTCCTGCTGACAGTCCCGATTGGCTATATAAAGAGTTGCCCTTGCGTGGCAAGTCTGGGGGGACCTGGTTTCACTGGCCCGTTGGTGCACAAGGGCTGGGACATAGTACCCCTATGGTCAACATTTCATCAAGTTTGAGGCTGCTCAGGACCTCATGCAGGACTGGTTGAGCGGGATTACATGGACTGTGCATTATTATGTGGATGGGATAGGGCACGCGGTGGCGCTCCCTAAGGTGGCTCCAGTGGATCGGCGCGCCAACAATGGCGGTCGCTAAGATGGTTGTGAAAGTTTTGTGACGGATAGCGGAATGATCCTGTCACCATGTTCCATGCTACTACGCAAGGACTTCTTTGCAGCGCTGGAGAACCTGGCGAACGGCATCCCTGGTCGCAACTACCTCGCTCTGCTGCTCAGGACGCCAACGCCACGCTACCACCGGGTACTGGCGGATGTCAGCACGCCCCCAACGGTACGGTCTCCAATGCCAACACTGAACTTTTTGCTGATTTGCTTACGACATGCGATTTGGTCACTGCCAACACCCGCTTTCCACATAGTCCAGATGCTTAATTTGGTCACACACACCTCGCCAACTGGCACTGAACGCTGCATTGACTATGTTGTAATGCGCAAGCGTCATCAAGGATCTGTACTAGCTGCTCGCTCGCATGTGACCCCCCTGGTGCGCTCCGATCATCGCATCGTCACCGCCCGCATCCGCTTGCGATTCCCCTCGCCCTTTCGTAAGCACGTGGCACCACCTGATTTGCGCACACTTCAGTTGCTCGAGAAATCTGACGACGCTCTGGAGGACTTCCCTGAAAAACGCGCCCACAAGCGCGCGGCAGAGGCGTTCGTCGACGCGCTGGACATCCCGGCCAGCCACGCCCAGCTGCTCGCTGCCGGCCCGGCATCGGCCCTTCGGCACCTCGCTGCCAAGCTGCCCGCGGCCGGGGCCCTACTGCCCCCCCGCCGCCCGCCCCGCTTCACCAGCCTGCACCGGCTCCCCGCCGTCATCCAGGCCCGGCAAGCCCTGCGCGACAACAGCGACCCCGCCCGCTACGCCCGCCTCAAAGCCGATTACCACTCGGCCATCCGGCAGGCGACCAAGGAGCAGGAGGACCTTCATGTCCGCGAGTACTTCGCCCACCTCAAGGACCAGCACGGCAAGTACGCCTGGACCCGCCTGCGTCATGCCCAACGGCCCGCCGGCGGCGCGCAGCCGGCGCCGCGGACGCTCTCTGGCTCACCGCAGCAGCAGCTCGACCAGTGGTATTCCTCCCAGTCCCGGCTGCTCGGCGCCCCCCGCCGCCTCCGCCGCTTGGCCCTCTGGCGGCCGCACGCCTGGCAGTAGCACCGGCGGACGTCCCTGTGCCGCCCACGCCGCCCGCCGCTGAGCAGGACTACACGTACCCAGCCCTGACGGAACCCCTGGCCGACCCCAACGAGCTCCCGCCGTTCACCGAGCTCGAGCTGAGCACCGCCGCCAAGCAACTCCGCTTCTATGCCGCCGTTGGACCTGACCAGCTCCCAGCCCCGGTGATTAAGCTGACGGCGCTCACGGGGTTCCTGCTTGACGTCTGCAACCGGATCCTGCTTGCCGACGCGCCGCCGATTCCTGAGTGGCAGCACAGCTACCGTATTATGCTGTACAAAAACAAAGGTTCCCCTGACGACCCCGCCAACTACAGAGGAGTCTGCATCCAGAGCGCCGCACTTAAGTTGTTCATGCGCATGATCCTCAACCGCCTTCGTTCTGCTCTCGACTGTCACCTTGGGGAAAGTCAAATGGGCTTCCGTCCTGGGCGCAACACCGTCATGGCCATCTTCGTCGCGCGTCGCCTCTTCGAGGAAATCGCTCTCCTGCAACCTGGTGAGTTTCCCGCCATCCTGATCTTCGTCGACTTCATCAAGGCTTTTGATTCAGACTGTCCTCTGGGACGCTCTATGGGCTGTACTTGCTCGCGCTCGCGTCCCCACTCCCCTGATTACCGTCATCCGCAGTTCCGCACGCTGTATGAGGGGTCGACCACTTCGGTGCGCACTCAACACGGCATTACCCCGCCATGCCCACTGCTGCCAGACCGGCGTCTGGCAGGGTTGCGTCCTGTCGCCGTACCTGTTTATTATTGTAGTGGATTATGTTATGCGCCAGGCACGTGCTCGCTTTGCTAGCATTGCAGGCAGTGCCCCTGGCCTAGCGATCACGAACGAGCTTGGGGAAGGGGGGCCGACTAACAAGCAGAATTTACTAGCTGACCTCATTTATGCCGACGACATCACGCTCATCGAGAAGCCGGAGTCTGCCCAACTTTGGCTGGACTGCCTGGCGCTCGAGGCTCGGGCGGTTGGTCTAGAAATCAGCCCCAAAACGGAGGCCCTGGCCCTCGGCATGGCAGGGCCCCCACCCACCCTCCGCCTCTTAGACGATGCCGAGGTCAACTACCCTCCTTCCGGCCGCTTCAAGCTGCTCGGCAGTTGGCTTCCCGACTGCGAGGACGACATGACGACACGGATCGGCATGGCGTGGGCGCACCTCCATGACCACCGCCGCTGGTGGAGCAACCCCGCCCTACCCCGGATCGTCAAGCGTGACCTCTTCAAGGTCGTCATTCTGACGATCCTGACCTACGGCGCCGAGACGTGGACACTGATGCAGGAGCTGGAGCAACGACTCGACGGCGCCGTCACCAAGATGCTGCGCAAGGCCCTTAACATCCCCTTTGGTTTGCACATTAGTAATGAGGATTTGTACGCTGATTTGCCCTATGTTTCCCACATTATTAGGCACAGGCGCCTGGGCCTAGCCGGGCACCTGGCCCGCACAGATCAGGTAGATACATCAGATAGACTAGCTGGCACCAAGCCCGCCCAGCCTGGGCGATATGTCCTCACCTGGCGTGCCCCCGGCCGCGCGCGGCAGGGCCGCCACCCGTGGACTTTTCGTGATAGACTCGGCATGGACATGTGCTACACTAGACGTGACGGGCTCACCCCCGGGCAGCCTCCTGGTTTGTCTGTAATATGGAGGCAGATGGTGCGCAAGGATAGATGGCAAGTAGTGATGAAGGAGACCACCCCCAAGCCTGTGGGGGCTCCGCGTGTGACCAAGTATGGCATTCATAGCGATTCGGGCCGCGGTGCCCACACCCCTGTAACTAGGACCTAGATAGCTTATACCATCCATTCCATCCCATGTTCCCCTCCCACTGAGGACTTATGCTCACGTGACGCAGTCACGTGTCTATTAATTAATTAATTAATGCTACTACGTCAGGGTTGGTCCTGTGTATCAACCTCTAGAGGAACTGGCTGGTATTACTAACCCGCGGGTGAACCGGGGTTGGGACATAGTACTCTTATAGTAGCGTAGCTTTACTTGTTTCCTTTCTATCTTTTGTACGGTAGGGACTACCAACCCCCGTGGGGGGGGAGGAGTGTTACGTCCCGGCCCTTTTGGACGGACGTAACAATGGAATAAATTACCAAGGCAGTTTGGCCTGTTGTAATAGTTTGTATGGACTACGGTTATTGTGTGAATTGGGCTAGTTATTTTGGTCCTAGGTTGACCTTTTAGGGGCCGGTGCAGTGGCGCCGCGCCAATTCTGGGTTCGTCTGTAGTTCTTTGCGTGGATCCTGTAGTTGAGGGTCGATGTCGGCCCGGATCCTACGTGGAATGCATGACTTTGATTGTTCTAGAAGGATTGGCGTTGTATCTGCGCCGCAACCGACCTAGGTTAAATTAGTCCAAGGACGAGAGTCTCGTCCTCTTGGTTTGATGAATGTTAAGTGCGAAGACGCCTTCACATTGAGCCTGGGGCAATTATCCATTTGTAATTGGTATTGCTAGCCAGTATAAGTGTGTAACAATTAGCTTGGCACCAAGCCGCGGTGCCAGATATCTCACGACTCTCGTCGTGAAGCGCAATCTGCATTAGGCCACCTTGAATCTTCCTAATTTCCGGCAAGCTAGATCTTTCGCTACGTAGCTCAGGCTAGGTGTCTGGGCTGGGACGTAACACCAACCCGGTGTAATTTCATGACCGGAGTAAAAAGTTATGAGCATTCTCGTATATTGCATTCCGTCACCGTAAAACCGGCATGGATGGAGTCAGTCACTAGTCCTATTCTATATCTATGGTGCTCGCGACCCTAGGGGTCTTGTCTAGAATGCCTCCCGCGTTTGCAAACACGCTCCTTCCCCACTGCAGGGGGTTTGTTGTCCTCTATGACCGCGAACGAAATGAACATTGTTTGTGTGGTCGCACCTAAGCTAGCTATGGATGGGTGATGGGGCATGCTTCACCACAGTGTGGAGCCTGCGCATGCACCAGCAACATAGTAATACATCTGCAACTACCATGGTCCGGATTCTCCTGAGCTGGTCTGACCTGCGCTGGTTGTCTCCTTGACATAGTAATACATGGATAACGTTTCAGGATGCATGGCTGCATGTCTCGAGGATACCATTACCTATTGAGCGAGCCAGCTCATGGTTCCCATGCACAGGATCTGCAGCTGTCCGCTTGCCTCGCTAAGTGAACCAAAGAGTACTTCCCACCACAAGTACTTCCAATTCCATGCTGATGACAGCATAACAAGTAATGTACAAGGCAAGCCCACATCCATTTTCCGTGCCATCAGCATCCCACTGAAAGGTGCATGATGCAACCCCAATACACAACGCATGCGGCAGTGACATCCATAGATAGTAACAACAAAACTGTGTCTACCTCTAGCATTGCGACGTACATTTTTAGATATGCCTCGCTCCTTATTGGTTTACTAACCAACCGTCCACTGGTGTTCCTCCGTTGAAAACAGGTGATGGACCACCCGTGGGCTTCCACCCTCGCCAAGACCCTCACCCAAGCACGCACTATTCCCGCACGTACCTCATGTCATCCCGTCCATGATGTGACCAACTACTACCGTCCATCATGTAATCAACTACTCCCGCAGGTGGCACAAGCAGGCCAGGTACCCACCCACCAGCGTGCCCCAGAACGCCCCCCACACGCGCGCCAACGAGAACCCCACGCTGGCGCCTGCGCTGCTGGCGACCGCGTTGACCACCCCGTTGAGCACGCCCCGCCACAGCGACCGCATGCGCCGCGCGTCCGGCGCCCCGACCTCCCACAGCTGCAGCTGGCGGTGGACGACCTTGCGAAAGTCCAGGTTGGCGGACATGGCGTACGCGCCGCGCGCCGCGTGCCGCACGGTGCCTCGCTGCCGACTGGGGCCTCCCTGGCCTCTTGTGCCTGTGTGGGCGAGGCCCTTGGGCAGGACCAGGCGGTGCAGGGGGGCGCAACCGACCACCGCACCAAGGGACACCAGGAGCAGCTGCCAGCAGTCAACCCTCCGCCGACGTGGTGAATCCGGGGGCACCTCAGCCGCTTGCCCAGGGCGTGTCTCATCAACGAGGGGTGGGTTTGGGCCAAGGCCCCCCTGCCCCTCACCAAGCGCTTGGGCAGCGAGGGCAAACTGGGGCAGCTCCGGGTCCAGCGCGACGAGTGCGCGCCGCGCATAAGCCACCACCTCGGCGCGCTGCCTCTCAGGGATCCTGGAGCGCACGTACGCGGCCAGGGTGGTACGGCGCCACACGCGGTGTGCTGCGTCAATGTGCGCCTGGTCCAAGAATAGCCCGCCGTGCTGGTTGATCACGTGCATGTGGTTGTGCATGCGCGTGGGGGACACGGCAAAGCACACCCAGCAGTAGTTGCACCCGCAGCCGCACTGCACCGCGCGGCAGCCATCGGGGAGTGGGTCTTGTGCCACGTGGCACGCGGGGCACGTGATGTTTGCCGCCTGGAGCAATCCGTCCGCCAGCTGGAGGACCGAGAGGGGAGGCCCACCCACAGAGAAGCTGGCAGGGGGGCAACCCAGGGCTTTGCTCAGGTAACGCTCGAGGAGTGGCGACGACCCGCTACGGGCATAGACGGCCGCCACGGCGGCGTCGGCGTATGTGCAGCCCTGCCATTCGGCCGCGTCGGTCACCGCCGGGCATGGGACCCTGCCCCGGACGAGACGCCGCGGGTCGAGGTGCTCCACATGCTGCAGGAAGCAGTCGTCGCAGATTGGGTGTTGATCGCCTTCGGGATCTGAATTGCAACATGCGATGCGACGATCGGGCCCCACTTCCGCTTTGTGCACTATGCAATATAAATCAACGTCGTCACCCGCCATCGCAACGCCAAGAGCGCAGGGATGGAATCGACGTGCGTTGGTTTGGCGTGTTTGGCGAATACTCAACAGGACGCTCCACCCATGGTTCTTAATTGACGAAAGCTTATGACCCCAGTATTTCCGTAACAGCCGCCAGACAGGCCCTTACCGCTGATTTCCGACAATCGTCCCTTCGAGAAGACTACAACACGAATCGCGAGCAGAGGCGCGCGGACTAACAAAGCGTTTTTCGTTTCTCCTTTCCATGCTTAGTTCAATACCAGCCAGCAATTCCCATCGAAGTAATAAGAACTATCTATGGAAGGGTGTCGCCGTGAGATATACCCAACGTTAGTTAGTTAGTTCGTTGTATCCCACGCCGCACATGGGAAGCAGAGAGTCTATAGTGGCCGAGGTATACCCAACGTAGGCAGATGCTGCCTGACTCGTTTGACGCAGTAGCAGCCTGCCACGAGAGAGCATTTCAGCACGTTACGATAATTCCATTTCCAATGTATCGAAACTGGCATACTTTGGAGTGCTCCGCGTGACCGATCGACGGCGATGCATCTCATATATGCTATGCCCACGTTGGTTGTGTGCCGAGTGCCGCCAACGATTAGAAATGGGCGACGATATTAATCCAAGTCCGTAGACCTTGGGTCAACATATATACTAAAGCTTGTAAAACGCAGCCTTGGCACAATTTTAGCTAACACTCTTTCGAACGGCTTTCGGCTCCAGCCACTCAGCGGCGCGACTTACGGTCCGCTTGACGAATGAGCTGCGCGAAATTTCGTTGCGACCAATCACGAAAAGGTCAAACCACGGCGTCCCCATTTTTGAGGTTTCTGAGGCGTTACATCCAGATGAGCCATTTGGCAGAGGTCCGTATGCCCAGATGGCTCCTACTAGAAAACTCTGCGATTTCCTGTGTTCGCGAGCTCCAGATATAACCGTCGCAAACTTTTGGGCTGTTGGACCAAACTTTCTGTTGGCGAACCAGTTACAAACGCGCAGGAAGCGCACACGTGGATTTTCCGCTGCTCCACCGCCTGTAAGCGATTTCCCCCAGCTGTCTGCGGGTTTGGCGAGGTCACTCATCCCCGCGCGCATCGCGCTCCCGTGCAGGGGTAGCAGTCAATCTGGAGCTTGAACTCCGCAAGTAGTTCGCGAGCTCCGTCCACTGCACGGTTGCGCAGTTTGTCCCTTTTTAGCAATGTACATATTGTGCAACTTCTGGTTACGTAGACTTCAGGCGCCAAGGCACACCTCATCATACCGACAGTCGTGACGTAGCGGGTTCGATCTTCGTTGGCCTCCCGTTGCATTTCGGATTTTTTTCCAGGTAAATAGGTGTACGTTTATTCCAAATATAGCCAGTAGTTAATCCCTGCTAAGCCTAGGGTGTCAAGATGTCAGTGGCTAAAACGGAGCCGGCTAGACCACGGAAGCCACTGGACTTCTAAGGGGTTGTCATTGGGCATGTGGGTAAAGATCCTGTTTTTGCCCATGAGGTCATGAAAGATCTCAAGTGGGCTGGGCTTATCCTGGTCCGCGCCAGGGTCCCAGATTTTGTTTTGTTCATTTGCAACCATCCAGTAGCGTCGCATGCCGGAGTTCCATAGGTAAATGAAGCGTGAGAGAACCCCAGCTTTGTCGAAAACTGTGCGCCTATTGAACACCACATCGTTTCGCACCGTCCAGATTGTATATAACATGCATGTGCGGAGCCATATCCACGCTTGTTGTGAAAAGGTGAGCTCAAGGCCAGGGGTGCCAGTGATGCCAAAGATAATTGAGCGGGTAGACACCGGTATGATAGGCTCAGATGTCCAGGCTGCCCATAAACCAATCAACCAGGTCCAAACTCCCTGGAGGTTACACCATAAAAATCGGTGTTCCACAGTTTCAGTGGGGTGGGTACATAAACAAGTAGCAGGGTGGTGAAATCGCCGGTGGAGGATCTCCCCGACCCCGATGGATCGGTGCATCAAGAGGTGTTGTACGTCGGTCGCGCGGCGATCAATCAGCGGGTGGTCAGCGGCGAGGGTGATGTTGCGGACCCAGGTGTGGCCAGGCCACTCAGTAGCGCCCCAGCGTGTCCGTCCGGGGTGGAATTGATGGTTTTTATGCCGGAGCATTGTGTAGCCCCACTCTGCCGTGTACTCGTAAAGGCCTTTTACAATTCTGCTGTCACCCTGATTTAGCACCCAGCCAAATTCCACTGGATCCAATGACAACATGTCCAGGCGAGTTGATCCCACATGTAGCCAAATAATAGCAGCGTCTGGAAGGTTGGGGTTGGGTTGGTATACACATGATTGTTCAAGGGACCAAGGTACAACCCGAATCCGGTGGCATAGCTGGGTGGGGAGGAACACCACTGCAGTTGTAAGTTGAGCCAGACAGCCATTGTGGCCGCTCAGCGGCGCCAGTAGTTGAACGTGCAGGGTTCCAAGGGGGAGTTCTGCGATCACCTTCCCCGAGCATGTTGCGGTCGTGCTGTATGGACAAAAGCAGCACCATTCACCAGCTTTATAGGGGGCACGGGGAGAAGTCATGAGTGTGTGCCAGCGTGGGGGTATGGCTTGTACTAGCGCGGCCCAGGCAGCATAAGTAGGCATATTGGGGACCCAGGCAGCCAGTTCGTTATATGTTAAGAGGCGGTAGCAGTCACCGTGGAGAATATACAGGTGGAGAATAGTGGTTACAGGGTGGGGGGATGTTATGAAGCCTTCATAGGGGTTAGGGCCACTTAAGCATCCGAAGGGGCGATTAAGGGGGTTGAGGTATATATCATTAAAGAATAGGGGTTGGCGTGCAACTTCCTCACGTAGTGTGGGGAATAATAGGCGGTCGGGTTTAAGTGCCATAAAGCCTTGCCATATACGAGCCCAGTACCAAGGAAGACCTCTGGTGAGCTTCGGGGAGGGGAGGCGAGCAGTAAGCAGTGCGGCTCCAGAGTGCCAGGAAATACCATTGGAGTGATGAGTAAGACGTGAGAGGGTTACACGTGCCAGAAGACATCCAGGGTGTGTGTTGACACCAATGTGGGCAGAGATAACTTGTTTGGCATACACAGACCATAAACGCCATTGCATATTGTGTAAGCCTAGTCCTCCAAGAGGCCACGGCATAAAAGACATTGACTCTCTGATCCATCCGTGTACCTGGCGGCTGAGATCGCTCGATTTTTTCCAAACAAAGTTATGCCCCAGTCGTTGAATAAGAGACACGGTGTGTTCATCCGGTGGGTGGGCCTGACCGAAGTACAGCAGCTTGGAGAACAGCAGCTGGTTCGTGACGAGGACCTTGCCCCGGAGGCTGAGGCGGTGTACGCCAGCCCAGCGGTTGGCCACCTGTTGTACACCAGTAAGTTTGCCCAGTTGTTGTGATTCGTCGTATAGAAAGGTTTTGACTTCCAATAACCTCCCTTCGGCTGTCCGACCGATAGGGCAGTTATGCAAAAGGTGGTATCCTCCTGGCGGGACCCATGTCACCGCCAGGTTAGTAGGTTGGAGAGTCGGGTTGGTTGTTCTGCCAATATGCAAGCCCGTGGACTTTTGCACGTTGCAGCGTTGTTGGGAGGCGGTACAGTATGTAGATATATTGTCAAGCACAGCATCAACATCACGCAGGGAGGTGCAAATGTTAGTAGTGTCATCGGCGTAGGCAGTTTGAAACAGACCACGTGTGTGGTGAGGGATGGGGTAGCCTTGAATACGGCTGTCCTGTTGATGAAGAAAGAAGAGGCCAGCGTGAGCGAGCAAAAAGAGAAGGGGAGAGAGACAGTCGCCTTGTGGGAGGGAGCGTGTGCTATGGCCTATTTGGGATTTATGTCCATTAATTAGTAGGTGCCAAGTGAGGGATTTGATCATGCCTAGACTGACCTTAATAAGTTTAGGTCCAAAACCAAGCCCGTGTAGTATAGCCTCGAGGTATTTCCAACATATGCGGTCGAATGCCTTTTCAAAATCCCAAAATAAAATAAGACCTATAATATTGTTGCGCCATGCGTCATCAACAATGTCCATGATCATGGTGATGCTGTCGCTGATGTGTAGGTTGGACCTGAATCCAACTTGTTCCGGGCCGATCAGATTATCTAGTACACTATAGAAACGGCGTTGCAAGAGTTTGCTGGCTAGTTTGTAAGGGACTGTGAGCATGCGAATGGGTCTATAATTTTTCCAACTTGTTTTATCCCCTTTTTTGTGTAAGAGGATGAGGATTGTTTCCGACCACTGGCCCACAACAGTTTCGGTGTTCCAGATTTCCAGGATGCATTGGTAGAGATCCCTGCCTATGAGGGGCCAGAACGTTTTAAAAAACTCTACTGGAAGGCCATCTGCACCAGGTGCGCTACCGGTTTTGAGATGTTGAAGTGCTAGAGATGTTTCTTCCATAGTGGGGCTGGCGTCTAGTAGAGCTTGTTGTGACGGAGAGAGGCGGTGGGGAATAGCATCGAGGATTTTTTGTGTGGCTGTATTTGCAGAGGGGTCGGGTTCTGTCCGGAACAGGGTGGAGAAAAAAGCATGTCCAGATTGTAGGATGTCTTGAGGGGTGGTATGGGTGCCAGTCTCGTCTGTAATTTCAGTGATGGTGGTTTGTGAGCGCGGGGGTGGGATAAATGCAAAGAATTCCTTATTCATTCGTTCACCTTTGACATGCCACCATGTATTTTCCACATCTAGGGCTTCTGCGTGGCGTTCAAGGCGTAGCTTATCCATCTCAGTCTGGCACAATTGCAGTCGTGTTAACTCGTGCGGGGCTAGGCGGGGTTTGGATTGCAACATAGTAATAACTCGTTTGTAGTAATTGTAGTCTTTGCCTTTTATGCGGCGTTGTTCTAGATCGTATGCCTTAGAGGAGTCAAGGATGTGCGAGAGGCATGCTTGCATCCAGAGCGTAGTGCTTGGGTAGTCTACTTGCTTAGTTTTCCAGTCCCGCCATTGTTCTCGGACTAGGGTGCGAAAGGCGGGGTCAGCCAGCAGCTTTTTATTGAGGCGAGGGACGCCTGGTCCTCTAGGGGGGCTGGAGTGATACACCATGGTGAGAAGGCAGGGGTAGTGATCAGAAAAAACTGTGGAGCGTATGACCTCTGCGTGACAAATGAGGGATGCCCAAAAGGGTGACATAAATATGTAGTCTAGACGGCTAGTGATGCGGGTGCCCTGACGAGTGGACTCGCGAGTATGCAGATGGTCGCGAGGTTTGATAACATCCTGTAGTGAGAGGCGTGTGAGGTGGTTGGCTAACGAGGTCGTCTCAAGCCCAAGGCCATGGTCTAGGTCAACATTAAAGTCACCCATTAGTATGACCTCATGAGATTGGTCCAGGAGGGGGGCAACCATAGCAAACAAATCATCAAAAAATTTTATACGGTCAGAGTGTTCGTTGGGGGCATATACCGATATAATATAGCCAGTCTTACCGCCCCAGGAGATGCATTGCCGGGTCCAGCGACCCTGCCATGTGTTGGGAGCAGTATCTATGTGCTGGGCCCATGGGTGCAGTTGAACATGAGGGTGTGGCGGACGTCGATATTGTAGCAATGCAGTGCCTCCACTAGTCCCCCGTGCCCATGCCCATCTGCGTTCCATGTCTGGGGTGCGTCTTGTAAAGGATTGTAGCGCTTTGGCGTCTATTCCAGGAAATTTATGTTCTTGTAGGCCTACCCAGATTTCATGAGATGGGCCGACATAGGGTTGAGTGATACTGGCTAGTTGTGCCTGGAGCGCAGATATTTTAGACTGTCCCTGGGTGCGAACACCATAAGTATTTAAACCCTGAACGTTCCAAGATATTATAGTAAGTTGACTCATAAGATAGTAGAAGGAGAGAGAATGCAGAAGGATGCGAGCGTTGGCGTACCTCTCATGCCTTGGAAGACGATGCACGCGCCCGCTTGGTTGCGTCGGCTGTGGTGACCGTTGGCTGCCCGTTTGGCCGAGGGGTCGTCCTGCGCTGTCGCTTCCTCGAAAGAGCCAGTTGAGGAGGGCATCATGTCGAGATCATGGGGTAGGGCCGGCAGCCGTGCCGCCGGATCAGACGGTGACGGCTGGTTGTGCGCTCCCGGGGGATCCACGTAGTTCGCCCCGGGGACGCGTCGGAGGATGCTCTTGAGTTGGGCCGACGTAACCCCGATGGATTTCAGTGCGGCCTCCTCGTTGGTCCAGACCCAGCGAGCCCCGGCTGTTGCGAAGTCTCCTTCCTTGGATGTGAGACATGGCACTAGTGTTTTCAGGATATAGATGGTGCCAGCCCTGGGGCGGTAGTCAGTTGAAGCGTCTAACATGATGGACAGCCGGCGCGCGTTTCGGGAGACTTGTACAAGCGTGTCGAGCTGGTTACGTTTGAGAAAGTCCTCCGTTTCCGTCCAGATGTCAAGTGGCCGCCCTGTCCTAGCCCCCATGGGCTTGTGCATCAACAAGCTGGGGCTGTTATCCGCAGCGACGGTGCAGAGTACCTTGTTGGGTTGATTGGCCGAGGTGATGTATGGGTAGAGGTGGCTGCCCACCGAGGCGTCCTTGGGGATGTCGAGTTGTTGCAGATCCCATTCGCTGTAGCCGCCCATGATGTAGCGGTTGATGAGCACGTACGGTGGGACCGCCTCTGGGGGCGCCGCTGGGTCCTGCTCGGTTTGCAGGCCACCGAGCCGCTGTTGCTTGGCAGCTGCAAGCCTGAGGGCCTCTGGGCACGCGTTGGATAAATGTTCACGCGTGCGCATGCAGGTGATACATAGCAGCGGTTCCATGTTGATTTGGGTAGTCACCCGAGAGTCAGCCAGCTTAGCAATGTCGAACTCCATGATGGGGATTTGCAGAATGTCCGGTAGGCAGCGTGGCGAGGTGCCGGAATAGCCGCCGGGGCACCCATAGATCTGCCCAGTGCCGTTCAGTCCTAGCCCTTGGTCCGGTTCGAACCGGGGCGTGTAGCTGCAGACGATGCTGTAGGCTTGGTAGGAGTTGCCACCACCCGTGCGAGGAAGGTCCTCCGCCTTGTTGGGCAGGTTCAACCCATGAAGCGATCCGTAGGGCTTAAAGATTTCATGCAGGGTCTCTCGAGTCCGGATCCAGCCAGGGACGTTGTGCAGGGTCAAGTGGTATGTCCCCGCCAGGTCTGTATGGCGCCAATATCGTACCGGGATAAATGTGCCGCCCACGGTGACCCCAGGGTGGGAGTTAACCGTTGTGAGGGTGTCCAGGACCGATTTGGCTGTCTCCGGAGTAAAGAAACAGATCTCAACGTTGGGGTGGCCCTTGAGACCTTGAATCACCTGGCCTGAACGCCCGGCAGATGTCCCATCCCGCACGGAGATGCCTCGGTACGGACGCCTTAGTAGTAGAATCATCAAGCATCCGGTGAGCCCATGTCCAAAAAGGCCAGGACCATGTGCACATGCGGTGCTGAGTGCCTGACGTGGTCGATCCTCTTCGGGACGACCCGTTCAAGCCCACCACCACTTGCAGATTATCCCATAGAGAATATAGCATGGAGAAAATATATTATATAGAAAATAGAGAATATCGAATATATATAAAATCCGCACGCTGGCGCATCGATCCCTGGCATGGCAGTAGAAGGGTCGTCGGATCCACGCGCGGCTGCGCATCGATCCCTGGCATGGCAGTAGAAGGGTCGTCGGATCCACGCGCGGCTGCGGTGGATTCCTACATAGATGGTCGGCTCGATCCAAAGCCGAACCGTGCCGATCATACAGGAGATAGATATAATTAATTAAGAAGAGTATGGTATCATAAAGAAGTGTAGTGGACCAGTACAAGTACTTAGTATATAAAAGGTAGGTATAGTAAAGAAGTATATGGTATTATTAGTAGCCATCTGGTTTCATACGCCCTGCGACCCCTCCCCTTCCCCCGGGGACGACGCGTCCACGCGATCGTCCAATTACTGCCAAGGAGTCAAGGATGCTGGACCGCCGGGCGCTCGTGTGTAATGCTATGTGCCCTATACTCGCTGTCAGGGCACCAAAAGGAACCATCGGGAAACCAAACTACTCGCCGGCGCACGCGAATGTCCACATCCTGCGCGTCCAAAGTCGAGCCCAATGATGATGTCCGCTGCGCCCAGTGGTGCGATGGTCGCAGCCAGGTCGAATGGGGTGCCTTGCAGCACACCTTTGATATCTGCCAGACCGGGCGATTGGTGTTGGCGACCATCCGAGTGGGTCAGATGCACGGCCGTCCGGTGTGGGGGCTGGGCGTCAGGCCCAGCCGGCGCACCAGTGCCGCGTTGATGAAGGACGTGGGAGCGCCTGTGTCGACCAAAAACTTGACATCCATGACGGTTGGTTGGCCGTGTCTGAATATATTATTACATTCTCATATATAAAATATCCCATTACCGCCAACGGTACCCTATATAAAACTACTAGTGCTAGACGCCTAATAGTAATTTCCCATTACCGCCAACGGTGTCTATGCATGGGGTCAGTGTATGATTCCAAACACCCCCCTTACTACTGACATCATGATAACAGGGTGACCTGCTACTGTGCAGGACCAATGCACCCTTGGTATTTGGTACATGTGTGGGGCAAAACAGACACCCCCCTTGCCCTACACAGGTGGGCATTCTCAGAATGGCTAAGGTGGCCAGCCACTAGGACTGGAAAAGCGCACCGGAGTGAACATATTATAAAAATATAATTATTAATTAAATAGACTAATATATTTTATAGTATACTCCCAGCGGCAAACTCGTAACCGGCCACTGCTGGTGACTCAAAGGTCGCACGTTGTCCGGAGGCTAGTCAGTGAGCCTCGATCTCAATGACCGCGCGCAGCACGCCCTTGGTAGAACTCATGAATCGCTGGCGGCCGCGGCTGCTGGTGCTGAGTCGTGAACTGCCAGGCCTGCTGGCGCCCGCTCGTCCGCGTTGCGGGGCTTGTCCCTTGGGCCGGAGGAGTCCGGGCGACTGCCGAACGCCGGGCCTGAAAACCTGGGCTCGGTCTCCCCCGTGCCACGTCCAGTGTGCCTGCTACGGAGTTTGGGGCAGTCGCGCTTGAGGTGACCCACCTCAAAGCACATGAAGCAACGGGCTTTACTCGCGTCGATGGCGTTGAGGCCATGCCGTCAGCGTTCCCGTCCTCCAGGTCATCGGGGGAGTCATCGTTCTCCTCGCCGTCGTGCGGGGGACCTGATCGGAAGAAACGACGCACCGATGGTGCGCGCCCGCGAGCCACGACGTCGGCCACCTGCAGAAGATACCGCTGGATTTTCAGGATATCCCACTCATCCCAGGGGACCTCAGCGTAGTGCTTCAGTACCTCATCCTGCAGCTCGGGACTGAGGGCCTCAATGAACCGGATCTTGTACTCGTACCAGGTCATGTCTGTCAGGTAGGCGGCGTTGGACTCAAACTTGGACAGGAACTCGCGATACGGAGTTGTCCCCTGGCGCAGCTTGCCGAAGGCGAGTCGCTCGTGGATTACCGCATCTGGGGGCACTAGCTTGCGGCGCACCCGGTCCATCAACTCCTCCACGGTTTGCGGGTACGACTGGGATGCGATGCTCTCACAGACTGTTCAGGATGCTCACCACCGAAGGATCCATGCAGGTGTTGACAACATGCGGGATCAGATCGCATGTGGCAAGTTCCCAACTGTGGTGGTTGCACCAGACGGTATGCTGCTGTTGCCACCTGCGCCCCCATTCGTCAACCTCTCGCGGTTTCATGTCCGCGTGCAGCTTGGGTACATTCTTGAAGGTAGGCATCGGTGGGGCCTTCACCGTATTAAGCTTGGGCCCACCGACCTCTCTGTAGGCGATGGAGCTGAATGCTGGGGGCTGCGACCGGCACTAGGAACTCGGGGGTGGTAAAAAATACCACTTTTATCACTTTTTATCACTTTTTATCACTTTTTATCACTTTTTACCACTTTTTACCACCCACAAGGAGTAAAAAGCCGTAAAAAGCCGTAAAAAGCCGTAAAAAGCCGTAAAAAGCCGTAAAAAGCAGTAAAAAGCAGTAAAAAGCAGTAAAAAGCAGTAAAAGTGGTAAAAAGTGATAAAAAGTGGCTAAAGTGGTAAAAAGAACACCACGACGAGCACAAAAGTGGTAAAAAACACAAGGGCTGAACCAACAACAAGTCAGTTTAGGCCCAAACAATGAGTGATGCATCTTTATTCAACATAATATCGGCATGATTACACTTGTGAGCAGCATCTAATGAGGCCGCAAAATGCTGGCGCAGCAGCATCAATCAGAATCATCCTTGGCATCACTACCGTTAAAATCACTGTCATTCCCCTCGTTGCTCGTGGTTTGTTCTCTATAGTCCCTGACCGTGCGCGCGCGTGCACTTGTGCGCAACGGGGGCATGGGCTCCTTCCCCTTGTGTGATGCAGGCGCCAAAGCCTCAGATTTCTTCTTTCTCTTGCGAGGCGGGGCTGCGCGTGAGGGTTCTGCCGCCGTGGTTGCCGGCGCGGGCTGCCGTTCAGCGGGCGGCTTCTTTTTCTTGCGAGGCGGGGCTGCGCGTGAAGGTCCTGCCGCCGTGGTTGCCGGCGCGGGCTGCCGTTCATCGGGCGGCTTCTTTTTCTTGCGCGGCGGGGCTGCGCGTGAAGGTCGTGCCGCCGTGCTTGATGGCGCGGGCGACGGATCAGCGGGCGGCGGTTCAGCGGGCGGCCGTTCAGCGGGCGGCTCAGGTGGGAAGTACCTGATGTCTTCCTGCCACCTTGTCGCCGTGCTTTGGAAAAACTCGTTCTCCAAAGCCCACCCGGTTGCCAGGTGACGGGGCAGCTTGCAGTGAATGACCGAAAGCTGGGGCTGATGCCGTGGGTCCAGCACAAACCCAACAGAGCTAACAGATGTTGGCCACACTAGCTTTGCCGTGCGTGGTGCCTCGGCGCTGCGGACCAACACCAAGCGTTGATCCCGAATGTAAGCCACCTCCGATGCATCGAAAAGCTCTACTCTCAGCACAAGCTGTTGAGTCCACTGCCCCACCGGCTGCACCAGCTTCGCCACGAGAATGTGGGTCAGGTAGCCGTACTGAGTGCTGCTTCCCTCCTTATGGTAGGCTACACCACAGTTTGCAGTCCGCCATGCTTGCTTCCTGTCAGCTTCTTTTGTCCGGTAATTGAAACCGTACAAGTGCACCCTATCATACTCCTCAGCCTTGAGCTGCACGCCGGCTGCTGCAGCCTGGACAAGCTCCGGGACCAGCGGCTGCTGGTTGAGTCCGATCCAGTCTTTGAGCCATGAGAGGTCGCTGCACAAGGGCCGCCTGCATGCACATCGTATACAAAGCAAGATAGCAATGCAAGAAAAAAAAAATTAGAATAACGGCAGTAGTCCTTGGAAATCAGATGAAGTTCCATATATACTGAAAGAAAATCAGCTCAAAGAATAGCAACTTACAATAATAGGACAGCGGCGTCTTACCAGTAGGCCTCATCGCCGTTGACTTCGGGATCTTTGTACTCCGCATTGGGCAGCGCATACTCCAACAAAATCGCGCCCACTTCATCAGATTCCGCGGCGGTGAAAGTGTAGAAATTCTTCTTGCGGCTGCGCCCCCCCAACTCGACCTTCTTGGACGGGTCTGCGTGGATGACGTCCCAGATGTAGTAGCGGTCTTTTGGCTGAAAGAAAAAAAAGAAAGCAAACAAGACATTGCAAGCAGCGCACACAAATATGCACAGAAATTAGCTGCATGCAGCACAAGACCGGCCACAAGCAGCGCGTACATAACACTAAATCTGCACACAAATCCATTAAAAAAAAAAATCGGTCACTAGCGTGTACTTACCATCCCGGTTTTCACCATGTGATAGGCCAGATGGGTCAGCGCCTCAGACTTGCGATATGCTCCGTCCATGGAGCACTCCACATTGACGTTGGACAGCTTAGCTTTCGTGATGGCCCCCATCATCCGCTCGCCCGACGCCATGGTGCGGGTGTCACATCGACCCAACAAGGGGATTTGCTGGGCCAGGTGGGCCATCATATGAACAGATTTTGCCATCTCAGACGCTGGCGCTATACGCTCCATCGCCACAGCAGCAAGCAAAAACATCTCGCCGCAGTCATCCAACTGCTGCTGAGTCGCCGGGCCGCTAGAAAACACAAAGTCCCAGGCCGCTGATTGAAGGAGAAATGCTTGCCGTGCATCGTCATCTAACCGCCCACGCAAGATGGTCGGGAGTTGCTTGCAAAAGTAGAGGATCTTGTCACGCGTCTTGGATTTTTCAGTACTCTTCGCATCGCAGAGCAAGCCACTGATCCGGCCGGTGAAGTAGTCGGGTAGGCTATGCGCCATGATGTCATCGAGACCTGCGCATTACAACCACACGCAAAAAAATAACACATAGTAGTAACACGACAGCCGAAAAAAATAGTCAGTCCTATGTAAATCACACAGACCATAGTCAGTCCTACATATTAAATTTCCAAATTACGGGAAAAATAAAAACCCAATGTCACACTTACGCTTGATATCAGCCTTTTCCTCAGCCGTCAGCTGGAACCCGGGGCGCGGTGCTGGCGCCCTCTTCTTCTTGCGGCCTTTCTTCGGTGGACTTTGGTGGTCTCCCTCCGGTGGTGGGTCTCCCTCCGGTGGTGGGTCTCCCTCCGGTGGAGGGTCTTCATCAGGCCGCCACAGCTCCGGGTTCAGACCGAGGACCTTCAGCCTGCCACGAAGTGACCCGGTCGCCATAGCCTTCCCTGCATAGTACAAACAGAAAAAAAAAACAAAACAATATTACATCAGCTTTCCATGTGAACAGATAGGCCACAGTCAATGTATGCATGCAACAATCACAATGAAATGATACAATTAAATGTTTAGCAATTACCGCTTGTGCAATGAATGACCCGCTTGAAGTTGTTGGGACACAGATGGAACTCGTCAATAAAATGACGGATCTTCAGGTGAACCCAGTACGGTAACTTGAGAAACGGCTCGGGCTGCTTTTTTAGCGTAGCACAGTACTTCAGGTAGCCAGCATGGTCCATCTCCTGAACAACAGGAGCGTGAGCCGGCCGGCGGGGGTCACCCTCGGGAAACATGCGGTCATTGCCAAGGAGAACGATACGGCCATTTGAGATAAAAACCCCACGCCACTCATCACCATGTAGGACGCATTGATAGTACCCTGCATCTGGAATGTTCAGGGACTTGGAGTATGCCGGGTAGTCGTGAATTATGCCAGCAAGAATGGACCTCACAAATGTCGTAGTGTAAACACCCGCCACGTCCAGCGTCACATCACAAATGTAATACCCCTTCCACAGTACCAGGAAGTCCTCAGCGATCAAGTCCAAAAAAATGGTCATGTTCTTGGGTGCCTTCCCCTTCATGGCGCCCACAAGAAGCACCATAGGGCAAAACCGCCCATTCACCATCACCCACTCGGGCAAGTTCACACAGGAAACAAACGCGGGCCAGCTGCTGTGGGTATCCATGAAAGACCTTGGACATACTCCGTCAAAATTCAGAAGGAAGATGGTGTTCCGCGGCTGGCTGCGAAAGTCCCAGTTGTTCTTTATGTGCTGGATGGCACGGCTGTCTGCACGAACAGGTCCATGCACAAGAAACACCAGACGTAAAAAGAAAGGTATCCATCAGAGCAGTACAAACAAAAGATAAGCGCAAGAGGAAAAATCTCGAACTTGATACTTTGGCACACATTGCATAACAGAAGGCGTAGAAACAAGTGCAAACCTGCCTTTCAAGCCGTCCACAACGCGCGTGGATGAGTCTGGCTCCCTGTTTTCATGTTTCGCAGCGTACTGAAGGGCTTCCGCCATTTCCGGGACTCGGAACCAGGCCCTAATCCGATCCATCAGGGGGAAGTGCCTAACCTGGCGATGCGCTTTCCGCGAGTTGACGATGTCACCGTTTCTGTCAGTGTACGTCTCGTAGCGCGACAGCTTGCAAAGAGGGCAGCTCTTAGTAATCTTGTCCTTGTACAAGTAACCCTCGCATGGGCAGGCATCGTACACACGGTACCCCAAGCCCAAGCCTTTGATCACTTTCCGTGCCTTCCAGATACTGTCGGGCAGAGTGTTGCCCGCGGGGAGAACGTTTCCCAACAGCTTGAAGAGCTCATCAGCAAAGCTCTGAGGGCATGAGTTTTCCCCCATTAGCGTCAGCAATTGCAATGTAAACATCAAGGCCTTGCTCTCAGATCCCGGGTACAATGGCGTATCGTCCTTGACTCTGGCCACTGCTTCGTCATAATTTCTAGCAAACTGGCGTGCTGCATCCTCTCCACTGGCCGACCCGTCGTCAGGGTCCTCGGCCATGAATTCATCGACTGTCTGTCCTTGACGCATTTACAATCTCTACATGGAGGGCCGGCATCGACCGTTGATGGTCAATGCCGGCCCTCCGTGGCTAACCAGTCGCCATCGGGATCACAAATCGAGCCACGCTAGGGCGTCTGCGCCAGTGAGACCACTGGCAGCTCACTAATCAACCGTGACCATGAAGTCCGGCTCAGTCGACATTTCCAGGAACGCATCCAACATAATTTGGCGATAAAACTCAGGAAGCCTGCAGGATGACCAATGAAACTGGACAATGTAGGTATCCGTGGAGGAAGGGAAAGGAGACATCACGAAATTTGGCCAGCTAGCATGTGTGTCGATGTAAGTGTTCGGCTCGAGTCCGGTATCCATGGGTGGGTAGCAACCGACCGCCATCTTTCTGGTGCCACCCGCCGCCGTGATAGCCGCTAAGTCACCCGTTGCAAGTTTGAGTCTGCTCGCCAACGCTTTCGATGTCGTCGATCCCTTTTGATCAAACGGACATTTTCTCAGTCATTCAAATGGTAGATATTACGGTCAGTGTACGGTAGTGTTGGTTAGTCACGGGCTCATTGGTAGAAGTCTACTGAAACGGTACAGCCTTAGCTCCTGAGGCCTCTGTACTTGTACCAAGCAGTACGGAGTTTAGCCGATCCGCACGCAGCCGCGCGGGGCGTGCGGGCCCCGCGCGAGGCGTGCGGTCCGGCCGTTTGTGTAGCTGCCGTTGGTGCCTTTTGGCGAAAGACGTTCAAAAAATTTTTGCGCGGGATGCTGCCAGGTTCGTCGATCTGCTGAATCCAACGGCGGACAGAGGCAGGTGCAGTGCGTCATGTATACGTTGGCACCGTCTCCGTTCGCAAAACGGGGGGATTCCGGACTTAGCCAGCCTTGGTCATCTGCATGGTGGTGTGCGACCGAACGTTGTAAATGCCGAGAAGGGTAGCAGTGCTACGACCAGCTCACGTGTGCAGTCCTGAGGAGTGGGAGCGATTTGATGCAAGAGCGACCGAAGAGGAAAAGCCGAAACAAAACGTCGTTCCCTCGGAATATGTGCGGACCTTAAGACTGCAAATCACGACCTTTGGCCGTGCATACCTGGTAGAGGGGTATGTCCTCAAGGAACAGGATGGCGCCATGGTGGATGCTCTCATTAACCGGGTAAAGAAGAGCTGCATAAACTTTCTAGAAACATGTGTGGCTGACGACAACCGTGCCGAGCTGGATAAGTATGAGGCATCATGCTGGGTGGTAGACCCGACGACTGGTGAGCTCACCGCCCAGAAGCCCAAGGGCTCCAAACCCAAAGCCCTAAGTGTTGAAGAATTCGTAAAAAAGGAGCTGAGCCGGTGGCTAAGCAACTCCAGCTCCAAAAAGAGGCAGAGTGCTGGCGCCGAGGACGAGGATGATGACGTGAAGGAAAATACCAAAGCGCTAAGCGACGTGACCAACATGCCAAAGGTAATAACGCTATCTTTAGCTACAGGAGTCTGCAAGCTTCTTGGTTTTTTCTTTCATCGCAGGTCTGCTATTAACCGACTTCCCGAATGTTAACGTCCTTATTCCATGCCCCGCCCTCTGCTTGCAGACAACTCCTGCTGCCAAGCCGGCGGCAAAGCCGGCGGCAAAGCCGGCGGCAAAGCCGGCGGCCAAGCCGGAGGTCAAGCCGGAAGTAAAGCCGGAAGTAAAGCCGGAGGTCAAGCCGGAGGTCAAGCCGGAGGCCAAGCCTGTGCAGCATGCCACAGGCGTCCGAGCAGATGAAATTCGGAGACTCAGAGCTCGGCTCCAAGCCCTTGAGGAGGAGTTAGAGCAGGAAGTGGCAGGGTACGCGCCTGCACCTGTGGAGGTATCGGATGTGAGGCCGCCGCCTCCGGTGGCCAAGAAGGTTGTACCGCCGCCCCCTCCCGTTCCCAAGCAGCCTGTCATGCCGCCCCCTCCGGTGGCCAAGAAGGTTGTACCGCCGCCCCCTCCCGTTGGCACGCAGCCTGTCATGCCGCCCCCTCCGGTGCCCAGCAACGCTGTGCAGCCGTCCCCTCCGGTGCCCAACAACACCGTGGAGCCGCCCACTCCGGTGCCCAAGCTGGCCGACCTGCCAATGCCGGATGGTCTCCCGCCTGCTCGTGTGCCTGCCATCAAGCCAGATGTCTTCGAGCCCATCACGTCGCGCCCCGCCGTCAACAAGCCGCCCGCCAGCAACAAGCCGGCCGCCAGCAAGAAGCCGGCCGCCAGCAAGAAGCCGGCTGCAAAGCGAAAGCTTCCTAGTGGTCCCATGGACTTGGGGCTTGCGCACTATCTGAGCACCTTACTGCCAACCGCGGTGGTTCAAGAGCGACCGGGCCCTGGTGGTTTCGGAGAAGCACTGCACGGGGCCTTCGTGGCACAAAGGTACAAGTACGAGCGCGATGGGGCGCGGCCGGCTGCGTATGTTTGGGAGCCTGGCAAAGTGGTGGAGGTGAAGCCGAAGCTCAAGGCCCCTTACGGCACGCGGTTTGTGGAGCGTGATGGGGGCTCGCAAATGCTGTTTGTTGACTTTGCCACGATGCATTACGGTGACGCCGAGGGCAACGAGAATGCGTGGGTCCTTCTGGGCAACGTCACTGACGACGACCTTCGAGGCGCACGTGCGAAATTGAAGGAGAGTTGGGGGCCAGCAGAGGAGAAGGAGGAGGTGTCGGATGAGTATGTACCGGCCAAGCGAGCGCGGGCGCCACCCAAGGAGAAGGCGTCTGCCGGTGCTCCCTCCGCGCCAGCGATCCCGCCTGCCTCTAGCTCTTCGACCGCAACGGTGTCTGCCGGTGCTCCCTCCGCGCCAGCGATCCCGCCTGCCTCTAGCTCTCCGGCCGCAACAGCGTCTGCCGGTGCTCCCTCCGCGCCAGCGATCCCGCCTGCCTCTAGCCCTTCGCCCGCAATGGCGTCTGCCGGTGCTCCCTCCGCGCCAGCGATCCCGCCTGCCTCTAGCTCTTCGACCGCAACGGAGTCTGCCGGTGCTCCCTCCGCGCCAGCGATCCCGCCTGCCTCTAGCTCTCCGGCCGCAACGGCGTCTGCCGATGCTCCCTCCGCGCCAGATCTCACCGAGGCGGAACTGGAGCTTGCCGCGCTCAAGGCCATGATGGCAAAAGCGCAGCGGAAAGTTGAGCTGGAGCGGCAAGCAAAGGAGTCCCAGAGTCAGACTCCTGATCCGGTAATTTAGTGGAATGTTTTTTCTGAAGCACGTTTTAGCTATGTAGTGATGTGGTGTTGTCACACCCAATTGCCATGTGCGTATATTTTTGTTACTCATGTATGTATCACTCTCATGCTAGGTCATGCATCATACCCACAGGCATAACCCATTTCACCATGCATAGGATGTTTTGCTGGGCAACAACTATCTGCCGTGCCTGACTGCCCCCCCCCCCCTGCCTTGCTGCCCTTGTGTCCTCTTCAATGGTGGTGCTCTGTGTGCCTGCAGGCCTCCAGAGCATGAGTGCTGGCAACTGTGTGGCTTTGTTCAGGCAAAGAAGCATCATTGATCATGATGACACCTGAAGAAGAAGTAAATTAATTGGCTGGGCTTGATGCGGCCTGTGTTATTTCACAATGGTGTAAACGTATCGATGAGACGCCCAATGTGGGGCTAAATCCTCATTGTAAATCAAGAGAGACAACTGTTAAGGGGACGGGACACCCCCGAATTTTTTGGCGCCAAAAAATTCGCGCCGGAGCCGAAGGTCACAAATTTCACGTGCACGGTGCGCGCACCCCTTGCGGAAGTGGCCATGGCGACTGCGTTCAGGCGAAACTACCACACTAGGGCAGGCGAAATGCAAAAATTTTACTCGAATCTAGAAGGAGATGAGTTTATGATGTTAGTTTTTGGCGGAAATCAGCTGGTTTACAATTTCGCTGTTGTTTTTTTATGCCATCGGCATGGGGGGTAATCTGAATTTTTTGGTCGCGCGGAATGAAATAGAATTCATGATAGCGGCTGTAAAGTAGCGGTTTTGGGGGCTGTTCTGACCTTGAAGCAGGCATTAATATCGGTTGCATCGAATTCTAAACCGAGCTGGTGCTTTTTGCCAGATTTTCGGCCATTATCGGTAAGTAATTGTTCAGACCTGCGCAGTGCGTGTCTGACCTGTCCATGGAAGAACGGCTGTTGTTGCGCGCCTGGGCGAGGGATTTACGGGGGCAAGGTACAGATTTGTCGCGAACGTTATCTGCTATCGGTGCTTTCTTCTATGAGCTCATCGTTCGAGGTTTTTTGCGTTCTTTTTGGGCAGTTTCCGCCAGCTAGCTCGCCGTCGCTTGCCGTTGTGTTGTCGAATACCTGGCAGCTTTAGATTGTTTTCGTTGATGTCGTGATCAGGGCCGCTTCAGTCGCAGCCTATAGCTCTTCGGGAAGGTATAAGGCATTTCATAAAACGTGTTCTGGCAAGGATGTTGTGCGTATGGACGCTTCTTGTTGTTTGAGAGTGACGCACCCTCTCCTCACAGGCCGCAGCGGCATCACAGCGCTCATGCGGTGAAGGGCCGCCAATGGTTTCTTTGCATTTTATCGTGCAGGGATGGAAGTGTTATAGTGATGATGATGTTGGAGATATTGCATTTGTGTGACTGCATGTAGATAGCTGGCACCAATGGTTGTTTGAGCTTTCCTTTGTTATGATGATGTGACAAGACTACAATGTGCTGAGCCAACCATGGTTGACATGCATGACTGCATGCAAGCTATATATACCATGTTCTTACTTGGTTCCTTGCCCTCCATAGTCCCAGTTTGTCATCCATGCCGGGGAGGACAGTTTAGGAGGTGTTGTTGTGTTGATTAGCTTGGTTGGCATCAACCTTACACTCTAACCTGGGAGAAACATAGGAAATGCCGCTTAGGCATGTTAGGGCTACCATCGTCAAGGCTATGCACATATTTACAAGGCTGGCCATGCTGGAGGGATGATGAAGACATATGAGGTGCGTGGCCACCCCTTTGTACTTTGTAAACATACTCTGCATGGTTTTGGTGCATGTTGGATGGCATATTAAGTGGCACTGTGGGGTTACTAACTTACTGAGTGGTCCTTAGCGCCTTGTCATGTGGTCATATAGGAAACCCATCAACTTGAGCAGTTCTTGTCGCAATGACCCCCCACATTGAGCATGCGTTGCCGTCAGCGTGCAAGAGTTGATTATGTGTGCTTTGGTCAGTTTGCAGATGTCTTTGATGAAGAAGGAGGTGCTAGTGTGGCTAAATGGTTACTCTAATTTCCTTGTAGCGTCTACATGGGTGGCCGTCTTGGAATGGTTGTAACTTGGGCAGTTCTTGTCAGAATGGCGTCAAACCTTGAACATAGGAGGTACCATATGTGCAGAGAATGGTAGTATGTGGTTTGGCCAGTTTTCATGAGGCTTAGATGTATACAGGGGTGTTCGTGTGGTTAAATACTAGCTAAAACCTCCCTTAGCTTCGTCACAGGTGGCAATCTAGGAATATCCATCAAATAGGGCTGCGCTTGTCAGAATGACCTGAAAATTTGGGGCTGCATGTCCCCCAACCTCTAGTATTTGGGAATATATGATTTGGCCCTATTCCATGTGTTTATGATTTGTGTCCATCTTCCCAGTAAAAGTCCTAAGTTTAGGACCAAGTGGAATTAAAAAATATATATGCAAACATTAAAATTTGACCCTGGCGTTCGTGCCCATGACAGATAACACACTTTTTTAGTTTCTATCAAAAACCTGGGGTCAAATAATTACATTTAGTGCATGAATGGGCCCTGCCACCTGCCAGACCTCAAAGCGCGAATTTGGCCAAAATGTGGGTTTTAGGACCATTAGGACCAATTATTGTCAACGCATGACCATGCTATCCACACGGTCCCTTGAGCATCTTACAAGCGCTAGGGGACCCTACGAGGCCTTGGGATGGCGGGGCAGCGTATAACAAGGCCATACCCTGCTGTGGCTGCCTCTATATATACGCGTGATTAACGGTGTCACAGATGGTGCAGGTAATGCAATATAGGGTTGCATGGTTGCTGAGGTTGCCCGGCTTGAACATGGCCCACCCCTTGCGGTAAACTTTCTCTAAGCATATGCCAAACCTTCTTTGACATCACGGACATGCTGGCCACCACCCAGCGATGAAAAAACATTGCATTTGCATTGCAACTAACACATGAATGCAGCCAAATCAAGTTACAAAACGACGTTGTGCTAACATGCAACGCTTTGTGAGCGAATTCAGGGTGCATGTAACACGTAAACCATACTGTATATACTGTCTGAGAACACCCTGAACGACTGCAGGCCATAGGACCATGGTTTATAACTAACACATGAGTAAAACTGCTCTTACGCATGTGTGTTTTAGCTGCAGCGGACGACGAAGATAGAGACGTAAAAAATTGTATGACGTAAACCAACTATGTGTGACAGTTATGTGCACAGAGAGCGTCCCCTCTCTTTAGGCATAGCTGGCTGACTCAAAACACCACGACAGCGTTGCCAGTTACACTCATGATCTACGACAACCCGGCACTTACCTGCTACTTACGTCGCCTCATTCCAGATGGTTGCAAAAAAGTCGCTGAAATCCGCAGCGAGGTCAGCTTTCCGAGAGCTGAGCGCACCAAAGCTGGCCAACCGGTTCGACAATGGTATAAACCACGCTTGTGCTGCGTTCTAGGTCCAAGAAATACCGAAAGTGAAGACCTATAAGGTGCGCTCGCTGCCCAGCCTGAACGTCCCTAAAACATGGTCGACAATGGAAATCGGGCAAGAATATCACGGCCCAGGCGCTCCCATGTCAAATACTCCGTTTCTAAACTCCAGACTATAATAAAAATCGTCCACCAAAATTTCCTGGCTTGATTCGCACCACCATTGCTAATACACTAACATGTTTGTGCCAAAATCGACCCTCCGCGAGCAGGCGATCTGCGACCCATTTGTGTTGTGCCGCTGTGATACAGCGCTACACATAAAAACTTGCGCAGAAAATATTCACAGCCTTTAAGCATAACTAACAACCTTTCGTTTTTGCTACTGGGCGCCCGAAATGATAAACGCACGTGAAAACGCCGGCCACGATTGTCAGGTCGCCATATCCACCTCACTTCATTCCCGCACCCACTTTTTCGCTCCAAAATCGGTTATATTTTTGGTCGAGGTACCTACTTTCCCGCCATTATACCCGGTACCCGGGTACGGAATCCGGGTACCATGTGCCGGTACCACGGGTCGGGTACATCATGCCGGGTACGGTCCACATGGGGTACGGTCCATATAGTGACCCCCCCCCCCCGGTACCTCGGTTATAGTGACCACTAGGACGATTTAGGACAAAGTCCTAAATTTAGGACCGTGGGATGATTAACATTTGATAATTTTTTTTTTCATTAAAAAAGTACCCTTTTTGCGGGAAAATCCATCAATGTGTGTAAACATGATTATTTTGTGCTCAAAATTAGGTAGCATTTCTCAAAAGTCAGGGAACTATATGGGAATATATGATTTGGTCCCAATATGTTTGCCCACTGCCCTAGGAAAAATGTGACTAGAATAGCGTCTTTTTCTATTTTTAGCGCGTTACCGGTGCCCTGTGGGGGCTAGTACCCCCCCCAAGTGGCTGGAAATTTTTTTTTTTATCATATTAATGGTCCCCAATCATCATTGGATTTTTAGCACATGCATAGGTATGGTTTCCAGAAAAGTGCCCTTTAGGGGTGTCCCCTCCCCTTAATGGGATGTATTATTATTTCTAATAAAGAAACCATTTGGAATGATGGCCTGTTAAGCTGTTCTTAACAGTGCTTGTGTTGTAATGCTGGCAAAATCTGCATTTTCCCCTTTTTTATCACTGTCATTTTTACCACTTTGTGGTATTTTTTTACCACCCTCATTTTTACCACTTTTTACCACTTTTTACCACCCTCACTTTTACCACTTTGTGGCGTGTTTTTACCACCCTCGCTTTTACCACTTGGTGGTATTTTTTACCACTTTGGTGGTAAAAGGGGTGGTAAAAGGTGGTAAAATGATTTTACCACCTGCTTTTCTCCTAGCGTTTTCCCACCGTTTTACCACTTTTTACCACTTTTTACCACTTTTTACCACTTTTTACCACTTTTTACCACCCACTTTTACCACTTTTACCACTTTTACGGCTCCTGAGTTCCTAGTGGGGGGAGAGATCCGGATCTGGCCGGCGTACCGTGCGTCCGCCGCACCTGTACCGACGAGGGGTGTTCATACCCCGGGTCATCCAATGCCACTCTGCTGAAATTCAGGTTGCTGACGACCGCTGGCGAGTGAACCATGCTGCTGTTCTGCACCCGAGGTTGCTGCAGTTGCTGCTGCGGTAGTTGCTGCTGCTGCTGCTGCGGTTGCTGCTGCTGCCGCTGCTGCTGCTGGAAACCCTGCTGCTGCAGTTAGAATGCGGTGGGATATATTGCTTGAAGACACAGTGAATGCAAGGAGCAATGAATGCTTGGTTGATTAGAAAATAGGTTTACCCTTTGTCAACGTTCCTCTCACCGGCTGCGCCGCCAGTGACCGTTGGGTGCAGACCGTTGGCCCGCGGCCACACGATGACAGGTAGCCGTCTAGTCACTGCATCGTGCGATCACAGATCAATGCACGCTGCGGTACGGTCCCTATCTAGGATACTCTAGTACCGTCCAATGACAGGACACTACGTATACTGGGTACTGACATCTGTCACGTACCTCAGTACCCAAAGTACCTATCTAGGGAAACGTATGCGACTCGACTAGCATTCCTATCTGCATAGCCCACGTGGTATTTATATTCACATACCAACGTAGGTTTACAAGGCTTATTCATACGTTGTATTCACAATGCCTTTGAGACTTAGTCTACAGCAAAGCATGGAGACTACTAACTCCAGTATTGTTTTATTATTTATTTCTTAATGCAGGTCTGCACCCCCAACATTATTGTTATTGTTTTTAAGTTGATTAGGGGTACAAGAGAGACATGGCTGGTTGAGCCAGGTTGGTTACAGCTGGCTGTTCTGGCCAGGTGTTATATTGCACATTAAATAAGGTGTACACAGCTGGCTGGTTGGGCCAGTTACTGAAGCACACATTAAGTAAATGGATACAAAGCTTGTGTCCTCAAGCTGCAAATGGTTACAAATCTGACCTAGCCAGCACTCACACCCCACAACGAATGTGTTGAATTTTATGGCGCCCAGCAGCTATCGCTGTGGTAAGGGGGTGTGGTGGTTGTGTACTGTGCTATGGCCAGTCATTTATTCAAACACTGACTCTGATATCATAGGGGTTCATGTTCTGAAAGAGGAGCTGGTACTGTTGGCCAGCAGCATCCCGCAGCTTCGTGAGAGCGTCTGCTGGGTTGTCCTCATCATCCACATGAGTCCAGCTGGAAAAATAGGTGGCCTCCTGTTTGAGGATCACCCAATCCAAGTCAGTGTGGACAGCAGCAGAAACAGATTTCTTGGTTAGAAAACTGATCACAGATAGCTGTCAGTATAGAGATGTGAGATGACATTGCATGTGCTGCCTGCCTGGGTTTGTAGCCAGGTGAGCATGTGCTGCAGGGAACGAGCATGCAATGCAGCAGACACCACAGCACGACATTCAGCTGAGTTGCTGCTGCCAGGTTTTCTGCGGTGTAGCCTGCTGTACCAGGAAGTGAGGGACATGTAATCTGACCTGTTGGTGAGAAAAAACAGCCCTGATTCCCGTGCCCCCATCTGATTGATTGTTCTGCTCTCCATGGAGCTGTCCATGACACTGTGTATGTGGATGTCTTCCATCAGATTCAGGCCATGGAGGATGAGGGGGGGCAGTCATGGATCAACTTCCTGATGTGACTGCATTTGATTTTGACTAGAACATCATGGGTGACCCTGCTGATGACAGCTAAGGGAGCCCCACAGATGGCTGACCACCACCCCAGTTTGCCCTGAACAGTGGCACACATGTGTAAGGGGAGGCAGGTGTGATGCAGCAGATCTAGACAATCTTGAATATATTCTGCAGGAGGAGAGAGAGAGCAGACCCATTGATCTGGCTGCCTGTGCAGCTGCAACATGATGCCACAGAACTGGATGGGGGTTGTGCTCAATTCCACCTGTTTGCCAATCTCATATGATTCCTGGACCTGCTGAATAAAGGTTTCCACCTCAGCTCTAGGCCCACAAATGAGTTGGTCATCTCCATGCCACACAAAGAACAGCAGTCCAGAGGGGGTGGGTACAACAAAAAAGCATGGGTCCAGGTCATCATACGTGGCCTTGAGCTTTTTGAATACTTCCTCTGCTGAGTCTCTGAAAATTTTTGGGGCACTGACAAGCCCTTCCACCCCAATGTTGATGATAAGGTGGGGCTCATCAATGTAAGGTTTCCACACAGCTGGGGTGTCTACCACGTACACCTTCCCTTTCCACACAGATTCAGCCTTTTCTGGGTCCCCCCTGAGGAAGGCCCTTTTAATGTCAGTGGCTTTGCAGACATAGTCTTGGCCTGCATTGAGGTTGTGGAGGAATAGGGAGAGCATGATCCTGAGTGAGGTTTGTTGCAGCCCAGGTGTGTAGTTTCCCCTTTTGGCAGTGTGGATGTCCCCTTTAATTCTGTGACACATGGTCTGGCATGGAAGATTGGGGAGCCCACTTTTTGTGGTTTTTGTTTGAGAACAAATTTTAATCTGAGCTTTTTGGCTCCCTCTGGCACGTCCCATGAAGGGGTGACAGGAGGTTTGTATTGAGGGTTTTTGGGGTTGGGCAGGACCCATTCCTGCCTGGCTTGGTGGACAATGGCCATCAGCCACTTGGTAAACCCTTTTTGTGTTTTGCATTCTTGTATGACGTGGGAGATTTGGTGGGGTGAGTGCATGGCTATGTCCCACTTACCCAGCCCAAAGGCTGAGGGATGGAGGAACTGGCTGTGCACTAACTTGTCCAGATCAGGGATCTCCCCTGGTGCATACTGAGTGTTGACTGCCTTGATGACAGCATCCATACCAGGGACAATACTGGAGAGAGGGATTTTAAAGTGGTCCAGAGGAACTGCACCCACCCCTGTGACACTGAGCTCATTAGCTGAGATAAGCACCCCAGGATAGGATACAAAAGGTTCCCCCAACAAGGTGTTACCAGAGTACCCCTCCACCACCTGGAAGGGTGTCTGAATACCAAGTATAGGGAGCATCACTTGTCCCACTACATCCAGTGAGCTTTGGCCTGAGAAATCCTGCACCCGTGCCCAAAATGAAGGTGCAATCTCAAGACCAGGGATGGCTTGTGCACTGATCACACTGACCTGTGCCTGAGTGTCTATTGCCAGGGTCCAGGGGTCCTGACTAGTGCACACAGCTGAGACTTTTGCCAACCCTGCGGCCACAGCAGCTTGTTGCTTATGTGACCTGTGTAGTGCTTGCAAGGCGACTGCCAATTTGACCTCAGAGCGGGAGGGTTGGCAGACAGGTTCGTGCCTTGGGGCTGAGCTAATGCTTCCAACCCAGCTACCTCGTGCCTGGTTAAGCAATCCCCAGGTTGTGAAGTGGGCCTGGCTTCACTGAGGGTGGAAGGGTTCACAGAGGGTGCTGTGGTGCTGTCAACAGCAGTAATTGGTGGCTCAGAGCTACTGCTGGGCATGCTGGAGTTGCCAGATAGAAGTAGTGAGTCCATGCTTAAAGACTCTTCCCCAGGCACGTCTGCCATGGGAGAATAATACTTCTTAATTCTATGACAGCTCACCCTGTGACGCTTCCCATTGATATTGTGCTTGACCTCCACGGTCTTGCTGTTTTTGGTAAATCCACGGATGGTAACTGGACCTAGCCAAGTTCCAACCTTACCAAAGCTGTTTTCCTTGTAATAGAGAACTTGATCACCTTTTTGGAATACTGGCCTGGAATGGGTTTTATCTTTTTCTGCCAGTTTTGCTGAGGTTTGTGCACGTGCAGTGTTGTACAGTGCTATCACCTCTGGGGGATATACACCTGCCTGCAGGCCTGCTGGGATTACTTCACCCCACGTGGCATGCAAGACAGGTCTCATGTTTAGGGTTGTGCACATTTCATGACACCAGAGTGCCCTGTCACAATAGACCCCTGAAGTAGCATCCTTGGAAGGATTTTTGGCTAGTAGGGTTTTGACAGATCTGATGGTTCTTTCAATGACCCCCTGACCCTCATGATCTTCCAGCCCAGCAATCTCTATTGCTTCACACCCTTCCAGGTCAGTCAGACAAGAAAATTGTTGATCAAGCAAAATTCTGTCAACTGGGTAGAATCTGGGTAAAGCAATCATGAGTGCAACACGTAGCTGCCCTGCAGACATGCCAGGTAGGGGTTCCATTACTGTGAACCTGGACCATGAGTCTTTTAGGATCAGGTAGGGTTGGACATCTTTGTTGATGTGCATCACATCCCCCACTATCATGCCCCTATTGGTGGAAGGAGTTGCAGTATGCCATTTTTGAGGTTTGGGGCTATTGAACTGACATTCTTGACAGTGTTGTCTAGCCAGTTTTACTGCATTCCTGAGTTGTTTTCCCATGCTACTACCCCCAGCCGTCTGGCCAGTTCCTCAGCCACTGTTTCATGACCCATGGCTAGGTGCAGCTGATGAGCAAGCTCCTTGATATCTATGGAGTTGTCAACAGTAGGGGTTAGTGCTTTTATGTAAGGTTCCAGTACAGGGTGCTGGGAGGACAGTAAGGTTGCTGCCTCAAAATCAATTATGCCCTGGCTGCCATCCCCAATGGTAATGAGATCATCATCCTCAGAGTAATCAAGGTGAGAGAACTCACATTGTTTTTGGTAGCGAGTCCTGTTGCACCGGCTGCCAGGAGGTCCCAGGGGATGACGTGCATGCCAGCAACCCGGGCAGAGATCCACGTTGGTGTGCAGGGAGTCGTTGTTGGGGCAGTTGTCCCGAATATGCCCCCTCTGGAAGCACCTCAGGCACACTAGGAACTCGGGGGTGATATAAGTGGTAAAAAGTGGTAAAATCTATATCACCCGGTGGTAAAAAGTGGTAAAAAGTGATAAAAAGTGATAAAAAGTGATAAAAAGTGGTAAAAAAGGGGTAAAACAGGTGGTAAAAGGTGGTAAAACAGGGGGTGGTAAAAGCCTTTACCACCTCCATTTTACCACCTGACCGCCATCGTGGAAAAAAAATACCACCAGGTGGTAAAAACGAGGGTGAAAACAGGTGGTAAAAAATACCCCGGTGGAGGTGAAAAAATCGGTGGTAAAAATGGTAAAAAACGCAGATAGATCTCACTTGGAACTCAGCTTTGAGAATGGGTGAGAAAACTGAGAAAATAGGGTCAGAATGGGTGAGAAAACACGTTTCTCACAAAGGTGAGATGACCCCAAAAAATGAGAAAAGGAGATCTAAAAAAACAGGACGTGAGAAAAGTGAGAAAAACAGGACGTGAATCAACAGCACTGTTCAAAACAGCTCGGCAATCAAAATCGTTTCATTAAAATGTTTTAATAATTAATGTTTATAGCCGTCAAGAACCTATCGATTCATACTAGCCATTCAGAGGCGGTTCTGAAGTTGTAACCATTGATCATTTAATGTATCATCTATACAACACTGTTATGGCTTTATGACACATCCGTCATTGCCTTTCATCAAATACGATGGCAGCTAGTGGTTAACAAATCTGGTCGCTTGCTAGGTTATCATGCTGACCGCTCCCATTTCATTCCCGTGGTGCCTGCAAGAATCCAAGCAAACCGCGACACAATATGCAAGAGAAAAAAAAGATATCAGATCCTTATATAGACATCACCATTTTACAAGGAAGAGCGCGCCAGCACCTAACGGTCCACGCAGCAAATGGGTAGAACACGATTTATGACCCAACACTCACTCTTATGGCAAAGCAGCCCATACACATGAATCGCACCATGCGCCAGATGTCACACGTGCAAGCCACAACATTGTCGTCGGATCAGAAAGCAAGAAACGTGAAAACGCTAGCGGCCCAAATCTGAGATTCCGCGGAACACAGAAAATAAGAAAGCTCAGAAGCTACCAGCAAGGGATCGAACATAGGACCTTTGGCATGATTTCGCGGCTGTGTGAGTCTCCTGACCCGAAGGCATCTCAGTTAATGAACGTTTCGAAACAGCCAAACTGCGAAAAACCTCTTACCGGAAAGTTTTGCCAATATCAAAGAGACAACCAGCGCAGGCCAGAAATCGGGAGAATCCGGACCATGGTAGCTCGAGCCTGCCGTTACCTTGTCCGCGCTGTCGAGCCGTGCAGGATTATGAATATGAATGGAGATGGAAATGTGTAGCCTTACATGCGAAATAATGGCTGGCTGACGTGAAGAGCGACTAGATGAGCTACACGGTGGGGCCGGAAAACAGCTTGCTCGTGGGCAACCAGTGCAACGACTACTTTCTCTGGGTTGCAAACTGCGGCAAATTGAACGCAAACCTCATCTTGAAATCTTGACCGTCGAAACGTAACGATCCGACGACTTATGCAGTATGCCGCGTAATTTTCTGTTGCGGGAGAGCCGTTGGGCCGGTTCCCGACGCGGGCGACCAGTGGTTTGCATTAAGTTAACTTACCTAAAGTTCTCCAACAGAAGTGACCCAAGCCGCACGATGGCACTCATCGACGGCCTCAGTCTATTGACGCGTCGGCCCGATTTTGGCGGCACCCAATTTGACCCCAACGGCACCTACCGACAAAGGGCATACATTGACTTTAATAAGTTTCACGCGCACCACGACCCCTTCGAGCTCTGCTATGGCGGTGGTGCCGGTGGGCCCGCATCAGACATTCAGACTGCGGGCCCTTATCTGCTATGGCGGTGCTGCCGTTGGGCCCGCATCAGACTGCAGGCCCTTTATGCAGGCGGGCCCTTAATGCATATCACTTATTTATTCTTCTGCATACAAATATGAAGCAATGAAGTCGTGTCCTCCGGATTTTTGCATTTGCACCGTGTGCAGTTCTTGGACGTTTGGAAACATGCATGGCATATGGCTAATGTAATGACTGACTAGCTAGACCGTTTCAGTGGTTTTTCATTTGCGGGTATTTCGTCGTAAATGGTGGGAAAGCGATCGCAGCAATGGTTCTCACCACTAGACACTCCCGGCCAGTGAAGCCCGAAAAACACGTCCTCATCAAGCAACCTGTTTCCGGCCCCACTGTATAGGTCATCTTACAGTCGCTCTTTGCGTAAGCCAGCCATAATTTCAATGAACAAGGCTACACATTTGCATACTCTTTTCTTGGTTATCGGTGTGCCTTTGTTTGAATGCAGGGGGGATCGCTGTGCCGACCCAACGCGTTCAACGTGCTGGGCATCAAATGAGGGATCTGGGCGACCACTAGTGCGCGACTAGTGTCACCACTGCCTTTCGGACCTGAGGGCGAGGCTGCAGACGTATTTTCAGGGCTTAGCGCAGCCGCCAGGCTGCCTGTGTCGAGGAGCGTTTGCTCGTCACATATTGCGCAATAGCTTCGGAAAATCATATCAGCGTGTGCGTCTTTGAAAGACGAATTGACTGTGATATTCACAGCCAAATTCGGTGCCCAAACGTGAAAGTTATGATCTCCGCTGTCAGCCATGGCTACCTCGTGGCTTGCGGCTTTGATGGTACATTGGCTATATTGTATGATAACCCTATAATGCACCTTAGTGGTGCTGAGTTTTTTTTTCACATTAATGACTTAATGAAATAAAGCTCATGATTTTTCTCGTGTTATACTGTTGGGGCAGGCGCAGGCGCAAGAAGTCTCCTACGGTTGAAAAACACCCTATGTAGCAGGTTCACCTTACAACCATGCCAATATTTTAATGATTGAATGAATAAAGATGCTTTTCTTGTCGTTTTGGGCCTGACATTTTTGTCGGTTTAGCCCTTGTGTTTTTACCACTTGTGTGCATGCTCATGTGTTATTTTTTTACCACTTTTTATCACTTCTGTGGTTTTACCACTTTTTATCACTTTTTACCACTTGCACAAGCCTTTTACCACCACTTTACCACTTTTTACCACAAAGTGGTAAAAAGTGGTATAATTTGCCACTTTTTTACCACTTTTTATCACTTTTTATCACTTTTTATCACTTTTTACCACTTTTTACCACCCTAAGACCTCTTTTACCACCCCGAGGTGGTAAAAAGGTGGTAAAAAGTGATAAAAAGTGGTAAATTTACCACCCCCGAGTTCCTAGTGCACCGTGGGCCAGGGTTTCCAGGTTGGTTGTTGTTGTTGTTGTTGTTATTTCCCTGCTGGGACCGGTTCTGGCCCTGCTGGGACCTGTTGTTGTTGTTGTTTTGGCCCTGCTGGGACCTGTTGTTGTTATTGCCCTGCTGGGACCTGTTGTTGTTGTTGTTGTTGTTGTTGTTGTTGTTGTTGGGCTTGCCATGCAGGGGCACACGGTGCCACATGTTGCCACGCCCCTGAGAGCCACTGCCCCCTTGGTGGGAGGACTTGTGGGTCTTGGGTGCCCCCCCCTGGCTGGCCTGCCCCTTGCGTTTGTGGCCTTGGACACCCTGGACCTTGGGGTCCTGGGCCTGGGGGTTGCCAGTACCCAGGGGGTCCACTGCCTCCTCGATATAGAGCATGGCAGCTCTGAAGTTGTCCCATAGGGACTTGAGGCCTGTAAGCAGGGTAGCCAGGACAGAAGGTTGCAAATTAGCTTTTGTTAGCCAGGTGTGGATGAGATACCTTGGTTGGAGCTTGAGAAGCTCAAGGTCTTTCTCTATCATTACCCTGTATGTTTTTGCATCCCCAGAGAGGTTATTCTTGTTCACCTTATATGCAGCAAGCCAGTTGAAACGTTCTACTGCTTCCATATGGTTATTGGTAAGCACTAGCTGTTTCAGATCAGTGATAAAGGTAGGCCACTGTTCAATGGCTGCTTCAGGTGTCAGGGTGCGTTCCTGATTATTAGGTTTGAATCAATGCTCTAATTGCAGGAGATGATTGATGGAATGTGGAGGAGGCCCTGAGAGCCTTAAACTGATGTCTAAGGTTAAGGCCTTCCATCCCATACTCCAGAGCAAAGACAAATTGCTTAGCTTGTTCAACAGTGTGACCCTCAGGCAAACCAGCAATATTAATTTTGGATTCCTTTTCATGAGGGTTAAACACACCTGTGAGAGGGGGGTTGGCCCTCAAGAAGACGTCGGTTGCTTGTTGCAGGCGGGTGGGGTCCAGGTTGATGGTCCCCCGCTCATACCGCGACATCAGGGCGCGCAGGCCCTCGACAGTTTGCAGCTGGTTAGCTGTTAACTGCTGGTCTTGCAACGAGGCCAGCTGAGCCTGGAGAATGGCGAGCTGTTCCAGGACATCCCCGCTCCTTGGGGGGGCCTCAGCAGGCCGGTTGGGTGCCTGGGGCACCTCTGCACCTCCCCCCAGGGCCTCCTGGGGTCCTGGCCACCCCCCCTGGTTGGGGAGGGGGCCCCAACCCACAGGGCGAACCTGGGGTGGTGAGGGAGGGGGAGGGGGGTCGTGGTGGCCCGGGGGGAGCCCGGGGGTGTCCGGGTAACCCCACTGGGTCCAGCCCCATCGGTGGAGGGGCGGGCAGGGGTGTCTGCCTCCGCTCTCCTCTTGGCCTCCTCCCGCATGAGACGCTTCATCTCCTTGCGTACCTCATGCTCCCGGAGGGCTGCCTGAAAGGCAGCCTCATCCTCGGGTATGTCAGGGAGTGGGTCTCCCATGATCATAGCAGGCCGGACTGGACAGTCCGCCTCTTTGCCCTTCCTCGCGCCCAGGGCCAGCAGTCCCTCCTTGTACTGCAGGGGTTGGGGGGGAGAGGGTTTCTTGCTGGTGGTTTCCAGCGGGGGGGCTTCTTCAGCTACCACCCCATGTTTGGCCAAGATGGCCTCCGTGACCCTGGCTTGGGTTATGGAGGACATTGCCTTAAAATGTGCTGACCGAGCTAGCTCGGCCAGGTCTTGACCGTCCGCATAGTCCATGGGATAGTCAGCATTTTTGAGGAGGTCACGTAACCGCTGAGTGGCCTCGCGGTACGCGTCCGCCATCGCCTGGTGGGTGGCCAGACGACGGGCGGCCTCCTCCTCATATTCTTGCCGCTTAGCGGCGAGCCGAAAAGCCGCCTCTCGGCGGACCTCTCGGTCCCGCTGCCTCGCTCGGCGTTCTTCATTTGCCACCAGCGCGGCCTGCTCGACCGCCAGGAGCGCTGGGGTAAGATTGATCTCAGTCTCCCCATCGGGGAGACTGGCAGTGTCGGATACCTCATCGTCGGACATTGGTTGTCCGCCGATGGGTTCCACAGGTTTACGCACCACCCGTGCGAGTTTAATGCTCTCCATGTCCTTCTTCTTGCGAAGAAGGGACGCAGAGGGTCGCCCAAACGTTAGCTCAATGTGGTTGTGTCCCTGGGCGAAAGGGACATTGAGGTTTGAGGTGGCGGGACGAAAGGTAATCGTCCCGTCCGGTGCCACCGAAGCCGTCTGACGGGGCATACGCTCCCGAATAGATGGCAACGGGGGGCCGAACTGTGGAGCCTCAGTGGGGTTTACCACCGAGGGCTCCGCAGCCATGGCCGCGCCAGCCGTGGCTGCGGCTGGGGCAGCCGCCGGAGTCGAGGGTAAGCCGGTCTCCCCGGGGGGAGCCGTCTCGGCCTCCGGTCTCTCAGGGGAGGGGGGTAGGTCGGTCGGCTTTGCAGCCGCCGTCCCCTCGTCCTGGCCAACATTGTGAGTCTTTTTGTTCTTTTTCTTTTTCTTGGAAATGGCCGCATCGCCAGCCGGCTTTTTGTTGTTGTCTTTGGGCATCCGCCTATCCTGCCCATCATCATCCTCGTTGTAGGTAAGCTTCTTAGCGACATTCTTGTTCGTGATAGCCATGGTAGCAAATAAAATTCAAGTTAGAATGCGGTGGGATATATTGCTTGAAGACACAGTGAATGCAAGGAGCAATGAATGCTTGGTTGATTAGAAAATAGGTTTACCCTTTGTCAACGTTCCTCTCACCGGCTGCGCCGCCAGTGACCGTTGGGTGCAGACCGTTGGCCCGCGGCCACACGATGACAGGTAGCCGTCTAGTCACTGCATCGTGCGATCACAGATCAATGCACGCTGCGGTACGGTCCCTATCTAGGATACTCTAGTACCGTCCAATGACAGGACACTACGTATACTGGGTACTGACATCTGTCACGTACCTCAGTACCCAAAGTACCTATCTAGGGAAACGTATGCGACTCGACTAGCATTCCTATCTGCATAGCCCACGTGGTATTTATATTCACATACCAACGTAGGTTTACAAGGCTTATTCATACGTTGTATTCACAATGCCTTTGAGACTTAGTCTACAGCAAAGCATGGAGACTAACTGCTGCTGCTGCTGCTGCTGCTGCCGTTGCTGCTGCTGGAAACCCCCCTGGAGCATCTCCTGGCTGCGCCCGTCCCCCCCTTGTTCCAACCTGGAGTCTGGACTGTCATCATCTGATGAATCTCTGCGGCCCTGGTCTCTGGATCGTGGGGAGCCTTCCGCAGGTCTCTCCATGACCTCACCTGTACCTGTCCCTACTTGGACGTGCGGTGGTACCTCTACCACCTCTATACCTTGCTCGTGGTTGTCTACCGGTTCTATCTCTCCATTCTCTGAGTCCCTGTCCCTGGTCCCGTCTTCTGTCTCTCTGGGATTCCTTGCTTGAAGCCGTGTTGGAATGGTGCTCGTACCAGTACCTTACACTGCAGGCAACACCTCCCCAGAACGAGAGAGAGAGAGAGAGAGAGCAACCACGTACTCGCGACCTATATGTATAGTACCTAGTACTAAGCACTCTAGTGGTAATCCCCTCTATTGTCTGCTAGGGCCAATGGTCAGCTGGGAGAAGGTGACTGTAAGTGCCGTCCCCACCTCCTGACTGCTATCTACCTTGCTAGACGTGGGTGTCTGAGAGCATTCACGAGTGGTGTGCATTCCTCAGGCAATGACATATGCTCCCTAACAAACCTATCAGCTTCTATGATGTTATCAAAACCCTTCCACTTAGCACTAGAGCCCTTAGACAATATCTTATCCTTGATATGCTCTTCACATGCCTTCCAACTTTAAATATGGCTGGTCTACCCTCGCCCCCATCATGGGCCACGGCATAGTAAGGAAACCCAGATTGACCACCCTTATTTATCCTTCGTTGTACAAGCTAATGCTTATACTTTTCATGCGCAAACCTTTTTAGCTAAGGTTAACGCATAATCTTACATCCTGCGCTAAAAAGGTTTGCGCATAAAAAGTATAAGCATTAGCTTGTACAACTTAAAACCTTTGCGCGTTGGGGCGGAATATTAAGCGGCTCCCTAACTAGGGTTTTTACTTCCGCATCGAATTACTAATTCGATATCGAATTACTGATTCGATATTAATCCCGGGAAGGTTCGATATCTACCTCGCTAGGCGATTAATTAGGTCCGACCGGTGCCCCGGCGGATCCTCCCAAATAATCCCTACTCGGCACTGTCCCCACGAGGTTTCGAACCCATGACTTCCGCGCCGCGCCGGTTCTAAGTTGTACAAGCTAATGCTTATACTTTTTATGCGCAAACCTTTTAACTAAGGTTAACGCATATTCTTACATCCTGCGCAGGATGTAAGATTATGCGTTAACCTTAGCTAAAAAGGTTTGCGCATAAAAAGTATAAGCATTAGCTTGTACAACTTAGAACCGGCGCGGGGCGGAAGTCATGGGTTCGAAACCTCGTGGGGACAGTGCCGAGTAGGGATTATTTGGGAGGATCCGCCGGGGCTGCCACCGGTCGGACCTAATTAATCGCCTAGCGAGGTAGATATAGAACCTTCCCGGGATTAATATCGAATCAGTAATTCGATATCGAATTAGTAATTCGATGCGGAAGTAAAAACCCTAGTTAGGGAGCCGCTTAATATTCCGCCCCAACGCGCAAAGGTTTTAAGTTGTACAAGCTAATGCATGCTTATACTTTTTATGCGCAAACCTTTTTAGCTAAGGTTAACGCATAATCTTACATCCTGCGCAGGAAGAACAGAGTCTAACACAGCACACACCCGAGCCTTCCGCAGAGCAAGGGCACATTACGAGGGGCACACAGAGGTAAACACCGTCAACATAGTCGGCAACAGCCAGACGGTATCCACCCCACGACCCCTTGCAGGTCAAACAACGATGGGCGTCTCCGCGACGTCCATTGGCACAAACGACATTTAAACCCCTATAGAGAGTACAACGTTTAACATAAACCCCCTACGCGTGCGGTCCCGGAGAGAAGGCGAGCTCGCAAGCTAGCCTTCCACAGGCATAGCTCATAAAGGGATAAATCTAAACTAGGGGACGTACCATCGTCAATGACGTTAATCACCCCTGAGCTGGCCGCCACCTGGTGTCGTTGAAGGCAAGCCCTGGCCGCCACTAGGTGTCGTTGAAAACAGGGGAAATGGACGCTATCGTTGACAGCACCTCACCACAAGACCATGGCTGGCCCCGCCGAGTATCCCAGACTAATCACTTGCTTTCTAGATCGTCGTTGACTCCCTTACGGGCTGGCCGCCGACCTGTCGGCAATAGATGAATCCGAAACCTCTATCTTCGCCAAGCTCCGCCTTGGTATCCTAATTGGCCTCACTAACCCTCTCCGCGAGAGTTAGCTGACCTCTCCAGCACATTTCCTCCGATAACCAGTGTTACGTCCCAGCCCAGACACCTAGCCTGAGCTACGTAGCGAAAGATCTAGCTTGCCGGAAATTAGGAAGATTCAAGGTGGCCTAATGCAGATTGCGCTTCACGACGAGAGTCGTGAGATATCTGGCACCGCGGCTTGGTGCCAAGCTAATTGTTACATACTTATACTGGCTAGCAATACCAATTACAAATGGAAAATTGCCCCAGGCTCAATGTGAAGGCGTCTTCGCACTTAACATTCATCAAACCAAGAGGACGAGACTCTCGTCCTTGGACTAATTTAACCTAGGTCGGTTGCGGCGCAGATACAACGCCAATCCTTCTAGAACAATCAAAGTAATGCATTCCACGTAGGATCCGGGCCGACATCGACCCTCAAATACAGGATCCACGCAAAGAACTACAGACGAACCCAGAACTGGCGCGGCGCCACTGCACCGGCCCCTAAAAGGTCAACCTAGGACCAAAATAACTAGTCCAATTCACACAATAACCGTAGTCCATACAAACTATTACAACAGGCCAAACTGCCTTGGTAATTTATTCCATTGTTACGTCCGTCCAAAAGGGCCGGGACGTAACAGTTGGTTGCAATAGAACCGTCTTCTCAAGACAAACACACTGATATAATTTCATGCAGCCATCGCCTAAGATTTCGTAAGCTGTCCTAAAACTCGGCACAGGCAGAGTTCGTCTTTTCCGGATACGAGCTATGGCGGAATCCCAGACATCCGCCTCCCCTCCCCCCGCAGATGGGGAGGAAACAGTGCCCACCACCATTTTGCAACTACTCGCAGATGCGGAAGCCACAGCAACGCAGCCACCGGCCGACGAGGAGGCCAGAGGAGCCCCCTCCAAGCGGCATTGCGCGGGACCGGAGGACGAGATGGATAGCCAGGTCCCTCCGCCATCGGATCCACTTAAGGTGAGGGTCCGGGCGCGAATTTTTTGGCGCCGAAAAAATTCGCGGTACCCGTCCGTACCGTGAAAAAGTGGTGCACGGTGCGCGCACCCCTAGCAAAGCTGGCCATGGCGACGGCTTTCAGGCAAAACTAGACAAATATAACAAGCGGAATGCAGAGCAATTGCGAGAATCCTGAAGGCAATGAGCTTATGATATTATTTCATCGCTAAGTTTGTGCGCTTTGCAATGTCGATAATTTTATTGATGACCATCGCCGCGGGGGTCCAATCCGAAATTTTCGTCGCGAGGAATAAATAAGAATGCACGCTGGCGGCGGTGATTGTCAGGTTTTATGGGCTTTACTTACTTCAAGGATGCGTTTGCATAGTCAATAGAGAATCCTAAAGAAATTCGCCGGGGTTTTGCAAGATTTCCGTCATTTTCGGTAAGACACTGTCCAGGCTCGCCGGATGCGCATGCGCGTCTCATCCTTCCATGGAAGGTTGGTCTTTCTTGCGTCGCTGGGCAGTGGGCATATGACACTGCCGGTAATGGTACGATCCCGTGCTTAGCGCCCCCCTATGAATGAATGTTTCGCTTCTTTAAAGGGTTGTCAACGCAAGTTTTCGCCTTCTATCCGCGCAGTTAGCGCCAGGTAGCATGCCATTCCGTGATGCGCATCGCCAGATTCCTGGCAGCTTTCAGTGATTTTATCTAGGTTGCATCGCTGGGACGTGTCAAATCATGCGCCGTGGCATGTTGGCAAGTTGTCAGGGATTTGTCGAGTGGTTTCTTGGAAGGAGTTTGGTAAAAACACTCAGTTTTGTATGATTATTGATGCAGCCATTCTTAGCAGCGGTTTCAGTGTGCTTAGAGGCTCACAAGGTTGAGGTTGTTTCTTAGCAAACAATCGCGCTGAAAAGAAAAGCTATAGTGGGCGTTCTGAGGGGCATATTGCATGGCCGGTGGAACTGTATGTAGGTAGGGGATACCGTTGTTTTCTTGGCCTCTCTCCCACTGAATTATGAGACAGCCCTGTCATATGCTAGCAAGGCAAAGTAACCATGGTAAGAAGCCCTGGCACGCAGCGTTTATGATTAGTATGCTTTCTCTGTGGACTGTCTGTTGTTCCCCTTGGTTGGGCAATCAGTGGATATGGCTTTCTGGGGTCTATTTGCATTGGACACCTTGGTTTTGGTATGATGATCACAGCATACGCCTAGAATTTGCTTCAGACGCGCTGGCTAGACATGTAGAGCTACCTGCCTTGTTCAGCTGTGCACACACCCATGAGGTTGCCCGTGCCAAGGTAAGGCAAGGGCACATGAGGTGCCCAGCCACCTCCTTGTACGTTGTGCTCGAATTGGGCATGGTCTGGAGCCATTTGGATGGCATAGAAAGTGTTAGTGTGCCTTAATACTCACTATTGCCTTCCTTAGCGGCTGCACAGGTGGCCAACTGCCAAACGCTATAACTTCCACGTTTGTAGTCAGAATGAGCTCAAACTTTGTGGGATTATGTTTGCCTATGTCTAGTATTTGTGTATATCTCCCCAGGGCCAAATGATGTGCCTATGGTTTGTTTTTTTTTTCTCCAGCCCAAAAAAGTACGTCTTTTGGGGGAAAATTAATAACTGATGAAATACTCATCATTTTGGGGTCCCAATTAGGTGGAAAATTTGCAAACTCAGGGAACTAAATGGGAATGTATTGAAACATGCAAAAAGATGCCCCCATTGGGAGGGTGGGCGGGAAAAGAAAAGAGGCCGACCTTAGCTAGGTGGGTTTGTTTTTGTCCTTTTTTGCGTGTCATGCCGCCTCGTCCATGCTATGCCATGCAGTGGGTGCCGACGCTATGGTTGCCGAGAATGCTCATAACTTTTGACTCCGGGCATGAAATTTGGTCGGGTAAATTGCAACAGACTCGCTTTTTGATGACGAACACGCTGATCTAATTTTTGGCAGCCATCGCCCAGGATTTCGAAAGTTATCGCCAGCGGCCTGCCCAGCACATATCGCTATTTTTCTGCACGATATGGCGGCACCACGCACGTGAGCCGTGCGCCTGCGCCCCCTGCCATCGTCCAGGTGCTCTTAAACGTAGCCATGGAGGTCCCCGCATCGTCTCCAGCTCTTGCTTCCGAATCTATCGATGCCCTACTTGCTGCCAACAAAATCGCCAGCGAAATTGCCGCTGCCAAGAAAGCCGCTAACAAGCGCACCAAGACTTCGGAAGCAACTCCGATAGCGGATGAAACCTCCTTGCCGGACTCCATTTCTTCCTCATTCTATACAGACAAACGTTTGAGCCTGGACAGTTATGGACACACTAAGCTTGGAATGCTTGGGCACTGCCAAATGGCGTGTGTGTGTGAACGACGAGACACCTTGGCATTAGGATAATGTGGCACATATACCGCTGGCCAGCCGTCAACGATGGCTGGCCAGACTTTGCGTAAGTTAAACTAACTTACTGATCCTGGACGGACTAGCCTATCAGTTACAACCTGATCTAGTCAGTCCTAACATGACAACTACAGTCCCGGTACTGAGGTACCGGCTCATCACATACTGAGTACAGCCACGTGTCCATGCCACGACTGCTCTAGTCCAGCACCGTCCCAGTACCCAATTGGGCGCCGGCGGTGCTGGCACGTGTCCACTTAGGCTACAGGCGGGAGACTTAGACTAACTCCCACTTTAAGTTTTCTTTGGGTTTCAACAGAAACACACATAGCCATCAAATGGACGCAGCCATTCCCAATGCCTTAAAAAAATTGTCAGATAACCTACTAGGACCCAAAGGTCACCTCACACATGTACAAGAGATGCATTAAAAAGGCCCCATGTCTCAAGCATGGTTTCTTAACTGAGTGAGATGGGTGCTCCAGGCCCCAGCATGTCATGGTCATCCAAACAAGTGTCTCACAAAATTTTATTCAATAAATAACACATTCATCATGTCCCAACTTTCTAGACCAGTGCTTCTCACTGTCAGAAAACTACCCAGCTGCCACTGCAGCCTTTCAGCTGCAGTATTAGGCAGGGGGTCATGGGCTAACATGTACAATGTGCCAGTCACTTCAGACTGTAACCAGGGTTCATCAACCCATACAAGACCTGGTATTGTGGTCCTGCTGCTTGTGGCACCTTGGTCAGTGCATCTGCAGCATTGTCTTTGTCCCTGACGTGGGCTTTAGACTCCAGGTACTTGCATTCCTGTTTGAGCACAATCCAATCCAGGTCCGAGTGTACAGCCAAAGGATTGGCAAGGAAAGAGATGATAGATTGAGAGTCAGTCAGCAAATGTGCTTTCACTCCTGCAGAGCTACCAGCCTGGTGTTGAAGCCAGACCAGCAAGTGATTGAGATACCTTGCATGCAAGACAGAAGATACCACAGCCCTGCATTCAGCTACATTGCTACTCACAGCTTTCCTCTTGTGCAATCTACTGAACCAGGAGACTAGTGACTTCTTCCCACCTTGGTTATGCAGGAAAAACAATCCAGCCTCTCTGGCTTGAACCTTGGTAACTACCCTGGACTCCATTGAACTATCCATCATGCACGTGATGTGAATGGGAGTAAACAGATCCAGTGAGTGAAGCATCAAAGGTGGACCATCATGCAACAACTGCTTGATTGCCCGTGCTCCTACCTCCTGTAGTACCTCATCATCTACCCTGCTCACAAAAGCCAGGTGGGGTGCACATGTAGCACATAGCCAACCAAGCTTGCCTCTAATGGTAGGGCACATGTCAGGGGTGATGTGAACAGGCAGGACATCCAGACAAGACTTAATGTATTCAGCAGAGGCCTGCATGGAACAAACCCAGCTGCCCTGCTGCTGCAGCAACTCAAGCATCATGCCACAGAACTTGACTGGCTCCTTGCCCAGCTCTAGCTGCTTGCCAATCTCAAAACTGGCAGACACCTGAGCTATGAAAGCATCCACTGCAGCTCTAGGACCTGAGATTAACTGATCATCCCCATGCCAGACAAACATCATCATTCCATCAGGGTGTGGGATGACAAACAAGCAAGGGTCAATGTCATCATAGGTGGCCCCTAGCTTCATGAATACCTCCTGTGCAGACAGCCTAAAAATTTTTGGAGCTGACTGCAACCCTTCAACCCCCAGGTTTGGCCTCAACAAGGGTTGTACAATATCCCTGTGCCACACCTTAGGAGTATTCACCACGTATACCTGTCCTCTCCAGACCTGCTGCGCTATGGCAGGGTCCCCCTTTAGAAAGGCTCTTTTGATATCTGTGGCTTTACACACATAATCCTTCCCTGTATTAAGCTGATGCAAAAACAAGGAAAGCAACACCTTGAGCGACGTTTGCTGAATACCAGGAGTATAAAGCTCAGCCTCTGTCAGCTCTGTAGAGCCCCTGAACTCAGTGACACATGGCCTAGCATGGAAAATGGGTGGTCCCCCATCAGCCTGAGGTTTATGCTTGCACACAAACTTTAACCTTAGCTTCTTGGCTCCAGCTGGCATAGCATCAAGAGGAGTCACAGGTGGTGTGTGTGTGGGACTACGTGCATCTGGAACAACCCACTCCTCCCTGGCTTTGGTAAAAGCCTCCAGCCACTTAAGAAACCCAATCTGCGTCTGGCAGTCCCGTACAATATCATCATAGGACAGTGGAGACATGGATGCAACATCCCATCTACCAAGCCCAAACGCTGAAGGGTGTAGCTTTTGAGAGTGTATGAGGTCCTCCACACACGGTTCCTGACCTGGGAGGTACTTGGGCTTAACTGCATTGATGGCAGCATCCAACCCAGTGCTAATCTGGCTCAAAGGGATTTTAAAATGATCTAGAGGCACCTGTCCTACCCCTGCCACACTCAACCTCCCAGCTGAGATGACAACACCAGGGTAAGATACAAAAGGTTCCCCTAACAGGGCATTCCCTGAGTAACCCTCAACCACCTGAAATGGAGTGGGCATACCCAAGATTTGAATGCTCACCTGGCCTTTGACCTGCATTTTGGTTTTGCCTGAAAAATCTGACACTCTAGCCCATGGTGAGGCCGTCATTTTCAGACCAGATACAGCTGCTGCACTGATGATACTCACCTGTGCTTGGGTGTCTACAGCCAAAATACTAGGATCTTGACCTGCATCCCCTACAGCATTGACCTGTGCTGTACCTGTTGCCACAACTGCTTTAGTGTTGTGTGCCTTGTGCAAGGCCTTAACACTTCGTACGTCAAAACTCAGTCCTAAAAATAGGACTGAGTATGCCAACTTTGAGATCATGTAGCGGTAAGGGTAGGGGGGTACCCCATATGTTTGATATGCATCAGAGCACTCAATATCATGCTAATGCTTGGGCATATGCCTAAAAAATCATATGTTGACCAAATCATGTAAAATTTTACAAGGGTGTCAACCCATGCTCGCGATTTGGCAATTTTCTGTGGAAGGACGAGTTGGGAAAATTCAAAAAAATCCATATGCATGTTGAAAAAATATAGGCGTGTAAACAATATAGTTCTTGAAACATGGCAAAAAACTGGGCTCAATTTGGCCACAGCCTCTACCTGAAACTCACCAAAAACCACCAGCCCTAAGAATGGGTTTCGAGGTTGCTAGCAATGTGCAAGCATGTAAGTGCGGTCATACTACACACCACCGTGGCAACCAACCATGCCAATCAACTCATTTCCCTTCTAGCATAACAGGAAAACATACTTGCATCATCATATTGCAGTTATATTATACCTTAGTATATGTGTGAGAGCCTATGCACGCACGTAGGGAATGGGCATTGATACCTACCTACAAAGGGTTACATTATGAGCCTTAACCACCAATATAATGGGTAGGTTAAGCATATTTCAATTGTTTTTAACAAGAATATAGATGGCTAACACTGTTTTGCCTTGCCATGGCATGGCCAACATACTTGCTGGCACATGATGACAGTGGTTTATCACCAAGATTCTTCACTCACCCGTATAAGCTTGAAAGCACGCTGGATGCAGCCCATGGCCATACAATCACGCAGTATGAACGTAGCAAAAGAATAACTAACATCTATGAAGGTATTTAAACCCATACAGCGCCTAAAAAACTGCAAAAGTACACTAGGGTAAGGCAAATGCCTGGTAACATCATAAAAAATGGGGGGTTTAGAGAGGGGCAGGCAACGGTCAAGAAAGCGCATCAAGATTCGAAACTGACAGCGCCTTGCAAGCTCAAACTCATGTAAGAACATAACAAAACGATGAGGTGACGATATTTCAGCTTTACCGTGCACGGATGGCGTTATCTTGGCCCAGGCGGTGCCCGCAAAAGTGACACTTGCGGCACACAAACCATGACATGACAGAGTGGTCGAAATCATCAAATCTTTACTGCCACTGACTTAATTCTACACACATGCATGATAATAAGTAGAAAGAAGCATATAGACCCTTCGAACTGCACCGTAAAGTAAATTTAGTCATCAATTCCGTCAACCTGCCTGGTCGCAGTTTTTTCCAGCAAGAGCAGTGCCGACACCTGGTAAATCGCATCCCCGGGAGCTAAAAATTGGTTTGTGTCATCTTTAGGACATATAAAATCTATTTCCTGGGTTTTACCAGCTAAATCGTCCGCAAACGTAAACTGCATGCATGGGCGCAAGCCGCCATGGCTAGGTCGTGCATTTCCGGAACTCACGTTTCACGTGAAAAAGTACCCTTACCACCTGTACTTTGACCGTACATTTAGCCGCCCAAACAAAATCCAAAAAAATCGCAAAGACTTGGGCGAATTTTCTACGAAACCCAAAAACTCAGTCCTAAGAATAGGACTGAGTTGAACTCAGTCCTAAGAATAGGTGCAGTGACGAACGACGTGTTAAGAATCTCAGCAAATGACTTCCTGGGAACGACAGGATCTGCTCTATTTTGTGACTCCTCCAGGTGTGAGGGAGGTGCTACCTGCTGCTCACCCTGTGCACCGTCCTCCTGCCCAGGTGGACTATGGGGTTGTAGTGGGGCTGCACTACTGAGGAACACAGGAGCTTCTACTGTGGTACTAGTGCTTGCATCAATGACGTCCTTAGCCAATTCATTGGGTGAGATCAATCCACCAGACTCCTGCTCTGAATCCATGTCCAAGAATTCTACCCCTGACACGTCTGCCAGTGGTGGGTAATAAAGCTTGAGTCTATGCTTGCTGACCACACGCTCTCTGTCATGTTGTATAGTGACTGCAGTCCCTTCTTCATGAATTTTGGTGACTACAGCTGGACCGTGCCATCTGGCAGAGTGTGCTCTTCCTCTGTCACCCTCTCTGAAAAACAACACATGGTCCCCCACTTCAAACACAGGCCTGGCATTATTTTTGTCTTTCTTTGCCAGCAACTTGGCTAAGTGCTGCCTTTGTGTGTTGTAGTGAGTGTGTACCTCTGAAGCATAGCTGCCTGACTGAAGGCCAGTTGGGGTGATTTCCCCAAAAGGTGAGGACATTATTGGTTTGGCGTTTAGCTGGGTAGTCACCCCTGCTGCCCAAGATGCCCTGTCAGCATAGCTACCAGAGTCAGCCAACCTGGATGGCATTTTTCTTATCACATCCCTGATGGCTCTCATGGTACGTTCTACCAACCCCTGACGTTCATGATCTTGAGCCCCAGACACTTCTATCTTGGGCAGGTCATTCCTGTCCTGGATGCAGAGAAACTGCTGATCCAGCATTACTTTTTCAATGGGGTGAAAACGTGCCAAGGCTATCTGTAAAGCTCTGTGCAGCTGCTCTTTATCCATCCCAGGCAGAGGCTCCACTACCACAAACCTTGACCAGGCATCCTTTATGACTAGGTAGTATACCGTGTCCTTCACCACGTGTATAACATCCCCAACCAGTTTGCCTCTAGCCAGTGGTGGTGTGGCCACATGCCATTTTCTGGGCTTAGGAGCATATAGCTGACATTGCTCACAGTGCTTACGTACGTGCCTGCACATCTGTTCCAGATCATGGCCTTGTATTTTATTGGCTAGCCTTTCAGCCACAGCCTCATGGCCCATAACCTTGTGCAGTTGCTCTGCTAGAGCACCATACGTGATTACCTTTTCTGCTGCTGCACTAAGGGAAGCTATGGTGGGGTCACGCATCATGTGTGACAGTGTCATGTCATATGCCACTTCCCAATCCACATCATCACACTCAGGCAACACTTGGCAGACAGAAGGTAACAGGAAACCATTTGTGAAAAATGGTGAGGGTAGCTTACAGGAGTCTCCCTGGTCTGCCGCCCCCGCGCGGTTGTAGCGCCCTGGCGTGTTCTTGTTGTGCCTGGGAGCCGTGCAGCGCGCTCCTGCTGCAATGGGGTGACGTGTTTTCCAGCATCCAGGACACACATCAACGTCAGAACCATAGTCGGGTTTGCCCTTCCAGCAATCATCTTTTAGATGCCCCTTACAAAGGCACCTAGTACAATGTTTGGTGGGGTCATGAGGTAACCTCTTGTCCCCCCCTGCTGGCTTAGCACCCCCTGGCTTGCTAGCTCCCCCACTTTGTTTTCTGTTTTTATTGTTATTGTTCTTTCCCCCCCCTTGTTTCCACCTCCCCCACTTTTGTTGTTTTTGTTTTTATCCCCCCCATTACCGCCTTTACCTGGGCTACCAGCGACTGCATCTGCTTCTTGGAGAGCCCCGTACCTGAGGCTTCCTCCCCCTTTACCTGCTTCACCTTTACATCCTTGGCTGCAGCAGCAAACGGCTCTAGGCATTGCTGCACATAGGCCATTGCCTTCCTGAAGTCCTCCCACTTATCCTTCAGACCTGCCAGGATTACTGACAGGGTGGTAGGGTCCAGTTCTGCCTTTTGTAGCCATAGGTGTACTAGGTACTTGGCATTGAGCTTCTTCAGCTCCTCATCCCCTCTATGTACATGACATACTTTTTGTTGTCACTCACATAGTCACGCTTATTGACCTTATAGGCCTCTATCCACTGGAAGCCCTTAAGCACTTCTAAGTGCTCCCCCGTGGTAACAAGTGCCCTAAGGTCAACCATGAACTGCGCCCACAACACATTTTCTGCCACGTCTACCCCGCTGCTGGCACGCTTTTGGTACAATTGTACCAACTGCTGGATAGGCTTGGCAGATTGATGGATGGGTGTGGACGCACGTAGAGATGCAAACCAATCACGGACATTGTCGCTAGCATATGCATGTGACAACTTAAACAACCACTCCCTAGCTTCGTCCTGGGTATGGCCCTCTGGCAAACCCGGAAACACTAGCTTGTCCTCTTTCTTTTTTGGATCAAACCTGGGCCTATTCAAGGCCATGTTGAAGGTTGTGGTCGTTCCTGCAGTTGGCGGTTGCTGCTGCTGCTGCTGTTGCTGTTGCTGCTGCTGCTGCTGCCGCTCCCCGCCCTCGTGCCGTGTTGGTGCAGACTCCTGCGTGCCGTGTCCTGCCCCGCCCTGGTTGCCCCCCCTCTCCCCGTCATCCGCCCCCTCGTCCCTCCTCCGCTTTGGCTGGGGTGCGCATGCCTCTGCCTGCGCCCTGCGCTTGGCCGGCTTCAGCGATGCCACTAGCCTGGTCACCGTGTCGGCCAACCTCCCCTGCTCGTCGGGAGACAGCGGGTGGTCGCCTTCCAGCATGGCTTGCGCCAGCTGCAGCTGCTCGATGATGTCCTCCCTGTTGGACAGGTTAGACGGTCCGGCTTCACCAGGCTGCCTGTAAACACGCGTGCGTGCGGCAGTGCCATCACGGTTGGTGATGGTCTTCTTGGCTGCGACAAATAATAAAACATTTGGCTTGCAGAAACATCCTCATCCGGCCCAAGGCCAAACTCGGCTCTCACCGCTTCACCAAGCGGTCCCCTCACCGCTGTCTTACGTGCATGCTTGAGCATGCGTCGTCGCTGCTTCAGGATACGCTCCTCCATCCTGCCCACATTGGCTTCCCACCGTGCCAGCGAGCGTCTGTAACGCTCCTGCGCCTCCTGCCTGCCAGGCGCCTCCATCTCAGCCATGCGCTGCAGCTTCATCGCCTGCGCCTTTTTCCATACCCTGAGTTCGCGGACCATCCGGTCCCGGCGCACCTGGGTGATCGACATTTTGAGCTTGATGCGCTCCGCCAGCGCGATGCCTCTCCGCTCCGCCTGCTCGCGCTCCTTCTTGGCCTCTGCCGCGGCCCTCCGCGCCTGCCGACGCTGCTTGTCGGCGTGAACGTCGCCATGCGCTTCTGCGCCTCACGCTCCCGCGCCACATTGCTGGGGTCATGAGGATCTCGTCCTCAGCAGATGCCCCCGACGGACCTGTCAAAGAGTACTCCGACTCCTGATGTACACCTAGGTGTACCGTCGGCTCACGAGACCGACGCAGGCTTTTAAAACATGCAAGGTCCCCCCGACGCATCACCTCAAACTGCTCCTCGCCAGAAGCCACATCACTGCGAAACAACGCCCGGCGCACGTTCTCAGCATCCGCCCTCTGCTGGGCGCGAGCACGTGCGTGCGTGTCCGCGCGCCGAAGCTCCCGCTCCTCGCGCTCAGCCATCGCCCTAGCGAGGCCTTCATCCGCGGCCACCTGCCGCGAGCGTGCGTCGTCCTGCTCCTCGGCTGAGGAACCAGGCTGGAGCCCATACAGCTCCATGGACTCCTCCTCTGCAGGAGGTGCCGAAGGTCCCGCCCCCGCCGCTGCAGCTGTCGGGGCGTAAGGAGGACCCCTCGGCCTGTTGACCACAGGCGTGGATCCCCTCCCCTGCGGATACAGGGGCACTCGCAGCACCACGCTGCTGTACGAACCATCGGACAAGTGGCCCGATGAAGACGTTTCCGACGTCGACGGGTCAGCCTCCATAGACTGATTGAAGCTCCTCGCCGCCCGCTCAATCTCTGCCTGGGCGGCAAGCTCCGAGTCGGACGTCCCCGACGATGAGGACGTCGGAGTGTTGGACCGGCTCCTTGGGCGCATTGGAGCCTTACCCTTGTTAGCATTTGGGTTAGACATTTTTTCAAAAAAAACTGGAGGTAGAAAAATGGAATGGTTTTTTTTTTTCGCGAAATGAACGCTCGTCGTCTTTCTCGTGTGTATTGTTTTTTTGGAGTTTTATAATGCAAGTTATGGACACACTAAGCTTGGAATGCTTGGGCACTGCCAAATGGCGTGTGTGTGTGAACGACGAGACACCTTGGCATTAGGATAATGTGGCACATATACCGCTGGCCAGCCGTCAACGATGGCTGGCCAGACTTTGCGTAAGTTAAACTAACTTACTGATCCTGGACGGACTAGCCTATCAGTTACAACCTGATCTAGTCAGTCCTAACATGACAACTACAGTCCCGGTACTGAGGTACCGGCTCATCACATACTGAGTACAGCCACGTGTCCATGCCACGACTGCTCTAGTCCAGCACCGTCCCAGTACCCAATTGGGCGCCGGCGGTGCTGGCACGTGTCCACTTAGGCTACAGGCGGGAGACTTAGACTAACTTGGACGACATCGCTGCCTTCCTCGGCTTCAGCGACGCCGAAGTGCTCAACGTGCTGAAGCTCCGCGACGAACACGACGCCCCGATTCGCCACCCTCGCACCGGCCAGGTTATGGTGGCTGCTTCGGATGAGTGGCCTAAGTGGGAGACCAAAGATTGCCGTCTTGCCTGCCTTATTTCGTGCTGCGCTGAACTTCGAGCTGCTTATTTCGAGCTGCCGGCGACGCCCATCGCCAGGCCAGCCCCCGCGCCCGATACTACCGTGCTGCAGGACCTCGCACAGTCTTTTACGACCGTGCAGGGCGACATTACGGTCCTGAAGGAGACGATGCTGGAGCTGAAGAAGGCCATGGCAGCCCCTGCCAAAACTACCACGTTTGCCGATGTCACCGGCAAGCAGCTGACCACCATCGTTCAACAGGCGGCCAAGTCTGCAGCTACCGCTGCGGTCACCCAGAATGCAGTGCAGCAACGCCAACGCAATATGGTAATCAAGCACTACCAGAAAGGCGAGGCACATGAGACAGCACACTCACTTGCCGAAGAGCTGCGCGGCCCAGCGTTTCTGGGGAAGCTGCAGCTCCAGAACCGTGTTGCCATTGAACGTGCCATTCGGCTGCCAGGCCCTCTGGGCCTGGTCGTCGTCACCATGGCCTCCATGCATGACAAACGCCTCGTGCTGGGAGCACGTCGTCTGCTCCAACGCGGTGAATTCAGCCTCGACGAGGACTACACGCCGGCTCAACTGAAGGCGAGGAGCGCGGTGTGGAGCAGCCCCATCGTCCAGGAGACCAAGCAGCACGAGACCCCGGGTAAGCGCATTAAGCTGCGTCTGCTTCTTCAGGATGGCTCCTTCGCAGCATTCTTTGATGGGAAGCAGCTTAAAGGTGTTCAGATTAACACCCCCGGAGCGGAGTCTCGTGAGGTGTCTAGCAGGACAGGTGCTGCCTCCGGTGGTGTCCGTAGGTAGACAACCTTCCTCGTCGGCTCGCGGCTAACAGGCTTCGGGGACAGCCTCTAAACAGTCCCGTTCCACTACCATGCCTCGACCTAACCGTCGGGTGAAAGCCATGGTGGTGCCGGTATTTCGGGCCACAACCTCATCTGTCAAATGTCAGATTCGTAAAACCCAACGTTTGCTAGATTACCTACGCCTCGGCGTTGTGCAATCAGCCCCAACCCCGAATACCCCGAGCAAGCGGCAGGCTTGCATCCTACGCTTGCAGGACAAAATAAATGCGATGAAAAGCACTATTTCTACCGCTTCCCTTCCGCCCTCCGTTTCACCCCCACCTCCACCCCCCGCCGCATCCACCCCCATCATCCATCGTCGTCCTCCCCTGGTGGGCCAGCAGGCATCCTTGGCCCTTGCCACTTTTAACACCCGCACATTGCTATAGGTGACGACCATAGCTGCCGGGTAGAGGAGCTAGTCGCATTCTGCTTTGAGCATCGTGTATCTATATTAGGCGTCCAGGAACACCGCCGCACGGTGCCACTTGGCATGGTGAGCACTGATCGCTTGGCGGGTGGCTGGCGGTTTTACTTCGCTGGCAGCGGTACGCCTGGCCAATTAAGGTGGTGTTGGTCTTTTGTGTTCGCCGCTGGCAGTTGCTAGCCTCAGCACGCTTAAGTTTCTAACCCCACGCCTCATGGTAGCACATTTCACCTCTGTCGAGGGGCGGTCTAAACACCACCTCACGGTGGGGGTGGGCTACGCACCCCACAGTGGTCTACCTGAGACGGCCCGTGAGGAGTTCTTCGAATCCTTGCATAACCTTGAGGGGGTCACTCCGGCCCGCCACTTTTTGGTTATGCTGCTCGACGCCAATGCCACGCTCCCCGTGGGCACTGCTGGCAGCCGCTTTGCGCCTGCTGCCACTACTGCTAACGACAACACTCCCCTGTTTTCTGCCTTTTTGCGGGATAGCGGGATGGTTGCTGTCAACTGCCACTTCCAACGCCCCTCACAGGACTTGGTCACTTTTCGTGGCCCTAACGGCCGTCAGGCCTGTTTGGACTACGTGGTGGTACGGCAGTCCAGGTGCACCTCGGTCCTGAACACCCGAGTGTTTGACACGCCGACGGTGTGCTCTGACCATGCACCGGTTGGTGCGCGCGACCCTTCGGCTCCGGTTCCACGTCCCCGCGCGCCGCGCCCCAGTGGCCCGCCCTGACTGGTCTGCTCTACGTCCGGTCAAGGGAGATCCTGAGGACTGGACGGACGCCGAACATGAGCGGAACCGGTGCCGACGGGAGTCTGACCTGTCGGCCCTGGACGCCCGGGCGGACGTCGACGAGCTGGACAAGGGTGCCCCCAACGCCGCCATTTTTGCGGGCTTTGCGGCCCGTGCCCCGTTGCTGGCGGCCCGGCACCTGCCGGCCATGCCCCGCCGCCGCCCCGGCCCGCTCTACCGCCAGGACCCCAAGGTCTTGGCCGCCCGGCACCGCCTCAAGCGTAACCGGGACCCGCTGCAGAAACCAGTGCTCCAGGCCGCCCTCGTGGAGGCCTACGAGCACGCTCAGGACGCGGAGGCGGCCCAGTGCATCGCGGATGCCAAGGCCTGCCAGGCTCGCAACCAGGGCAAGGACATGTGGTACCACCTCGACCGGCTCGGCGGCCGGCGGCAGCGCACCCCGGTGGAGCACACGGGGGACGGCACGGCGCCGGTCCATCAAGTTTCGTTTAAGTGGCCAGCCGGAGCGGCTGCTTAGGTTTTAGCGGACAAGTGTTCGAAGCGCGTCATTGGTGAATTACTTGGGAACTTGGGTTTCCCCGCGAAACTCCAACCGCACGTTCAGATTTCCAAATCTCAAGTAAAGTTCGGCGCAACTTTCTGAACGGGGGCAGTTGACGAGCAGCATTCCTCCGGACGAATGAATTGCGTTCCATACTTGCGCAAAATTTTGAAAGGTAGCTTGCGTGCAGCCCTACTAAAATTTGCGCGGACGTTCAGATTTCCAAATCTCGGGTAAATTTCGGCGGAACTTTCTGAACGGGGGTAGTTGGCGGGCAGCGTTCCTCCAGACGAATGAAATGCGTTCCATACTAGCGCAAAATTTTGAAAGGTAGCTTGCGTGCAGCCCTACTAAAATTTGCGCGAAGTGTGGGACTGAAAATTCGTAACGGAAACTTTTTGGTAGTTGCCGTCAAGTCTTTTGTGCAAACGTGTGGGAGTGAAAATTCGTAACGGAAAATTTTTGGTAGTTGCCGTCACTTCATTTTGCGCGAGTGTTGGGCTGAAAATTCGTAACGGAAACTTTTTGGTAGTTGGCGTCACTTCCTTTGGTTCGACTGAAAATTCGCTGAAATTCGCTGAATTCGTACCGTAGCCTAATTTTTAGTACCTCGAAGTGACGGGGCACCTAAAAATTTGCCCACAAGTACACTTGGCAGCGCGCTCACTGGGAAAAATTGTACAGCCGCTCCGGCGGGCCACTTGAACGAATTGTAATGAGCCTTGACCGCTGGTTGGCCCACAATGTTTCCTTGACCGGTGGGGCTCGCGCCCCCCCCCCCGCCGCTTCACCCCGAGACGGCCGCCCGCCTCGGGGTCGCCGGACCCCCGCCGCCGCCAGCGCCCCCCTCCTCGGCCGCGGACTACCAAGTCCCCGCCTTGCAGGAGGGCTGCCTTGCCACTGACGACGTCGTCCCCCCCTTCACTTTGAAGGAATTGGACGGCGCCCTTGCTCGCCTGCGGTACGATGCGGCGGTCGGTGCCGACCACCTTTCTGCTGAGCTGCTGAAGACCCCTGATCCGGCGGTTAGGGATCTTCTGCTGGCGTTCTGCAACCGTGTCCTGCTCTCTGACGAGCCTCCGCCTGCTGAGTGGCAGACGGCCATCCGCGTCATGCTGTACAAGAAGGGCTCTGCTGCTGACCCCGGTAACTACCGGGGTGTCTGCCTCCAGAGCGCCGCGCTGAAGGTCTTCATGCGCATGATGCTGCACAGGCTCCGCGCCGCGCTGGACCCACACCTGGGTGAGTCTCAGATGGGTTTCCGTCGTGGTCGTAACACTGTCATGGCTGTGTTTGTCGCGCGCCGATTGATGGAGGAGGTGCGTCGCCTTCCCCCTGACAGTCTGCCGCTGGTCTTCATTTTTGTTGACTATATCAAAGCCTTTGACACGGTTCTCTGGGAGGCTCTTTGGGCCATCCTAGCTCTGGATCGGGTGCCACCTGCGTTTATTGCTGCCATTCGCCGACTGTATGAGGGCTCACAGGCAGTAGTGCGGACTGCGGAAGGCACCACCCCACCATTCCCCCTTCACCACGGGGTGTGGCAAGGTTGTGTCCTGTCCCCATACCTGTATTGTCGTGGATCACGTCATGCGCCGGGCACGTGCGCGCTTTACTGCTCTTAATTAAGGGGTTCGAGCCAGGCTTGGACATCCTTAACGTGAAAGAGCACGTGCGGCGGGGTTAGACCTGGTTACCGCCTTGCCGACCTGATTTATGCGGATGATACCACCCTCATCGAGAGCCCCGAGCACATTCAGACCTGGCTGGACTGCCTGGGCCTGGAGGCGCGGGCGGTGGGGTTGGAGATTAGTGTCAAAACTGAGGCGATGGTGATTGGGGCCTCCAGTAGCCCACCGCTGCCGCGCCTGCTCGACGGGACGGAGGTCCCGTTCCGCGACCGCTTCAAGCTGTTGGGGAGCTGGCTTCCTGACACCGCCGACGATGTGGACACCCGCATCGGCCTTGCCTGGGCCAAGCTCCGTTCGCTCACACCCTACTGGCGCTCGAAGGGCCTCAGTGGGCGGGCACCGCAAGCGCATGCTCTTCAAGGTCCTCGTCCTCACGGTGCTCACGTATGGCGCCGAGGCGTGGACCCTCCCACCCAAACTGGCAGCTAGGCTAGACGGCACGGTTTACAGGATGCTCCGACAGGTCCTTAACGTAGATTTTTCCGAGCGTCCGTCATCAGAGTCTTTGTATCATGGCATGCCTCGTGTTTCGGACGAGATTAGGCAGCGTAGGATAGCATTTGTAGGACACCTTGCCCGCACCAGCCAGGTCGACACCACCCTCGGTCTGGCCGGCCCCCAGCGGCTTGGCCAGCCAGGGCGGCACATTCTGACATGGCCTGGCCCCGAGGACATTCCCAAAAGGGTAGGGAAACCTGTCACGAACTACGTTCAGATGTTGCTGGACGACCTAGTGGTCCCAGCCCAGTTTGAGCACCGCATCCACTCTCTCTCCCGTCTTTGGACTGCCATGCAGGACAAGACGCGGTGGAAGAAGATTGTCAAGAAGGCGCACACGCCCGACCCTGTGGGCAAGCCACCTCCCCCTTGGAAGCGGAGGAGGCGTTTTGATGAGTAGTGTAGTTAGGATTTTCTAGATAGCTTAGAGTTAGGATAGTTCGATCACGCGGCTTCCTCCACCCCATCCATCATGGAATATGTGCTACATGACCTCCCCACGGAGGCATGTTATAATTTAATTTAATTTAATTTAATGCGGCCTTCAATGGCCCGGACGGCATTTTTTCGCCACGCAAATGTTGCGTCTGAACAAATGACGCAATGTGGCGTTCTAATTACCGGCAGCTTACGTAAGGCTGCCGGGGCTATTAGGTCACATATTGCGTGAGAGAAAGAATCTAGATCTAGTTAATCACTACGCCATGAGCCAAGAAACTAGACAGTGGCAGGTTTATATCTCGATCAACGTAGCTCCTGCCACCTGGCCAAGAAAAACTGGCCAAAGTGTTGGCCACGACTGATCCGGATCAGGCCGCACCGGCCTCAAAAGGTATGTCACGTGAACCCAATAACCTAGCTATAGCGGCTACCCTTTCATCTCACTATAAAGAAACTATGTTCAGAGAACCACGATTCTATTAACCGTGGAACTCCAGGGTAACCAGACTCTTTATTAAAACAATGAGTGGAGCACATACAAAAGGCAGGCCACATCCCGGCCGCCGATGCTCATGGGAACACTTATTGCTTGGCAAAGGCTAGCCTTACCCTTATATCCCTCCCTGGCGATCCATGCCAGGGGCAAAGAACCTAGCATAATGACATAGAAATGAACAACCAAACTAGGTGGAGGGCAATTTCAAAATAGCCCGCCAGGCCCGAGGGGGGCAGGCGGCCATGGCCCGAAGAAGAACCTCAGGCAGCTCCACCTCCAAACTGCGGTGCAAGCCCACATAATGGGCAACCGTGGAGCTGCTAAGCCAGCGCCCCCGGCCCTGGATGTCCCCCATGCTGCGACCCGCGAGGAAATCATGAGTGGCACCCCCATGCCGCAGCCCGTGAATGGTGAAAATCTGGGCGACCCCCAAGGCCTGAGTCGCATCCTGCCAAATGCGCCTGAATTGCGGGTAGGTGAAAGGGAACACGGCCTCCCAAGCGTGCTTACCCGCGATGCAGTGACGGAGGATGGTTTCAGAAATCACATCTTCTACCACCACTGACTGAGTCTTGCCCTTAGAGGTCTTGGTAGACCTCAGCAGTAGGGCACCCCGTTGAGCCGACCCAAGCCGAACGTGAGGCTGGAGGCGCACATGGCCAACACGGAGGTTCAGCGCCTCCGAGATTCGCAGGTAATGGCGGAACACGATGACCACCAGCAGGCCCGCAAGGCGCTGACCTTGCATGACCATCGTGCTGGCAAGTGCAAACGCCGCCTCCCATGGAATGGGAGGAGGGGCACGGGGGGGCACAAGTGTTTTCCACCCAGCGAGGACGCCACGGGCCAAGTCCCACCGCTTCACCATACCGGGATAATGAAGTAGCAACCCCATCAAGGCATTGACACACGTTTGGCGGCTGTACCCCCGAAAATGAGCCCAGGCGACATACGCACAAAATGTCTCCTCAAGGGTGTCAGCTCGTGACGATGACCTGTCCGCCCGCCCACCAGCCTCCCACCAAGTCAAGAGGGAATCAAGACCACGACGGTAGGCCAGCAAGGTAGCCGCCGGGCTTTACTTTCCCCTCTAGCAATGGAAGATAGCTAACAGGTGCAGGGGGCCCCGGGTTAGGATGGATGCCTTCCGCGGTACGTCAGGTCGCGCACCCAGCCTGCCAAGAAAGTCGCCATGGATTGGCCGCGAGAAACGCCATCGGCTGGTTGAAGTGCACTCGGCATCCACACCCACTGGGAACGACTCCCAGTGGCGAGGGTCAGCGCGCACAAGCGGCGGCACTGCTTGTTGAGCTTGTGGGATGAGGACCGCCCCTTAGCCAAGCAGCCCAACGCCGCGGTGGAGTCTACCAACCTCACCACCCGCTTGCCTCTGTTTGCCAAGCTGCGCGCACTCCTCTCCACGCCCTTCACTGCAGCCCGCACCTCCTTCTCGTTGATGTGCATCCCCGGATCCCGCCAACGACTCCTCACTGATCCCAGCCCGCCATTGCTGGCTAGTGATTGCTTGTTGCGCCCGCGCCCTCAGTGGCCTAGGGCCAGCGTAGGCCACCTCGCTTGGTACGGGGGCGACGCACTTCATTAGTGTTTTCGGCACCTCAATTATAATGCAAATTTTCGGTTCATTAGTACGGTTTACCCGAGAAATCTGGTAGGATACTGATTAGTGCAATTCGTACCCGACCAAATCCGATCCGAAAGTACTAACGACGCAAATATTTAGTACGTGCAACTCGCTTCATTAGTAGGTATGATGGCGAGGTCGTCAGCTCGTGGAGCTATATGGAGACGGCATTTCCCATTCTTGCTGCGACAATGATCGGTTTAGAAAGACATATGTGAAAAATCTCGTGCTTATGTTTATAAATGCTACCTTTCCCAGTCTGCAGCGCTTTACGCCGAGGTTGGAATCATGCATATAGCGACCGATTGCGATGATCAAAGAATGAAAAACTGGGCTATCCGGAAGCGTGTGAATCGTGTGCCTACAGCTGCCTACGTGACGCGATCACTTCGAGA
>RPFO01000041.1:3526453-3641453 GCA_009746045.1 Mesostigma viride | reverse complement strand
TCCCCCCCGAGGTTTCTATGCGTGGGGAAAAAAGTTCTAGCTTAGGCGCTTTTCCCATCGCCGTCCCCAGCCCCAACCACCCCCCCCTCGGCAGAAGGCAATTGCAAAGTTTGCTGGCCAGCAGCAATTTCCGAAGAAAAAGCCTCAGGCCGCGGACCGAGACACGGGTCGCCAGTGCCAGCCATCCGGCTCCAACCCGGGGTGCAAGCATCCCCAGGTACGGAGCACCAGCTCGCGCACTGGGCCGACCAAGCGACAGTTGAGCACCTGTCACAGCACCCGGCCCACCAAAGACCCCAAGCTGGGGAAAAGGTGCGGACCGGAGGTAATCATTTTCTTTTCTTTTAGTTAACCGGGCGAGGAACTACGCCTGGCCGGTTAACAACTGGAAGTCTCACCACTGGCCAAGTGGCCGGTGCAACCAGTGCTTTGGGGATTTTGCTCCGCGCAGCACCCATAGCTGCGGCTGCCGCCGCAACGACAACGAGCAAAGAAAGAGGCCGACAAAACCAGCCAGAGCGGCTTTTAGTCGCAAAACCTCCCTTATCCCTAGCTGACTGACGTCATTAAACCCTTATGTTCAGTGATGCTAGTAAGACGCTAACCGTACAGACCGGGGGTAGAATATCCCGAATCTGCACGGCTAGTATTAAATAATGCGTAGGTTGTTCTTTTCAGGGGCACTGCACCTCACGCCCCGTTCCGCCCGGGTATAAGCAACCCAAGCGCGGAACGCACATTTTATTTAATTCATTTTTCAACCATGCACTATACTGCATCTACTAATCACAAAAGCTCTAGCCAAACAGCTACGAGAAAACACTACGACCTATAAGCCGCTCATCCAGCGGCCTCTTGTTCCCGCATTCACGTATAGAAGAAACTCCGTTCAAAGAACCCCGATTCCGGCCTGCGCAGCGGCAGTCGTGTCTGCAGGCACGCCTCGCTCCGGCTCAGCACTGCCGGCATGCGCCATGGCCGCCTGCAAGATATCATCCATGTTTCCTCAATCTTATGCACGTAAGATCCAGAAACTGTATACACAATTAAAAGAACTCGCTCACGGTGGCCATCGCTGCACGCAGCACGAAAGGCCACACAAAACAGGCTGGCATTAGCGATTCTGGAGTTCGCTTCGTTAGTGCGCCAGACTCGCTTCTTTAGCACGCCAGAATCACTTCATTAGTATGAATTCGCTTCATTAGTACAATGAAATCGGTTCGTTAGTCTGACAAGATTCAATGTGCTAATCATGCGAACGGTTAGTACGTTACGTGCTAATGAGTCGGGAGGTTAGTGCGAATTTCAGACGTGCACGGGCGGATGCACTAATGACTCGGGTCAATAACTTTCAGTGGAGCAGGGCCGTACTAACGACCGAAGTAACTGAAGTCGACAACCCCCCAAATTCGACAGATTAGTACGAGTATCCGATCGGACCCGGGATCGCAACCTCGAGTCGTTAGTACAATCGAATGTACTAATCTTCTGAATTAGTGCAATCACTTATGAAGTGCGTCGCCCCTGTAGAGTACAGAGCCGCAATTAACAATGGTATCGGAGGTAGTTTAGGTAGTGAACGTGACGACCATCCCTTGCAGCAGAATCCATTCACACCCCTAACCTTCCGCGACCGGGAATACGAAGACGACACATCCTTGCCAGGTAATGGGCGGGTCGCCGGCAAGCTAGCAGAGTAGTGCTGCCCGATTCGGGACACGCCTGGCTAGTAATTAGACCTGCTCATAGCGGAAAACCCTCATTAGATAGTTCCCGCTCCTCCTTTGACAATGATGTTTTCTTTACGTTGCTGTTTTTCTGCCATAGTTAGGTTTGACTTTTCATTCCACGGTAGTGAGACGAGTAGCGTCTCGTAGATTACGCCTTTCTGTACCTTGCATGTTTTGTATCTAGACGCCCTTCGCCTGATGCAGAGCTCTTGAACTGGATACTTACGACCGGCGCTGGAATTCTCGTACCTGCGTGCGTCGTCACTATGGTTCGGTTTCAGACACCCTAGATCAGCTGCCTGCTCCTCATTCTCCTAGCTTGACGTCACAAGACCTACCAGGTGAGTTATCATGAACCAACGGCGTTCGTTTACTAGTGCTCCTTCCCATTCGTCTAGCGAGAATAGTTTAGCAGTAAATACTACGTAGTAATCACGCCTCAGTGGTCCTCGATTTTTCTCTCTTGGTCTGATGCTATAGGAAGATAGTGCAAAACCGTGCCTACAACGTCATTAGGTGTTGAAAGAACTAATGGGTTTGCCCTCTACAATGCATGCTAAGTTGTGATTGAAACCCAAATGTGCCTGTCCTTGCAGGTACAGGCTATGGAGGATGGGAGCAAAGAGACAGAGACTCAGTTTGAGGCAGAATGATAGTGAGGAGTACCTTGGGCAAGGCTCCTCAGTTGTTTTATTAACTCGAGGAAAAAACACAGGCAGAAAACTGGAATGACCTGATTGGCTGGCTAGGAATGTGCCTAGGAATATTCTCATGTAATACTCAGGCCACCAATCAGGTTAGGTCAGTGTACAGGCTACCAATCAGATCTAGACAAGAATAAATCTTATCTTGTAACTGCTGTACAGCCTTATCTTGTAACTGCTGTACAGTCTTATCTTGTAACTGCTGCACAGTAATCTAACTATTTAATAAAAGATCCCTCTATGTGTGATCTGATGATGATGAAGTAAATCTGGCGTGAACATATCAGCGCCACATCTGACATGCACAGTGTACATGTCAATCAGTCAGCTGTCCTGTCATAGATTCTCATCTGACATGTCATAGGTCAGCTGACATAGATAGATTTGTCAGGTGCCTATAAGGATCCACTTGGCATAGGTACTAATCCCTGATTACTAAAACTGGCCACAACTTTCTCATTTGTAGGCCAAATCCAACGGGATAAAGAACAGTGGCTCCTGTACAAGAGCCTCTATCTATCTAGCCAGGTCAGGTGGGTACAAATACAAGGACCATGTCCTTGACATTAGGTATAAGAAATTTATGACCTTTGAAGAAGCTCAGCATTTCCTTATTGTTAGCCCATAGTGAATCAGATCTAGGTCTACATGTACGCCCTACTCCTCATGTTCGTCCTCCTGTGGAATCTCTAGTGTTTGCTACTCCTCCTTCGTCACCCCCTCGACGTGCTGTATCCTCTTCTTCTAGTGTGGACACTCCCCTCACCTTGGAATTTGGTTCCCTCTCTATTACTGTTGTTAAAAAGGATTGATTTCAATTGTTTTCCTTTTCTTAGGATCACTACAGGTTTTTCCTTTTTATTTCCCTTGCTGTATTTTAGGTTCCTGTAATTTTCTTATTAAAACCTTAATTGTTTTCCTGAGATTAAATATGGATCCAGTGGGTGGAGAGATGTCCCCTACTCTACCTACCAATAATAATACTACTAATACTACTAATAACAACAACAAAAATACTAGTGGTAATAGACGGGACTCATTGAAAACGGTACATGTACGTCACCTCACTCCTCAGGGTATCCTACGTACCTCACCTCCTTCCCCTCCCACTAGTGGTCGTCGTCGTTCCTCTGTTACCCCTCAAACCTTTGAACAACGTATGTATGCGTGTCAGATTTAGTGAAGACCCTTCTTTCACCTTGAACCAGGCCCCTGCCCCTCCTGCAACCTTGGCTCAACCCTCAACTAGGTCCTCACTTCCTGAGAATGTTTCTAGGCCTCAACCTCATCCTGGTTCTTCCATCCCTGCTTATAACATGGGTCGCAACCCTGCCCCTGTAGGCCCTTCTGGTCGCCCTAGTGCAGTTCCCTTTCACCCTCCTGCTTCTTGGTCCTACCCTGACACGGCCTACGAGGCTGCCCAGGTTCCTTCCCGTGTATAGCAGAGTTAATGTAGAAGTTAATAGTGATTTTAGCACCATGCCCCTGGATGACAGAAATTATGACCATTTTGCCTATTCTTCCCTCCGTGAAGCCTATACTGTCCCCTTCTCCTATGGGCACCAGCCTGAAACGGTGGCCCGGCCCGTCTAGACCTTTATCCAAAACCTAGCTATCCTCTCCCTTCCTTCTATCCAGCATATGTAGCAGTGGAAGACAGTGGCCCTATGGGTAGATCCGATCCTTCCCATCCTCCTAAGCCCCCTGCTCTTCCCCTCTTTGCTAACCTTCCTAAACTAGATGTCAAGTCTACCCCTCAACAGTTTTTCACCTTTATTATGCTGCTGACTCAAAACACAGAGTCGTGGCAAAATCATAATAGATTGCGTCTCCCTTCAGGATGCAGTGTTGGTCCCTCATTATCTCACCACCTGCATTACCTCTGAGCTTGCAACCCTCATTCAGTGTGAATCCTTGGCCTCTCATGCATATCCTCACTCTGTAGCAGAATTGAGCGGTTAGAGAGCCATCTTGTTCCTCCTGATGCAGATTGGCAGGATAGATTAGCCTTTGGCACTCTGCAACAGGGTACCAAGTCGATCGTTTAGGGAAAATGTACATGAAGGAATTTGATGCCCAGATGGTGCGCATTCGGGATCTGTCAGGCGCAGAAGTACGTGCTCGCTTCCTGCAAGGCCGACAGTGCCCAAATTGATTGCAACCACACTATTGATTATTGTTTATCAGCCAGATAACCGTCTACTCACTCGCGGTGGCCATTGCTGCACGCAGCACGAAAGGAGGCACAATATGTACAGGCTGGCATTAGCGATTCTTGAGTTCGCTTCGTTAGTGCCAGAATCGCTTCGTTACTGTGCCAGAATCGCTTCTAGTTAGCACGCCAAAATCGCTTCTTTAGTGTGAACTTGCTTCATTAGTACAATGAAATCGGCTCGTTAGTCTGACATCATTCAATGTGCTAATCATGCGAACGGTTAGTACGTTACGTGCACTAATGACTCGGGTCAATAACTTTCAGTGGAGCAGGGGCTGCAGGGCCGTACTAATGACTGAAGTCACTGAAGTCGAAAACCCCCAATTTCGACAGATTAGTACGAGTATCCGATCGGACCCGGGCTCGCAACCTCGAGTCATTAGTACAATCGACCGTACTAATCTTACCGAATTAGTGCAATCACTAAGGAAGTGCGTCGACCCTGTACGCCGGGGTCGCCGAGTGGGCCGATCAGCGGGGGGGCGCGCGCTAGGTGGCGCGCCGCTGACCCGGGGCTGGGCCGGGGGCCCGCGGCTGGGCCGCCTGCCGTGCCAGGGCAGCCTGGCGGGCGGCGGCGGCTGGTAGCAATTGCCAGGCTGGGGCGGCGCAGCCGTCCCCAAGACCTCTGCAATGGCCGCAGCTTAAGTGCAGAGCCGCTTGGCCGGAGCCCCGGGTACGTCGTGGCGGTGGGGTCGGCTGAGGCCATCCGGGTGCCCCGGACTCGGAGGCGCTTGTTCCAAAACCAGGCCCCATTATTCTTCTGCTGGCAGGTGCGCAGGTCCTTGACCATCTGCTGAGTGTCGGTCTTCTCGGCTTGCTCGTAGTAGGCGACCCGCATAGCTGCTTGCAGACGAGGCTTGGCGGTCGGGTCCCTGTTGCGGCGAGGCAGCTGCCTGGCGGCGACCACTGTCGGTGCATGCTTGGCGGTGGACAGCGAGCGGTCGGCGCGGAGGCGGCGGGGAGGGTGCGCGGGCAGCCAGGCGGTACTTGGCAGCGATACCGCGTAGGACTGCTAGGGATATTATATCCACCTGGCCACAATATATCCCAGCCTGATTTATTTCTTGTTGGATTTGTTCCCTATGGACTGGGAATTTGATAGCTATGATGAGCTAGATGGATTGGGCTCAATGAGCTGATCAATATTCATATGCCATTATTAGTCCTATACTTGGACATGGATGACTTGTACCCTGAGTAAGCCTAGTAGCATCACGTATTTGATTGACAAGTGGTGCTATGGCCTAGTGGACAAGTGTTTGGTCCATGAGCTGACAAGTGTTGGCAGCTCATGATGACACATGTTATGACTTACATTATGACAAGTGGGTAGACTCATTGCATGACACTTGTCACTCCAAGGAAAAGAGATGTGTCACTTTATTATGTTATGTGGCACATTATTACGTAGACACTTGGCATCTAGCTATTATGCCAGCTCATTGGATCATGTCTAGAATGTTCTAGGAATGTTATAAGACTATGCCAGGAATATTCCTGGAATATACTGAGAATATGCTGGGAATATGCTAGGAATATGCTAGGATGTTTCTACAAGCTTCTGTGATGATGTCATTGCTGATGTCATCCTTCCTAGCCTAAAAGGTATAAAAGGAAACTGCCCCCTAAGGGCAGGAACCTCTATTGCACCTCTATTGCACCTCTATTGAACCTCCATTGAACCTCCATTGAACCTCCATTCAACCTCTTTTCCTAACCTCTAAACCTATGAAATAAAACTCTTTTTCTGGTCTCTCTTCCATTTTCTTCAAGCTCAGTCTTTCATCACCTGCAAGGTGCAAGGGTAGCAAGGCCAAGCAAAAGGCATTGTGTAAAACCCATTAGTTTCCTCTACTTTTTCAACAAGGACCACAGTCTGAAAAGTCACCTGGGGGCGGTTGGCGTGTAACTGCTGTCGACTGCCCCTGGCGTTGAGGACTGCCAGGAACTCGTCCCGGTGCGTCATGGCGGCCTGCTCCTCTGCTGACATGTTGTCGGCATAGTCCTTCAGTACCCTCCGGAGCACCTTGAGATCGGGCTGCGGCGCCAGTTGTCGCGACGGTTTCACGCCGGGAAACCGCAATCTGATACGCGCGAGCACTAGTCGGTGGTCGGAATCCACCGTGCTGACAGAATCTTGCAGCACGCGAGCGTCCACAACAGAGGGGCGTTGAGCCTGGCGCGTACTGCAGATATAGTCATGGCAGACCACCCGATCCGACGGCCCAAAGAAGGTGGCAAGCTGTTGGGCGGGATGTGCGAAAGATCGAAGCATTGCAGGCATTGAACCAGCACAGATTCTCATACGACGGTGCCAACAGATTCGAAAAATTGAGATCCGTGTTACCGTTGGCCGTCGTGTTCAAGACTGTGGGCGTACTGAGCGCCGCCGGTGCCGACGGGCAGCGTGGCGTTGGCGTCGAGCAGCTGATGACCAGGAAGTGCCGAGCTGGGGTGCTGGCGCCCAGGCTCCTCCGCCTTGAGGGCGCTGAAGAAGGCGGCACGTATGTAAACTTCCGCCTGATCTCGACCCGCATGTGCCGGCGCATATAGCCCACGACCACGGTGAGCGTATGGTGAGCCATGCCCTTCAGCGGCCGCAAAAGTGGCCACTAGCATACACGGGGACCTTAGCACGATGGACTGGAGGTGGGCTGATGCTGGCAGCCGGTGATTACAGAATGCCCACACCGGCTTGGCCCGGCGTGGCGCCTCTACCATAGTGGAATCGCCAGCCTGCATGCGCGGAGGTCGTCAACCATAAGCCCGTTGACCCGGCAGCCTTGCTGTGGGTCGACGGAGCGTCGATCCGGCTCAGCATGGACTCCGAGGACGGCAATCTGGTTGTCGACACACTGGCAGGGCGATCAGCTCGTCGACGCGCGTTGACGTTCTGGGGTGCCGCTGCTGGTCGAAGGATCTGCACGGAGGGTGCGCACATTAAAGCTAGCAATATTTACCAAGAATGGGCCGTTCGGCCCTATTAGCGGGGGGGTGGGGGTGGAGAAGGGTAGTGATGGAGGTGGCCGGGGGTGGAAGGGGTGGAGGAGGTGGATGGCGAGTGGGGTATAATGCTTTTCAACGCATGGAGTCTTTCCTTCAGGTTGGATATGATTCCTTTCCGACCTTTCTGGGGTCGCCGGCGTGTCGACTGCGCCTCGTCCCGCTCATGCAAGGCGGGCTAGGAGGCGTGTTAGCCTGGAAAATTGGCGGGAGCCGTCGAACGTGGCCTGCCTGGTGACCTTGCATCTCGATCATGCTCCGGCACACGGCGTGGCATGGAGATGGAAAGGGGCCTATTTATTAATAAAGGCTGTGCCCGAAGTCTATTCTACCGCGAGGCCGCGAGGTTCACTGTGCCCTTACCGCCGGGGCGCCATCCTCACCGGGGACGTGCGTTGACGACGATGCTCCAGAGGCCGGCGGGTGCTGCACCTTCTGCTTCTTCTTGGGGGCAGCCACATTGGTGCGGACCCCGTTGATGAAAAGGGTAGGGCGGTCGCCGATGAGGCATACGAAGACGCGAACCCTGCGCCTCCGGGCATCTGCTGCTTCCTCGGTAGCTAGCAGCAGGGCATTCTTGTCTCGGAGCTGCTCTGCATGGGGAGAGCAGGTCGTCGATGCTGGGGTCGCCCCGTCCTTTCAGGTGATGACGAGCTTGAAGGACTTTCACCTTGCTGGCAACATTCGCGAAGGTCACACGGATGGGCCGGGGCCAGGCTGGCCAGGGCTCCATCCATGCGGCCGACTGAATGTGAATGTGATCATTGCCCAGATGAAGCCTCTGAGTGATGAGCTTCCTGTGCAGCTGAGTTGCGAGCATGGTGTCCGTCTCATGCGGACCCCCTACCGCGAAGAAACGCACCACTATACTGCGCGAGCGATGGTCGTCTTCCATCGCGGTCTTGTGGGCCGCCGCGGCCCCCCCTCCTGGCGGCATCTGCCATCATGTTGGCCATGTCTGCCTGCTTCACCATAGCTGCACTGATAGCTAGAGAGCGGTTGAGCTGCTGGCGGGGGCGAAGCAGTCATGGCTGCCTTCACCTCGGCCAGGCTGGTGTGCAGGGCCGAGGTGTCCTTGAGCAAGGTAGCCGACAGTGCCGCCGATCTGTACAGCCATCGCTGCGACGCTCGATCTGGTTGAGCTGGTGCAGGTCAGCTTCCGGGGAAGCCCGCTTACATGTGCTGGCGGAGCCTTGTGGGGCATCGCGCCGTGCTGGCGGATATGAGAGCCTAGAGGCTGGGGGCCTGCGCGTGGCTCAAAAGAACAGAGAGTCGGAGCTGGGGCTCATTCATTTCGGCGACTGTCGTCGATGCTGGCGATGCCATCAGGCAGGTGGGGGGCATAGAGCTCAATGGCCTGGCCCTTCCGGGTGTCGCAGCACATGCAGCCACTAGGTCGGCCAGCAACTGCTGTGTATAGGTCATCCATGGCATCATTGGCATGTTCACCCATCTTTCTAGGAATGTCCATGTCGCGTTTGCGTGCCATATCATCCTGGACTGGTCATTACTGCTACTTGGAATGCATCCACTATCAGCAGTAATCATGTGTGAGATATGAAATGAGAATGTAAGGTGCGGTCCTTTACGGCACCGCCACCTTCATGACAGGCAATCCGGCCCAATCAGCCGATTCTTGAGACAATGCTTTATATGCATCATCAAAGCAACCAAAAGACCTTTCAATTCCAATGAGATACATGACGAATTACAAAGACTGTCGAGTTGTAATGTTGTAGTTATAAGAGCAGCTGTGAGGCCCCTTGCCGGGTGACGCCACTGCAGGCCCCTTGTGGCGGCAGTGCGCGTGTGTTCCCGACCTAGTTCCTACTGGCATGCATGCCAACGACGACCAGGGTGCCCGAAGGCCCTGTCCCTTGTCTCGTTCTCAGTCTTACACACATTCTTAACAAAACCAGTACATTGTCGTATCCGTCAGTCCATCCTCATGGCAACTGACTGCATGCAACCACTCACGGGGGCTGCTCCGGGCTGCTCGAACTATTTCACCCCATGAAGACAACAAACCAGCAGTTGTGAGGGAGAGAAACGGACGAACAACGACCACCATGGTTCGTTGCTCATCCTTCTATACTGCTCAAAGCTCAAGCCTGGCGGCTGGCGCCACTAGCGCCACTTTAGACATCAGCCAATCATAATAACATTGTCTAATTTCCGACAAGCTAAACTTCAAGCTTTATCTGTCAAGCGAACACAAATATACAAGGGCAAATCTATCGGCCATGCCAGGCACCGCCTGGGGCTTCCTTGCATTTGTGTCTGGTGTCCCACGTTGACATCCTGAAATTGCACAGCTGCTCAGCGCCTCGCCAGCTTGCTGTGTACCAGTATTCGGCAAACTGCCCTTGTGACGAATGCCAGTGAAATTCAGGTCCGCCCAAAAGTTCCGTCAGCAAATTCAGCGGACTTGGCGCGTGAGTACAACTGAGATCCGCGGCGTCAGTACCGGGCCGCGGTATAGCAACCCGCACAAGGCTGCGGACGTCGGAATTTCGCTAAAATCTGAATTGCGGACGTGATAGATCACGGACGCGACAGCTGTCGCGTTTGCGTGCCATATCATCCTGGACTGGTCATTACCGCTACTTGGAATGCATCCACTATCAGCAGTAATCATGTGTGAGATATGCCACCTCCCCCCCCCACTATTTAGCTCACAACAACGTGAGAGCAAAAAGTGAAAGAAAGGCATCTCACACAAAAGAAGGAAGCCCAAAGAGGGCGTCATTCCATGGGCAGCAGCAAAAAAGAAAAAAAAAATCCAGCTTCTCAAAGATGCTTTTCCAGGATCAGCAACAAACTTAACATGCATGCTTTTAAAGGCTTAGCAATAACCCCTTCAATGGCTTTTTTACAGGGAAAAGCCTAACCTCTTCAGCTGCTTTTGAAGGCTAAGCAATAACCTCTTCCTTGTGCTTCCCCGGGTGAAGCAGGAGGAATCCCCAAGCTGGCCGCGGACTAAACCCATCATGAGTTGTTCGTCGGTTTAAAATGAGAATGTAAGGTGCGGTCCTTTACGGCACCGCCACCTTCATGACAGGCAATCCGGCCCAATCAGCCGATTCTTGAGACAATGCTTTATATGCATCATCAAAGCAACCAAAAGACCTTTCAATTCCAATGAGATACATGACGAATTACAAAGACTGTCGAGTTGTAATGTTGTAGTTATAAGAGCAGCTGTGAGGCCCTTGGGTGACGCCACTGCAGGCCCCTTGTGGCGGCAGTGCGCGTGTGTTCCCGACCTAGTTCCTACTGGCATTCTTGCCAACGACGACCAGGGTGCCCGAAGGCCCTGTCCCTTGTCTCGTTCTCAGTCTTACACACATTCTTAACAAAACCAATACATTGTCGTATCCGTCAGTCCATCCTCATGGCAACTGACTGCATGCAACCACTCACGGGGGCTGCTCCGGGCTGCTCGAACTATTTCACCCCATGAAGACAACAAACCAGTTGTGAGGGAGAGAAACGGACGAACAACGACCACCATGGTTCGTTGCTCATCCTTCTATACTGCTCAAAGCTCAAGCCTGGCGGCTGGCGCCACTAGCGCCACTTTAGACATCAGCCAATCATAACATTGTCTAATTTCCGACAAGCTAAACTTCAAGCTTTATCTGTCAAGCGAACACAAATATACAAGGGCAAATCTATCGGCCATGCCAGGCACCGCCTGGGGCTTCCTTGCATTTGTGTCTGGTGTCCCACGTTGACATCCTGAAATTGCACAGCTGCTCAGCGCCTCGCCAGCTTGCTGTGTACCAGTATTCGGCAAACTGCCCTTGTGACGAATGCCAGTGAAATTCAGGTCCGCCCAAAAGTTCCGTCAGCAAATTCAGCGGACTTGGCGCGTGAGTACAATTGAGATCCGCGGCGTCAGTACCGGGCCGCGGTATAGCAACCCGCACAAGGCTGCGGACGTCGGAATTTCGCTAAAATCTGAATTGCGGACGTGATAGATCACGGACGCGACATCCAGGCCAGGATATGCCGCCCTGGCTGGCCAAGCCGCTGGGGGCCGGCCACTGGGAGCGACCTCTGAGACCGAGGTCGGTGTCTACCTAGGACTGGTGCGAGCAAGATGTCCTGCGAATGCTATCATACGCTGTCTAATCTCGTCCGAAAATGCGAGGCATACCCTGGTACAAAGATTCTAAAGACCTATGTGTGGAAACTGGAAAACCCTACGTTCAGGGCCTGGCGGAGCATCCTGGTTACCGTGCCGTTCAGCCGTGTGGCCAGCGTGTCCGTGAGCGTCCATGCCTCGGCGCCATAGGTGAGCCCCGTGCCGGACCAGTACCTTGAAGAGCATTCGCTTGCAATAGTTTTTTTTTTCTCGCAGAGCCGGTCCTTCGAGTGCCAGTAGGTTTTGAGCGAACGAAGCCTAGCACAGGCCAGGCCCGAATGCGGGTGTCCACATCGTTGGCGGTGTTGGGGAGCATGCTCCCCAGCAGTTTGAAGCGATCACGGAACGGGACCTCCGTCCCGTCTAGCAGGCGCGGCAGCGGCGGGCGACTGGTAGCCCCAATCACCATCGCCTCAGTTTTGGCACTAATCTCCAACCCGGCCACCGCCCGCGCCTCCAAGCCCAGACAGTCCAGCCAGGTCTGAATGTGCTCGGGGCGCTCGATGAGGGTGGTATCATCCGCATAAATCAGGTCGGACAAGCGGTAGCCAGGGCCACTGCCGCCATTTTCGCGATCGTTAAGGATGTCCAAGCCGGGCTCGGACCCCTTAAGAGCAGTAAAGCGTGCACGTGCCTGGCGCATGACCTGATCCACGACAATACATAATGAACAGGTATGGGGACAGGACACAACCTTGTCACACCCCGTGATGAAGGGGGAATGGTGGAGTGGTGCCCTCCGCAGTCGGCACTACTGCCTGTGAGCCCTCATACAGTACAGCCATAGCCTACTATGCTCCGCCAAGTCCGGTGTTTTTTGCAACGTCACCCACATCTGTTCGGCGCTGCCCCTTGGCACAAGCTCTACAAACAGGTCGTGGACCGGCTGGATCGCGTAGTATCAAGGAGACAACCAGCGCAGGCCAGAAATCGGGAGAATCTCCGCACATCTGAACCCTGTGGTGCCAGATATACTTTGCGGCCGTTCCGAGCCTGGAACGGGATTCGTTGTCCACATCGTCGCGTCGCTGCAGCAACACGATGTTTTCTGGCATACGCGGGCTTTTGGTTCCCGCCGCACATTTGAAAGTGCTGTCCTCCGGATTTTTGCCTTTGCACCGTGTGCAGTTCTTGGACGTTTGGAATCATGGCATGGCTAACGTAATGACTGACTAGCTAGACCTTTTCAGTGGTTTCCCATTTGCGGGTATTTCCTCGTAAATGGTGGGAGAGCGATCGCAGCAATGGTGCTTACCCCTAGACACTCCCGGCCAGAGGCTCGAAACACACGCCCTGATCAAGCAAGCTGTTTCCGGCCCCACCGTCTAGGTCATCTAGTCGCTCTACACGTAAGCCAGCCATAATTTCAATGCACAAGGCTACACATTTCCATCACCATTCATATTCATCATCCTGAACGACTCGAACACGCGGACAAGATAACGGCAGGCTCAAGCTACCATGGTCCGGATTCTCCCGATTTCTGGCCTGCGCTGGTTGTCTTCTTGATAGCCTGCTCTATGGAGAGCGCATAGAAGGCATGGTCGGGCACGATCTGGCCAGGCATAAAAGCTAGGCAGCGTCGTCGGTAGCATCATCAGAGGGGGCTTCCTCGCGGATTACCCCGCTGTGAAGTGGAGCCGATGGCGGAAGGACCTGACTATCCGTCTCGTCCTCGGGTCCTACGCAATGCCGCTTGGACGGGGCGTTAATGGCCGCCTCATCGGCCTGTGGCTGCGTCGCTAAGGTTTCCGCACATTGCGAAATGGTGTTGGGCACTGTTTTCTCCCCATCTGCGGGAGGAGGGGAGGCGGCTGGCTGGGTTTCCGCCATAGCTCGTATCCGGAAAATACGAACTCTGCCGGTGCGGAGTTATGCGATAGCTTCCTAAATCTGGGGCGATGGCGACAGAAAATTATATAAGCAGGAGATGGCGGTCATGATGGGACAGGGTACGAGACAACCTACCCTTAATAACTTTGTTGTATCGACATCAAAATAGCGAAAAGCATGCACGCACAGTGCAAGCTAGACACGTGCTTCCTGAAAAAATATATAGTCGATACAATATATAATATACTGCCATTTGCCTCATTCGAACGCACAAACTTTACACCTCCCCCGTCCTTACTGCATGAAGACGGGATGGAAATGCTAATCGCAAAAGATTTTACCTTACTTTTGCATGTAATACTGGTTGACCTTTCACATGTTGGATCACAATTGTGGTGACATGCCAGTTGTGCAGGCTCACACACGTTCTCTAATTGATGTACTTTGCAGTGCGTGGGTTGCTGAGCCACCACATGCATAGTCAGGCCTATGAGTTGCCAGAGGAAGGGGGGCACCCATTTACAAAATGAGACCTGCCGAGTACATGTTGCCTTGAGCATCCCGGCTTATACCATTGGATAAGACTATGGTCAGAAATTTCAAATGCTGTCTGCAACAGACTTGCCAAGATACAGCCAAGATACAGCACGTGTTGCCCATAGCGTTACCCATAGCGGTAGTGCCCCTGCTGCATCATATCATACATCCGCTGCAGCTCGTTACAGTTAGGCATCGCCACATCCTGCCCCTTCTGCGGGCCCCGGCGCATCATCCGCTGCTTGTCGACACGCTCCTTGTAGCACAGCCGGTCCAGCAGCTCCCTGCAGGGAGAGCCGGCGGAAGGGGGCGGGGGGGCAGGAGGGAGACAGGACAAGGCAGGATGAGACCATGTCAGATTAACCTATTCGGTGGGTTCCGCGCTCCATGAGGACGAGCCTGGCCGGGTCGCTAGCCAAACGATGAAATACTGGAGCTCTAGAGATCGGCCAGATAGAGATCCACCATTAAATAGTGGAACTCAAGAGAACGACCATTCGGCGGAAGCGAGTCAGTTTCATTCAATGAGGCCATTCATCCCCTTGTTTCCCTCTCTCCTTCTCGCTGTGTTTAGGGGTTCAAGGCTCCTCTATTGGTTGAAGGTTCCTCTACCCACGTGACATTATTTAATCCCCTCGTTTGCGCTCTCTCCTTCTCGCTGTGTTTAGGGGTTCAAGGCTCCTCTATTGGTTGAAGGTTCCTCTACCCACGTGACATTATTTAATCCCCTCGTTTGCGCTCTCTCCTTCTCGCTGTGTTTAGGGGTTCAAGGCTCCTCTATTGGTTGAAGGTTCCTCTACCCACGTGACGTTATTACATCCCCTCGTTTGCCCTATCTCCTTCTTGCTGTGTTAAGGGGACGGGACACCCCCGAATGTTTTGGCGCCAAAAAATTCGCGCCGGAACCGAAGGTCACAAATTTCACGTGCACGGTGCGCGCACCCCCTGCGGAAGTGGCCATGGCGACTGCGTTCGGGCGAAACTACCACAATAGGGCAAGCGAAATGCAAACATTTTTCTCGAATCTTAAAGACGATGAGTTTATGATGTTAGTTTGTGGCGGAAATCAGCTGGTTTACAATATCGCTGTTGTTTTTTTATGCCATCGCCATGGGGGGTAATCTGAATTTCTTGGTCGCGCGGAATGAAATAGAATTCATGATAGCGGCAGTAAAATCGCGGTTTTGGGGGTTGTTCTGACCGCGAAGCAGGCATTAATATCGGTTGCATCGAATTCTAAACCGAGCGGGTGCTTTTTTCCAGATTTTCGGCCATTATCGGTAAGTAATTGTTCAGACCTGCGCAGTGCGTGTCTGATCTGTCCATGGAAGAACGGCTGCTGTTGCGCGCCTGGGCGAGGGATTTATGAGGGCAAGGTACATATTTGTCGCGAATGTTATCTGCTATCAGTGCTTTCTTCTATGAGCTCATCGTTTTAAGTTTTTTGCGTTCTTTTTGGGCAGTTTCCACCAGCTAGCTTGCCGTCGCCTTGCCATTGTGTTGTCGAATACCTGGCAGCTTTAGATTGTTTTCGTTGATGTCGTGATCAGGACCGCTTCAGTCGCAGCCTGTAGCTCTTCAGGAAGGTATAGGGCATTTCATAAAACGTGTTCTGGCTAGGATGTTGTGCGTATGGACGCTTCTTGTTGTGTGAGAGTGACGCACCCTCTCTTCGCAGGCCGCAGCGGCATCACTAATGCGCATCGCTAATGCGCTGAAGGGCCGCCGATGGTTTCTTTGCATTTTATCGTGCAGGGATGGAAGTGTTATATTGATGATGATGATGTTGGAGATATTGCATTTGTGTGACTGCATGTAGATAGCTGCCACCAGTGGTTGTTTGAGCTTTCCTTTGTTATGATGATGTGACAAGACTACAATGTGCTGAGCCAACTATGGTTGACATGCATGACTGCATGCAAGCTATCTATACCATGTTCCTACTTGGTTCCTTGCCCTCTATAGTCCCAGTTTGTCATCCATGCCGGGGAGGACAGTTTAGGAGGTGTTGTTGTGTTGATTAGCTTGGTTGGCATCAACCTTACACTCTAACCTGGGAGAAACACAGGAAATGCTGCTTAGGCATGTTAGGGCTACCATCGTCAAGGCTATGCACATATTTACAAGGCTGGCCATGCTCGAGGGACGATGAAGACGTATGAGGTGCGCGGCCACCCCTTTGTACTTTGTAAACATACCCAGCATGGTTTTGGTGCATATTGGATGGCATATGAAGTGGCATTGTGGGGTTACTAACTTACTGAGTGGTCCTTAGCGCCTTGTCAGGTGGTCATATAGGAAACCCATCAACTTGGGTAGTTCTTGTCACAATGACCCCCCACATTGAGCATGCGTTGCCGTCAGCGTGCAAGAGTTAATTATGTGTGCTTTGGTCAGTTTGCAGTTGTCGGTGATGAAGGAGGTGCTAGTGTGGCTGAATGGTTACTCTAATTTCCTTGTAGCGTCTACATGGGTGGCCGTCTTGGAATGGTTGTAACTTGGGCAGTTATTGTCAGAATGGCGTCAAACCTTGAACATAGGAGGAACCATATGTGCAGAGGATGGCAGCATGTGGTTTGGCCAGTTTTCACGTGGCTTAGATGTGTCAAGGGATGTTAGTGTGGTTAAATACTGGGTAAAACCTCCCTTAGCTTCGTCACTGGTGACAACCTATGAACGTTAATAACTTGAGCTGTGGTTGTCAGAATGACCTGAAATTTTGGGGCTGCATGTCCCCCCCTCTCTAGTATTTGAAAATATATGGTATGGCAATTTTTGAAGTGTTAATGATTTGATTTTTTTTTCCATTAAAAAAGGACCTGTTTTGCGGGAAAATTAATAACGTGTGCATCCTTGCTTATTTCTTGGTCCCAATTAGGCAGACTTTCTCAGAAGTTGGGGAACTACATGGAAATATATGATTTGGTCCCAATATGGTTGCCCATTGTCCTAGGGACTGTGACTAAACTAGCGTCCTTTTCTATTTTTAGCGCGTAACCGGTATGTGGTGGGGGCTAGTACCCCCCCCAAGTGGTTGGAATTTTTTTTAAAATCATATTGATGGTCCCCAATCATCACTGGATTTTTATCTCATGCGTAGGTATGTTTTCCAGAAAAGTGAACTTTAGGGGTGTCCCGTCCCCTTAAGGGGGTGAAGGTTCCTCTATTGTGGAGCAGTCATGTGCTTCTATTCAATCCCCTTGTTGCTACCTGAAAAGCCAGCCACACTCGACCATGCATTTCTAACCTGCCGAACTTCCCTTTGGCCCAGGGAGGTCCAAAGGGTGCTTCTATTCAATCCCCTTGTTGCTACCTGCAAAGCCAGCCACACTCGACCATGCATTTCTAACCTGCCGAACTTCCCTTTGGGCCAGGGATGGAACCTGCTGTGGCTTGAATGCCCGGCATGAGGCACAAGGTTTGCAGCACAGACCGCAACGGGGTCTACACGTCCCTGTCATGCAACGCATGAGCATGCCAAGCCCTGCAGCAGGCATCCCCCTGCATGCGCTTCGCCTGCCAAGCATCTACTTCGGCGCCTTGACCTTCGACTCTGCTGCCGCGCCTTGCCCTTTGACGCACCTTTTTTCTCTTTCGATCGTTGACTCCAGCCGTATGCGCGCGGAGGACTTGGGCGGGTAGTCCGCTTCAAACTCGCCACCTGCCTTCACGTAGTATTGCACGCCCAGGCTGCCGAGCGCGGCCATTACGGAGGCAGGAGGCGCATGGCCAACGGGGAGAAAAATGACAGCTATCAGTTGTCGGGTGAGGTGTCACGTGTGAGGTGTCAGCAACGACAATGATCAAGCGGGTAGGAAGGGACGCGGGTAGGATGGGAACCACCACTAGAACACGGGCGAACAAAAATTGCCCAGCAAGAGACTCCCAGTGGCATGACCCCAGCATCCCTGACACAGCGGCAAATGGACAGCTCTGCCCACGGATGAATGTGCAATGGATGGCACCCACCATGGAGTGTTCTACCCATGCGTAGCGCTTCATGGGAGAAGCTCCCAGCTGTTGCATAGTGCCTGGTGGCTGTGCATCCTTGAGTAACGCTGCCACGGTGGCTCCAAGGGGTGGGCGACCCAGAGGGCTACAACAAGGCAGTGCTGGCGGGATGTATGATAGAGGACCGTGAAAGGATCCAAGGGTACCTCACGCCAGCCAGCACGGTCGTCCGCCACTATCCACACACTATGGCGACACTAGACATTAGCACCGCGCGTGCACGCAGGCCCCCACGCACGCCGTGTACAACCAACCGAGTTCCCCTGCAGCTTCGCATGGCAACCCAACCATCCAGTTATTGGGTTCCAATACTAGGACACACCTATTTTCTTTCTTTAAATTCATACATATATCAAGTTAGAAGCAGCACCAACCTCTCCCTGGCCTTCTCCACCACGTAGGGGTGCACCGCGTCCAGCACGCACACATCGTACTAACAGAGTATTAGATAGTAACTACACACACCCGCTTGTGGCCTTCTCCACCACGTAGGGGTGCACCGCGTCCAGTCGGTACGCCGGCTCGGAGCCCCCCTGGAAGAAGGTGAGCGCGAACAGGATGAGCAGCGGGGCGATCTGCAGCAGCGAGAGCAGCGAGGGGGACTGCGCGTCGCCCGCGGCTTGGCCCCCACGCGCAGGGTGGGCGCGCCGCCCGTGGGGGTGGCCAAAGCTGGCACGGAATACACGGCCTGTGGGGGGGGGGGAGCCGAAACGAAGTGTTAGTACGTAGGCTACACGGTCACGCGAACAAGGATATAACATCAAAATGCAACATCTGATGGCCGAGAGAGAGACATGCATGGCGGGTAGCGACGAGATGCCATCGTCACCAGCGCCATGTGGGCTAATGTCACGAGCATGTCAGCCGAGCGCGCGAGTTCAAGGTTTGATGCCGCGCACTACCTCCTTGTCCGCCACGATGCAACCGATACACCAGCGTTCCCCCGAGCCCCCACACCTCGTCCATGCCTAACGAACGTGAGTAACGATCATGCCTAATGAAGTGCCCCATGACTGCGTGTAACGAACACGGATGCAACCATGCCAGCTGGGAGCTTATGCTGCCGAGCCTGGCAAGGCGGACGCAGGCCATGGCCCACAACAGGCCAGGGCAAGATAGAGTAGCAAAAGTTAGCTGAGATACCTCGAGGCTGACTTGTGGCCGGAGCCACACAGGGGGAACATACAATGTGACCGGAGTTATTCTGGCAGAGACTGAATAACAGTGCCGAGCGCCGGTTGTGGCGCGACGCACACACGTGTACGCAAGTTACGTAGCTAGCAACTAGTCTAGTGGACGTTGTGCGTAGTAACGTTGCTACAGGTCTAGAAGCCTCTAGAGCCTGGACACGTGGCGGACAATTGTGCGTAGTCCAGTTGTCCTAGGGAACTCGTGTGAGTGATGTGTCACGACATATAATGTGTGCCCACTCATGGAGTGAATAATGACAAGGAACGCCCGATCCCTGGCGTTACTGCATACCACAGCCTCACACTGAGTTCCACCAACGTCTACCAACGTCTCTCTATCTAACTTGGATTGCGAAATGCCTCCAAAGAATTCGGACGTGAACAACAACAATGTGCGCCCCAACCCCCAGCGGGACGGGGCAGGAAACGGTCGGGGTCGGCCTCCGGCTTGCCAGGAGCCACCCATTACCGCGAGGCAGCCGTTTACGGCACCTCAGAGGAGAACTTCTCCTCGGACTTCCCCACAGCGGCAGCGTGACGGTAATGTCACGTATCGCATGGTGGTGGCAGACCCCTCTCGCCGGCAGCGTGAAGCTGTCGTTGCCGAGACGTCGGCCCCCCAGGGGAACAGGGGTTCCGGGACTCTCAACGAGTCCGAGGTTGCCCCGAACCTCATGCCACCCGCCCCAGGGCGACAGGTGGAAGAGGAGTCCTCCTCTTCGGAGGAGGGGGAGGCTTCACCATCTCCCAGGAGAAAGGTGACCTCCGGCCAGACGAAGTCATCGTCTGGTAACACCTCAGTTGGGAGGGCGCTGGCAGGCATGAGCCTCAGCGCGAACCCGACCCCTGCGTCCCAGGACGCAGGTGAGGTAAATGTTAACGGATGGGGTCAGATCCCATTTAAGATCCCGGTACGCAATGTACCAGACTTTTTGCCTTTCGACGGCTGGCGTTTGCGCCAGCAGAGCACCCTCCCCGACGGCATCGTCCTGACCAAGTTTGTGGTTCAGGCGGTGGCAGCTGAGCTCGCGGTGGACGGCCATCGCCGACTTTCGGATGTCCAGGTTGCAATCTTGATCCGGCTGTACTACTTGGCGGTGCGACAAGGTGTGCCTGCCAACGACATGTATTCTGAGGCGCGCCAGGTGGCAGCTGCCACGGTGGTGGCCAGGCCACCCAAGCCGGCAGAGGAGCTGCCCAGGATGCCAAGTGTCGTGCCAGTTGGCTGGGGACCTGCCACGGCATCCCCGGGCTCGGCAGCGACGTCGACGGCGTCGCAGCAGGCGGCAGCAACGGCGTCGCCACCGGCATCGGCAGCGACCCTGCCGGCCGCGGCATCGAAGACAGCGGCACCCGTGGGCGCCCCGTCTACCCCGGCAGGGGCAGCGACAGCGACACCCGGGCGGGCGGAGGTCAAGCGCCAGTCGCCTCCCCACGGCACCCCCGCCGCTGAGTCGGAACCGTCGGCATCCGCCGACAACACCGACGCCATCAACACCCACCCCCCCGCGAAGGCGGGTGCTCCGGCACCCCCATCGCAGTCCCAAGCCCCCAGCAAGGGCAAGGGACCTGCCACGGCCCAGGCTGTGGCAAGGGATCGTCCATCTCCCCCAGGGGAGGAGGACGTGGAAATGGAGACAGCCGAGGCACGCATCCCTGGGGATGACGTCGTCTCGCTCCGTGATCCAGCCCTTTGGCGTGCAGTCCAGCGCTGCGCCCAGGGCATCCAAGGGGTGGCCAGCGAAAGGCTGGACGACAAGTTGGCTGAAAATGCCAGCTTGTTGTGTGCGGTCATGTATCACCTGCTCGATCAACCCTCGCTCGAGCAGATGACCAGGAGGATGTGCCAGGCACTTCTTCCAGCCCTGCAGACCTTGCTGCGAGGCAAGAAGATCAGGGTGAATCTGGCCACGATGGTGGAGATGGTGCAGCAGTTGCACCGGGTGTGCTTGGAGGAGGCAGGTACGTATCTCCCCACTTGGTTGCGTGTACAGACGGGTAGCCAGCGGGGGGGGGAAGCGCGGCAGTCAAGTTCATCTAGCAGTGAGGATAGTGATGTTTCTCTCTGCCCCACCTTTGAGCAATGGGAGGCAGCTAGGGCACGCAAGAGGCAGGCACAGAGTCAGGGTGTGCAGGGGGGCATGGACACACCATATTCACCAGCACATGTTGTGCAGGCACATAACACCCCAGTGCAGCCAGCCACGCGTAGCAGGCCCTCACAGGTTTCACCTAGCATCCCAACCACTGCCAATGCTGCTACATCCCCACGCAGGTCTTCTTCTCCATCTCCTTCTTCACCCTCTCAGGATTGGCCAGTTTATAATGAGCATAGGCCAATTGACAGGATTTTGGTGAGGGGGCTGCCAGAAGGGCACACTAGGCAGCAGGGTGCTCAGCTTCTCCTTTCTCTTAAGCTAGCTAGGGAGGAGCTGAATGTCAAAAACTGGTTTGGGGCACTCATGCAGGGGGACTTCTTCCACCAATCCAATCCCTCCATCCAGCACTTGGTGTCCATATATCAGCAAAGGTGCCCCAGGTGGCAGGATACCCAGGGTAGGGAGCCATGGGAGAGTTTTCTGCGTGACTTGCATGACCTGCTGGCTGCTCCCACCACTGTCGACATGTACTCTGCGTTCAACTGGGTGAAAACCTATAAGGTAGAAACTCAGAACTATGTAGCAGAGATCAAGAAGTGGGAACTTGCAGTGAAAGCCCACCCGAGGTTAGCAAGCTAGATCACAAGTGGCTTGTGCATTCCCTGCTAGAGAAGCTTAACCTTGATCGTAACACCTTTGCCATGATCACCACAGGCCAGGCTACTCATTGGGAGACGATGAAAGAGGCTCTCGATTATGTTAAGCTAGCCTTGGGTCCACTGTGCCAGGACTCAGCCCCCCCTCCCTCCACCTCTTCCCCCCCTGCTGTCAAGCGGACCCGGGGGGAGGAGTCAAATGAGGAGGGTAAGGCCAGGAAGGCCAAGGACAAGCGTCCTGTGACGCTAGCTGAGGTGAAGACTCTCATGAGTCAGTTTGCTAAGAGCCTTAGCAAGGGCGAGGGCGAGGGCGAGGGCGAGGGCGAGGGCGAGGGCGAGGGCGAGGGCGAGGGCGAGGGCGAGGGCGAGGGCGAGGGCGAGGGCGAGGGCGAGGGCGAGGGCGAGGGCGAGGGCGAGGGCGAGGGCGAGGGCGAGGGCGAGGGCGAGGGCGAGGGCGAGGGCGAGGGCGAGGGCGAGGGCGAGGGCGAGGGCGAGGGCGAGGGCAAGGGGCAGGGGAAGGGGAAGGGTAGGTCATCCCCCCCAGGGGGGAATACTAACAAGACTTCTGGGGCTGGGTCCTCCAACCCGAAGAAGGATTTGAAATGTGTGCGTTGTGGGCGTCGTGGCCACATCAAGGACAAGTGCCACAAACACAGGGAGCACTTGGGCGACCTGGAGGTGCTCTGCCACAAGTGCATGGGACCGCCTCACGGGGACCCCGCCAAGTGCACCAAGGATCCGTGGCAGCCCCCCAAATGTAAGTCCTCACACCCTCACATGTGTCATGATGAGTCGTGTCCCCTACACCACCCAATATCCAGCTCCACTGCCCAGGCAGGGACACAGGATGGGAGGGTGTTGACAGGATGTCAAGTTAATTCTGTTACCTCACACTCTCCACCTTCATGCTCAGCTGTCAAGGCTGTAAGCAAGGCTGGCAAAGTGTTGAAGTATTACACAGAAACCTCTGATAGTGAACCCAGGTTCACCTCCTTGATACCCAAGGTGTCCAGGGTCATGACCCAAGCTCTTAGTAACATCAGTTATGAGCAGCTGGCATTGCAACTGCACTTACTGTATGGTCATGAGGTATGTGCAGAGGTGGTAGCAGCTGCATTGGGGGGTACGGCACTCAGGAAGGCATGTCAGCTGATCAGAAAACACTGTCAGCACTGTCAAATGTATGCACCCAAACCACCCAAGTGGCATGTAGCTACACCACCCAAGTGCAAGGGCAGAGTGGTCGGGGATGTGTTCCATATCAAGGGACAGCCCTATCTGGCTTTAAAGGACGCATGGTCCAGGTACACAGCAATAGAACCTCTCCCTGGTATGGACAAGTCTCAGTTGCACAGAGCTATATTCATAGCACAAGCCAGGTACTACCCAGTAGAAGCACTGCTGTTAGATCAGCAATTCAGTTGCCTTGCTGGTGCAGAGGGCTGTGAAGCTATAGACCTGGCTGGGCTAGAAGATCATGAGAGACAAGGTATCATTGAGAGGGCAATTAGGTCTATTAAAACCTTGGTAGCCAAAGAAGGTGAGAACCTATTCGCTGACAGGGGGTCATACGCTGATAGGGCACTGTGGGCTACTAAGATATGCCAGATACTCAATAGACGACCACTCCTGCAGACACCCTATGGTATTATCACACCAGATGGGTTACAGGCTGGAATATACCCACCTGAGGTACTAGCTGTGTACAATGCACAGCGTGCCCACGCTGCCAGCAGATTGGCAGCCAAGGATGCCAAGCATCCACGCCCCTCCTTCAAGGAAGGGGACATAGTTCTCTTCTATAAGGAGTCAGGGCTAGGGAAGGTTGGGACATGGTTAGGCCCAGCCACTATCCTCAAGTTTTCCAGCACAGGCAAGACTGTGCATGTGAAACACAATGACACTGGACATGTGCACAAGTGCTCACCTCACAGGATAAAATTGTATCACACTCCACTGTCAGACGTGGCAGAGGAGGAAGAGCTGATGGTAAACCAGTAGACACACTCATGAGCACGCTTGGTGGCACCTACTTCCTTGCGGCGCCACGATGGGGTCAACGCACATGCCAGCACGTGCACAAACCAGGGCACACGCACACGATAGCACACGCGCAAACCAGTGCACACGCCAGCACACTCCACCACTTACTTCCTTGCGGCGGCACGCCGAAGAAGAACGCATTGAAGATGTCATTCGGGTCAATGTCCTCGTAGTAGGCCGTCTGCTGCCGCCGTGTCCCACTGTTGGCTGCCGCCACGTTGGCTGCGGCCGCGTCTTCATGCCCCGTGTGGTCGTAGTGCCGCCGCTTGTCTGCGTCCGTCAGGCAGCTGAACGCGCGCGAGACGGCTGGGGGCGGGGGGGGCATGGTGGCAGGAGCGTGGCAGGTATAGAGCGGGTAGAGAGCAGGTATAGGGCAAGGGGAAGAGGCACAATAGTGCCGGTATAGCAGGTTTACGAAGGGGAGGGTACCGGCAGCCAGGGAGGGGCAGCATGCGAGCGCAGCACATCATGTATGTGTGGACGTTAGCGCGGCGGCGGTGAGCACTAGGCGTGGGGTGGAAGGTGGCGCAAACACGAGTCATGATGTCGAAGGCGAGCGTCGCGAGTGAAGGCAGGCACGCACGGACACGACCACGCAGGCACGCGCGCACAACCACGCACGCACGCGCACAAAGCATGGGGAGGATGATCGAACCAACGGCACAGGTACGGGCATGAGCATACGTGGCCACGCAGAAGCAGCCAGGGACGACTGGTGTACCGGTGAGTGTAGTGAGTCAAGGCTGCTGGTGCCGTAGAGACGGGAGGACAAGGTACTTGCCCAGATGAGGGAAGGAGGGGGAGGAAGGGGGAGGAAGGGGGGGGAAGGGGGGGGGAGATTTAATTAATTAATAAAACACGTGCTCCCGTTGGGGAGTCACGGAGCACCGAAGTGCTTTTAATCCCTGTGTGTGCACAACAGGAGAAAGGGCAGAGACCCCCAGTCTCCTTCATGCCTAAGGCATGCCACAGCTGCACTCGGGCGCGCTAGCTAAACGGACAGGCTAACAATCCGGCAATCTGTGGGTGCAAAGGGGAGAAGGGGGGGGTAAGGATAAGGAAAGACCACAATAAGGGTGAAAGCCAAGCAAAACACATCATCATGCGACCTGCTGTCCCTTCATCCACCAACAGCACAACTCACGCTACCCACGCCCACATGTACATTGTAAACATCGGGCACAGACTTCCCCCACCCCTGTGATATTGACCAGGCCAGTCAAGCACCACCCCTTCCCCAAACCAAGCACGAGATTGTGAACTGTTGGCCATCATCAAAGCTCCGACACCTGAACACCTCCAGGCCCAACCGAGTATAGGCCGACCTTGCCACGCATGCCCCTGCCGCCCCACCCTGTCCACCACCCCCTGTTGCTCACCCTTGAAGGCGTCCTCGGCACCATTTGCCTTGTTCTTGTCAGGGTGCAGCTTCAGCGCCAGCTGGCAGCGGGCGAGCGAGGGAGCGAGGGGCAGACAACAGCGTTGGGGCCACAGGGGAGCGCGCCACGGGTTGTTTCGTAGGACCGTCGTGATGTTTAGTATCCAACATGGCAGTCATAGGATGCATGGCAGTCATAGGATGGTTGCGTGTATGATGACTATGTGCAAGGGCGGAGCCCAGGAGTGTCATGAATAATGTTACAGCGTTGAGAAGCATCGAGAGACTGGACCACGAACAATTCTCAGAAATCGTTTTATCGTGGATCAACGTGAAAGTTGTCAAAAATCAGAAACAGACCCCCCAAAAAGAAGGCGAATTCCCAACGTCGTCACATCACAGCAGCAGTGGTGAACCATGGCAGTGTGCACACAAGGCCGCATGCACAATGCATGCTGCGGGACCTTTGGCATTCATATATGTACACCTGATATGCGTTCAAAACGTTCATGTGGCAGCACCAACACAGCATCCTTGCATGCCAGCCGCCGCACAGGCGCACACGGAACTGTACACGGAAGGTACCCCCAAGGAGACCCGGAGGGAGGCAGGGCCGGCCGCCCCCATGACTCTTGCTCGACGGCACACGCCTCGCTGGCGCTCCAGGACAGGGACTCGTGGTAAGGTTCACCAAAGGCAAGGAGGACACCTGGTGGGGTGTGTTCTAAGCCACACCTGACGCAGGCAGTCCTTACTGGACGTCAGGTGTGCAGCATCCCTACCATACACCGATGCGGTGGCACGTCTGCAGTAATACCAGTGTTTTTGCTAAGGGTTTTTGGGCTGCGGTCGCGGGTGACCTCGGCCACCAAAATCCCGCGGTCGCGCATGACCTTACATAGCTTTGTTGCGAGCACTGTGTGTGATGTGTTATACGCTTGAATGCCACAGCCTAGGCTTGTGGGGGGCCCGGGGGGGGGTTATAGGCACTTTGGCCTTAGTCTACTTACATAACAACTTAGTGGTTTGTTCTTATGTGGAATTCTTGCATCAACAAAATTAGATTACCCTTGGGCCTTAAGCCTTGGGCATAAACACAAACTTGATGACCCTAATGGCGCATTCATAATACTCAATACACATCAATGATTACACCTTTGGGTTGTGACTTGGCCACTTGGGCCATGGGGCATGGTCCAACGGCTAGGGAGGTTGAAAAACTCAATCCTACCTGCTTGACTGAAAATGCAACATAAAACAATAGCATACATGAAGAATCAGACGATCTATGGCGACGCTTTCCGCCCCCAGATCTCGGGTCATCGTCGGAATGCGAACGTGATTGAGACTCGGCAGACTCAGAAGAGTCGTCATTTCCACTCGCCCCAGGCCTTTTCCCCCTGTTCGTCTCGTTAGATTCCAAACGGCGACTAGCTCCGACACTATTCACATTCCCAGGCGGCTGCAAGTTGCCTGACGATGGCGCCGAATCAGGCCTTGCTTCGGGCATGGAGTTGTCAGGAGGGCTGCGGCCAGCTGTGCCTGATGACTTTCGTGGAATGAGCCACGATAATAAACCTACGCCCTTAGCTCTGCCTGAGGCCGAGGCCACTCCTAAACTAGACCTTTTTTCATTCTTCCTGGCCATGTTCGCTTGTCGTTACCCGACATGTTCGTATTTAACGCTAGGGCAATCTCAGTCCCCACCCATTATAGCATGGCGCTACCTAGACATAAAGCTAAAAGCTTGTTACTTTGTTCCGTTTTTCATAGCCATTATCACGCTGCTGATCCCCCGCCAGTCTAGAGAACGAGCATAATGTTTTCGATGTCGCCAGCCATCAATGACTTCACGCATTGTCAAGAACGCAGGGAATTCATTAAATCAGGATTACGTGCAAGCCCTAAGGTCAACTCAAGTCAAGGTAGGAACGTCGCTGCTGTCTGCTTCAGAACTGAAAATTCACTAGAGCCGAATTTCTAACTGACGTCTTTTAGTGGTTCTAAATACCTTGTTGAGTAAACGATTCTAAAATCTGATTCTGACGAAACCTGTACAGCTCGAAGTTATCTGACAGACCACTGACCGGCCGATGGACCCACTACCTGCTGCCAGACCTACGGTCACAAGACTAGACCTGTGACCGCAGCCTGCCTGTGACCGCGGTCACCAAAATCCCGCGGTCATGTGTGACTGCAGCCACCAAAATCCGGCGGTCATGTGTGACAGCGGGCTCCGAAATCCGGCGGTCAGCGGTCACACATGACCGCGCGCGGCCCCTTAGCAAAAACACTGAGTAGTACCATCCCCATGCGCGCAGCATCTCTGCACTAGAAGCATCCCTGTACTCCCCCCCCCCTCACCCTGCAGTATACTATTTATAGCCCCCTGCCCCTCACCTTGCGGTAGGCCTTCTTGATGTCGTCATCGGACGCGTCCTTGCCCACGCCCAGCATCTCGTAGTAGTCCTTGCACTTGAGAACGCGAGTGACCAGCTCGTCCTGCTCGGGGGTGGCCTGGGGGGAAAGCGGGGGGAGTAATAGGATTAAGTGGGGAGGCAGGTGATAGGGATAGGTAAGTGAGAAGTACTTGCATGCGCGTGCACGAATGCATGAGGCATGTCCGGGTAGGATGATGCGGGTAATACCTGGGTGAGAGGGGGAGGGATGTAAAGCAGTGTGGGGTGATGGGGGGCTAACATGGAGCCGCATTCATCGATGACGTGGGAATGAATCTATTAGTATGGGCCTACAATCAATCTATTTGCGAAAAAACAGCACTTTGCCAACGTAATCGCCCCATCCGTTAATGGAAATCAAATCCCTTCTCCAGTTACACCAGGCAGCTGCCTTAATCTATTTCCGGAGTACATATGGGGACTGGCCACACAACATCAACCACCATGGCAACAAAGATGATGACCATCCTTATGGCAATGGTCACGCCCACAAGAGAGCTGACAACACGACCGTGTTTGCCACCACCACCACATGTCAGGGATGGCAACCTCCACGCCATCCTTGGTTTGCAAGGCTTTATATCTTGTGTCCATCACGGACAACAACATGAGAACATCACGCCTTCTCCATTGCACGTCATGCAAATCCACAAAACATTTGTGTCATCCTTGCGCGAAATTTACTAGTCTTACAAGGGATAAGAAGCCCCTCTACTAGACGTTGCTAGTTTCTTGGTAGCTTGGAACCAAGTTTGCCTTTATTGCGTGAGTGCCATGGTATGCAACATAGGAATTCACATCAGCAATCTTTCCATGGACACAAGGGTCCAGAAGTACAAGAGTGCCTATGTGATGCGACGCCTTCAAGCATGCACAAGCAAGGCCTTTGGAATAAGACGCCATCGAAAACATGAGTGTACCTGCCAGTTGACTTCATCCAAGGCAAGCAGGATGCACTTACCTTATGGCGATGCCTGAGGTTTGGGCCATGAGCACCCATGGAGGGAGCAGCTGAGGATCCTTCTGTGCTCCGGCTGGGTCCATCACGCTGTTCGTATGTCCCTCTGGACTGAGCTTCTGACGTGTCTGCGCTGCGTGGGGGCTCGTCCCGTTGCCCGGCGGTGCTGGTGGAGGCATCGTCGGTGTTTCCTGCGGCGGCGATCTTCACCAAGAGCTTGTCTACCTGTTGGGACACAGCCGCACATCACAAATTTGCCACATGCTCTACCAGGTAGGCTGAGTGCACATCCACCATTCCGCGGACGACAAACTGAATCCCAGCCGACAGCAACCATTTTGGGTTCAAAAGAAGCAGCGGTTTCTGGTGGCCGACCCTCGCCATTACCTGGTGTAACCCTGGGAAAAGCTTCTTGGACTTCAACGCAAACCTTTCGGCCTTTTCAAGGTCTGCTGCTTGAAACGCCTCTAGAGCTATGCCATAACACCTAATTGCTTCGTCCTTGTTAGACTCCATTAATTAACTAACAAGGATCTGCCAGGCAATCAATAAAGTGGCTGATCACCCACGGCAAATTATTCACAATATCCGATCTTAATTTGAGCAAAAAACCGTATCCTTTCGTAATAAACTCGAGTCTTTATTTCCTGAATGAGGTATCCCCATCGTTGTAGCACCTAGACAGGACTACGTAAAACCGAGCCGAGTTACTATAAGGGAGACCTTCCTCGCAAACCAAGCGTCTCTGTAGTCTTTATGTTAATTATAAGCAAGTATGCGCGGTAATCAACGTCGCCCTCGTTTCCAAATAACTGAGGCTGCATATGCTCGCAAGTTGCAACCTGTTTGTAAACCACGCACACTTTATATGGCTTGAAGGAGCGAGGGCAGCAATTCCAACGCGCGTGCCACCGAACAGCTCTGAGACCGTGCCAGCGCAGCTGCGCAGGCGTGTCGTCGGCGCTAAGCTCAATCCCTGCCAAATAGCTCTAGTAGTCAGAAAAGGCGTTCGTGTATATCTGCCGCAGTCTGCCAATGGACACTGCTGAACTAAGCTGCTCTGCACAGTACAGTACAGCTGCTACTGCACAGTACACTGTACTGTATTACTGTATGGCTTCTATGTACAGTCATTCCCGTGTTAAGTTACGATTCTTAAGGTTACGTTCCCGCGTTAAGTCACGACGCCAAGATTTTGGCGGCGTAAACCTCAGCTCCCACCTTTCCGTAAATATCTGGCCGGAAAAATGGACTTCGGGCGAACTTCGACGCTGCAGCTGGATCGGGATTGGCGAGAGCTGTCGATTGCCGTATAGAAGTCCGTCAGAGGAGGCGGGGGTGGGCTGCTACAGTAGCCTAGTTCTACCACTAAAAAGTTACCTGCCCGCGTGAAGTTACGTTCCCGCTTTAAGTTACGACGTCCAGAATTTTGCGGCGATCGTAACTTAACGGGGGAATGACTGTAGCTCAGGCTGCTCAGCCCCCTCTACTGTGGAGTGTACGGGGTGAGATGCAGCAGGGAAATGGAGTGCCAGAATGATTTTGTATTTCACTCCTCAATACCCGGCAAAAAGGGCACACAAAAATAATGTCAATTTCCCCGTGGCGTCGCACTACAGCCCGACTGCACGAGATAAATGTTTTACGTCATCTTCCGGCAGCATGTGCCAAAGGTTGCCAATGTACCCGTGGAACATGCCGCGCAGATATTGAGATATTATACCCACAGCAAACGCCGTTGCTTAACATAGGAATTTCTTCTACATTCCGTCCTCAACGTTTCCAAGTCGGCAGTTCCAAAACTTATGATTGCATGGTATTGTAGAACATAAATTTGGTGACGTTTCGTGGGCAAGGTCTTACGAGGATCTTTGATGAAATTATGTGTCATCATCAGGCAAATGCAGTACATTAACCATTAATGCCATTCACGGGGAAGACTTCTTATTAGACCGCGACTCGTGGGGGACGATTAGAAAGCTGCTTCCAGTTATTTCTCATAATGGCGTCGACCGATTACGTTCCCAGGCCGCTTCAACTTGAGGACTTCGATAAGGGTGAGGAATTATGCTAGTGCGTGTCGGCTGCACGGTCTTTCTCATGTCTGTGGTTGTTTTCACTGTCAAATCAGTGGCCTCCAAGGAGGGCCTGTTTGGAGAAGATGGGCGCGTGCTCTGCTCGCGTCGTTAGTTCAGTGCAGGCTACATAACCCCTTAGCATACAATAGCTCCGAACCCAGAATAGCTTACGTCGTTCTCGAGCCATGCAGTTAGACGTGCCGCCAGACCAGCTGTTTGGACGGTTCTGGCCAGGCACGAGCTTGACGTCGGCCTGGCACAGACATGGCAACAAGCCGTGGGCATACCCCCTCGAACGGCGGCCAGAGCATTTGTCTGCTCACGCGACCCTTGTCACGCCACGTGTCGCGCCCACGCTTCCCCTTCCCCCCAGGGTTCCTGGAGCTGCTCTCTCAGCTAACCACGGTCGGCACCATCACACGTGAGGCCTTCAACGGTAGGTGCTCACCCCACCCCACCCCCTGACTAGGTTGTCCCGCCACCCATTCCCCCGCTGCCGGCACCGTCACGCGCGAGGCATATAACATGTTAGGTGCCCGCCCCCGCCCCCTCTGACGACCCCCGGTGGGCACAGGCACACAAACACGGGGTTTGCCTACCCGTTGTGCATGGTGCGGTGCCCGACCCATGCGACCTCGTGTTGCTGGTGGCTGGCATGGGCATACGTTACCCTAGGCACTCTATCGTACACGTATGGGGTCCACTTGTAAAGGGTCTATTGTACGCATACATGGTCCACTTGCAAAGGGTCTAGTGTGCGCGTACTGGGTCCACTTGTAAAGGGCAAATCCTAGAATGGTGGTCCAATGCCGCCTCTGCTATTGTACGCGTACTGGGTCCACCTTGTGAAGGGTCTATTGTGCGTGTCAATGGATCCACTCGACTTGGCCGGACAACCGTGGCCACTCTCGGCTTTGCCATGGCATCCCCCTGCCTGATGAAACCGCATGTGTGGGGACCATGGCGCACGGGGTGGCTCGTCCTGGGGGTGGGCCAGCATGGCCGTGCATCGCCCATGTGTGTGTGTATGTGTGTGTATGGTTGCGAATGTGACAACTATACAATGGGGTCCCCGCATGCTTGCCGGCCATGTAGCCACCCCACACCATCCTGGCCGAGTCCTTTTGCTTCCCATTGCCAACAGGGGGGGGGGGGGCGTATCAGTTTCATGGGATACTTGACACAGTCACGTGCTTTTCATCACGGGAAACCGCCGGGTACAGTCTACGTGTTTTTAATTACCGTAGTGGTCAAAATCACTTTGCGACAAACCTCTTTGCGAATCGACCTCGCAAACTACTTTTCATGGGCTTCATTTTGGGTCGCAAAGTTCAAAACTTACCGCGTCGCGCCTGCGCCGTGCCGCACGCAGACAGGTAGAACGAACGCGTGGCGCCAAAACTTTCGCGCCTTTTGTCACTTGTCATGCGAAAGCCAAAGGTTTAGGCTTGTGCAGCCATGCACGTTGTCTTGGCACGATGGCAGAAGAGCGGGGAGGCCGGCAGGCCAACAGGCAGTCAAGCCTGCTGGCCTATAAATTTACAACATCGAGTACCTGCCACTGACCATAAACAAGTCGATGGGCTCGCAAACCTAAAACTTTGCCTTCATTTTGGGTCGCAAACTATAAATTTCACCCTGTTTTTGGGTCGCAAAGTAGGTTTGTCGCAAAGTGATTTTGACCACTACGGTAATTAACTAATTCATCACGGGATGCCGCGCACTGGCCGTGCCGCCGTGTCATGTGTGCGCCGCGTCCCCGTGCGGTGGCCACACACAAAGGGTTGGTTTTGGACCCCGCTGCTTGCATTCGCGCGAGGCACACGGGGCATGTGTGTGCGCCGCGGCATCTGCATTAGCGCACCCTTGGCAGGATGTGTCAACAACAGGCGTGGCAGCTATAGGTGCATTCACAACAGGTGCGCCGACAGCAGATGCGTCCACATCCGGTGTGTCCGCTGTGGATGATTTGGTTCACTCTTGTGGGTGATCTCGCTTGATTTGGTTCACTCTTTTGGGGTGGTCTCGCTTGATTTGGTTCACTCTTTTGGGGTGGTCTCGCTTGATTTGGTTCACTCTTTTGGGGTGGTCTCGCTTCATTTGGTTCCCTCTTTTGGGGTGGTCTCGCTTGATTTGGTTCACTCTTTTGGGTGGGGCTGATTCAGCCCGCTTCCAGCAGATGCAGGCGCGCGGCGACGACTACCAGATCCTCGTCATCGAAGGTGCGCCGGTTGTTAGGATGTTATGAATGCTTGAAGGTGCGCCGGTTGTTAGGATGTAATGAATGCTTGAAGGTGCGCCGGTTGATAGTGGGATGCTGTGGTGGTCGAAGGTGCGCCAAATATCAGTGTCAAGGATGTATTAGGGGGGGTGGCATACCCCCCTATTTCGCTACTTGAGCGCACACCTGTTTGTGCCGTCCAGCGCCGTCCGTCAGCAGCCAAAGTGAAAAATTGCTGAGCGTACACCCTTGCCATAATCAGTCCGTCGGGGCGAAACGGAGTGCACGCTGGCCATGTGAAACCTGGCACTATTCGCTAGGGAGGTAGTCGGCACAGTCAGGAGTTGTATCTGACACCACCTAGATCACTCCCAATTTCGCCACGTGTCCTATAAATTATGTACCGTATAATTACCGTATATGTGCGTTAGTACGTCCACCAGTACCTCACTCAGGGATGTAAGCCAAAGCGCCGGACCAATACCTAGTCTCACGGTGAGCGCGCACCTTTCCTGAAAGCCAGACGCCAGGTTTGTTTGTCGAGCGCACTCCGGTTCTATTTTCCTCGCGCCGTCTTCAGAAGGCCAACTTGAGCGCACACCAGTGCTTTTGCTAAGGGTTTTTGTCATTCGTCAAACTGTTGACTATTTGCCTCGGCACTTCGTCAAATGGTTGACTATTTGCCTCGGCAATTCGTCAAACTGGTTGACTATTTGCCTTGGCGCTTCGTCAACCCTGGGGGGGGGGGAGGAGGAAGCTTTATTTCTTCATAATTAACTTAAGGCCGCTCACGCCTCACACACGCATGTAATGCATGTGGATAAAACATAATATCACATAGTGGTTGTTGACAACTGCATAATCACAGGCATGCCATAGATGCATTCACAACATGACATGCCATAGAACTGCACAGGCTAGCTAGCATACAGCCCATAATAGCTCAGACCGTTATAACGGGTGCAGTTATTTTGGGGTGTTTTGCTTACCGTATAGGCATTCAATTCCAACGTGGCACAAAACATCATAGATGGCCACACATGGATTCCCAAACACATTTCCAGCTTTAAAATAACAACAGCATGCTATACAACAAATATAAAGCTTGTGCCAAGGCCCAAAACCAAGCGTAGAAGGGGTTCACAAGGAGCTACATTATCAATGCATCCAACACACTATAAAGCAATTCCAATGATTGGCAATGATAGAAAAAACAAAAGAACTAACCTGGTTATGCTTCCATGAAAGCATGCCCCGGCCATTCATGTTTCTTGCATGCACTATGGACGCACAAGCAGAAGGATAACTTGGGCCAGCAAACCAAGAAGTAATGCCTAGAGGTGGCCAGAAAACCACTTGTCTCGCTATGTCTGTGCAGGGAAAAGCACCCCGTTATCAAGCCCACCATGTTTAGAGACAATACCAAACGCTACTTCACTGGTTTCGTTGAAGCCTCAGCTACTAGCAATCAAATCTGGTCCAAAATCTGCGTGACATAGTGGTATTCCCCTACCATCACAAGCGAACGCGTACAAGCACTAAAGCAACAAAACGACAAGCAAAAACCATCGATTACATGTCTACAACTAGTTTATAAACGATAGGACGACTTGGTACTGTAATGCATAAACGATAACATGTTAATACGTACCAGGTCGAAACCGCAGATTACCTGCTGTGCGGGAGCCGTCACTCCCACCTCACGGACATGGCCTCGAACCATTCCTGGCCGTCATCGCTAATAAAACATGTCAAGAATAACGTAAAAAGTCTCCCCACGCGCAAATATATGGACGTTTGCTGCCGAACAGCAGGTAGCATACGCAATGTCACCGCCTGGTTAATAATTTTTTCATGCCCTCGTCGGCTCAAGTCCTGCCTTGCTCGTCTTCAGTTTTGGTACCCGAGCATTGTCCTGAACCGTACTGACGTACTGTCTTTCCAAACCAACTCCAACTGCAGCGTACCTAGGATTCAGATGGTACGGGCTGACGGCCTGACGCCGCGCCGCTGGACCTTAGGTCTGGCCTTCAGGACTTAGGTGGTTGACGAATACCCTAAACATTTCGTCAAACCGGTTGACGAACTTCGGAACATATTCGTCAATTGGTTGACGAATTGCCGAGTTAGTTGACGAATGTGGTTGACGAATTGCCCAAAATGGTTGACTATTTTACTACTATTTTCAAAATTCGTCAACCGGTTGACGAAATAGTCCCGTTAGCAAAAGCACTGGCGCACACCTTTGTAGTAATTCTGGTGCCGGGGCGATTTTGTAGCTCGCTTCACATCTGACAGAGCCACGTCGGACCTAATTTGGAGTGGACAGTTTAGCTGAGACGTCCCCCCCCCTGATATATTGCTTGAAGGTGCGTCCACTTTTAGGGTTAGGGGTACTGTGCATGAAGGTGCGCCCATCCCTGCGCAGCCTGGTGGGGAAGGGATGGTGGGTGGGCCCTGGATGCGTTATCAGCGTTCGAAGCACTATAGTCTGTAATGGTTGGACATGCTTCACGGTGTTCTGGCACTAGCGTTCGAAGCACCTGTGTCTCCATTGGCATCATCCTTGCCCCCTTGGTAGACCCGCTTCCTTGATAAAGCTCCGGAGGAACCCAAAGCCACGGGAAATGCGAGAATGGGATGTTGCCATGCGTCTGATTTATCGTTTTCCCATTTGATCGAACGCTAAAGCCCCTGCCCGGGCACCCCAGGCATTCTCATATGGCCCGGCCAAAAGCCACTCAGCTGCCCCGCGGCACCCTTGCAGCGAGTTGCCCCTGCCGTACCCCCTGGGTGCAGGGAACCGCTGGGCGGGCACCTGTGCCGTCTCCTGTCCCGGCCCCAACATCCCATCCCTTGCACTTGCAGTTAGTCGAGGGCGCCCTCCCTCCGTCTCGTTGAGTATATGGGTCGAAGGCTCCTTTATTGGTTCCCACCTGACGCAGGCTACGTGATCATTCATTATTAATTCATTCCGTTGGCCCACGGATCCTGTTGCACCCCTTGTGAGTCCGCCCATCCCTTGTGAGTGCGCCTATCGTGGGGTCCTTCTGTCCTTGTGTTGCAGCGCATGACCAAGGGGTTGCCCTTGATCCTTGAAGGCACAGCCTGGGGAGTGGAAAACACCCCTGCCGAGTGGGAAGTCGCAGTTGTGCGTTAGAATGCTGCCTGGGCTCAAAATCGGTCACGACAAACCGACTGTCGTGGCTACGCTGCCTCTAACTACTGCGCGCCGCACACTTTGGCCCCCCCATCCTGCGTTGCGGATGGTGGCAGACCCGTTGTCCGGCTCCATCGTCGCGGCCGGCACGCTGCTGGTGGAGCTCAAGTTCATCCATGAGTGCGGCAAGGTGAGTGAGCGCATACATGTGAGCGCGGCAAGGTGAGGGCGGGTGCATCGCTCGCTGAGTGCGGACAGGGGAGGGCGTGGGTGAGTGCGGCAAGAGGAAGGGCACATGTTTTTGCAGAGTGGTGAGGGTAACAAGGTGGGGGTGGATGTTTCCGCAGTACGCGTCCGGCGGGTGAAGCCACACGAGTAGGTCATTCACGACGGCAGCAAGGCGAGGGTGTAGCGCGGCAAGGGGAGGGTGTAGTGCGGATAGGGGGGGGGGGGTTGTCGGACAGGGGAGGACGGTGAGGAGGCGCTGTCTCGTCAAGGGGAGGGCACGTGCTCGCTGTAGAGAAGGGGAGGGGAAACGAATGGGGCCCGGTGAGCTCACGTTACTGCTGGCAGGTATGCTTGCTGCTGGCTGTCTGGTCACGGGTGCGGCGCAGTGAGGGCATGGAGCGTGCGCCAGCGCGACACGGCGAGGGCAGTCCCACGATGGGTCTGGTCGTGTGGTCCGGTTGGGTGACCTGCCTCCCAGCACCTGTCCCCCCTGCGCTCACCATATGGTGGCACCTCGCACACTTATAGATGAAGTGCGAGTCCTCCTCGTCATGGGTCCGCAGCACACATGCGCAGCACACATGCGCAGCACAAGCCCTCCTTTATCCCGCCCTCTGCTTGGCCATGTCGAGCGGGCATGTCTACTACATAGTTTAAAAGCAAGTGAAACAGTTGGCGGGAAACCGGTCTACTATCGTAGACTGGGGCTCAAAAATCAAGTTCGATTTTTATTTTGAGTAGCGCAATCGACAGATCTCCGCGACAGGATCCTGGATCATACCTTGGATACCGGAAAGTCCGTTTTCAGTTGAGTGATAGTGGGGCTACAAGACAGGTGAAAATGGCTGTAAGCTGGGCCCTTAGCATCAAATGGGCCAAAGTCCAGACAGACCAAGTAGGACGTCCGGGGGTCCAAACAAAAGTTTTAGTGGTGCAATCGATAGATCTCGATGAGGGCACTCCGAATCTGAATGTCACATTCCAGGAATGGTCCATATTTGGACGACAGGGGCCAAGAACCGATACTTTCAACGCAAAAAATTAATTAATTCGCCAAAATGTGCTTTTTTTTCTACGGTATACCGGTTTCCCGCCAACAGTTTCAAGTATACTAGGAGTTAAGACAATTATGCTATAGTGAAAAGGTCCGCCCATGTCCCAGCGGACGCCCCGTGTCGCCCTTGGGCTATGGAAGAATCAGTGCGGTTTGGATGGTTGATGACAGCATGGGCATGACCTTACCTAACAGCAAAACATTAATAGGTGTAACTAAATGCAACGCCTTAAGAGGAAATACCAGAGCTTGGCTGGGAGGGTTGTCAGCGTGACAGGGAACCAGCCTGATCGCCCCACCCCCCATTATCGCACCACCTGCCACCCACCCACAGCTGTCAAACAAAGCTGTTAGCGGGGCGGGCTTTCGGGGGCGCCGTGATCCTGTTTGTGTGTGCCACGTGCCACGTGATACTCATGTTTGCATGCGCTGGGTGGTCGCCATGTGCTGCTGACATCCGATCTCGGCCCGGCCCACCCTGTCCTTGCCACTGTGCCTCCCCCCCCCACCCTACCAGGTTGGCCATGTGGAGGACATCGTGGTAGACCTGGCCATGCGCGGACGCCACGTGGGCAAAGTGTGAGTGGAAAGCATGATGGAGTCGGCGCGTGGGCAAGGTGTACGTTGTACACTTCATGAGCAGGCTGTGTGGCTGCGGGCCAAGGGGGGAGGATCGTGAAAATGTTGGAGGAGAGAGTGAAACAAACCAGTGGGTCAAGTTGGTCAACGTGTACGTGGGACGAATGTCGGGTGGGCAGAGTGTGGGTGGGCAATACGACATCCATCGATGGGTTCAGCCGTTCAGGGTATTGAAAAGTGGTCTAGGCGTGGGTGCCAGGGGGGAGCTGGCAGAAAGCGCCGCTGGGCTAAAGGACACAAATTCAGGCGTATGGTGCCCACAACTGGGCAAGCTGTGTATTTGTGTGGGCGTGACTCGAGTACCATATGGGCGGCACCAGCAAGGGGGCAAAGCATGAGGGGTTCAAGGGGATGGCCCAAGGGGGGCTGGTCCACTGTCCAGTGGTGTGTTGGGATGGTCAACAAGGCACTTTCTAGAGGCATTGGAGGACCACCGGTCTAGGTAAAGCCTAAATCGGCATATCTATCTTTTTTATTTGCATTCACTTATTGGCGGATGGGTCCCGTTGCGTGTGGGCCATGGCGCGATGTGGCGCGTCCTTGATGCGCGCAGGCTGGTGGACGCGCTGCAGGAGACGGCGCAGCGGCTCGGCTGCTACAAGGTAAACACTTGTCGAGTGTAGGAGAGGGTATGGGTACAGGACGTGCGTCGACGTGGGGGCGTGCGTTGGTATTAATGGCGGCTGCTTATCAATCAACATACCTATGATGCCTTGGTATCAATATATCATGGATACCATGGTATTAATGGGGGCTGCTACAAGGTGAGGGCGTTGCGCAGTGGTGTGGGAGAGAGGGTATGGGTTTTGGTACAGGGGATGCCATTCTTAGTACTACGGTCATGTTCACTACAGCCATTCTTAGTACTACTGTCATGTTCACTACAGCCATTCTTAGTACTACTGTCATGTTCACTACAGCCATTCTTAGTACTACTGTCATGTTCACTATAGCCATTCTTAGTACTACTGTCATGTTCACTATGGCTAGCAGTGGCGGCCGCTTCAAGGTATGGCACGGTGTACGCTGAGGGAAGAGTATGTGTGTAAGAAACGTTTGCTGCTCACCAGAGCAGCGGCGGCTGCCGCAAACTACCCATTCACTTTTTGCTCGGCTCCACGCTCCATCAAGGCCAGTAGTGCTTCTTTCATGTAATGATTTGGGTGGTGGTTGCGTGCTGGGTGCTACTTGGTGACATTATTAGGCGTTCAAGCTACATGGCGCCAATGTGGCAGTTGCCAGGTCCAATGCTGGTCCGGTAGAGCAGGCAGAGGTATTCGGGAAAGAATATTTATGTAGTACTACTATATCATTAGCTATTCAGTAGATATTTGCATTATGCCAGAACGGCCTAGCATGGTTCACGGCCTTTTCAGATTGACTGTGTCAGTGCAAAGGGCCCTGTCTCATTTCCTCGACTCTATACCAGCATGTGACACTGCATCTTGGATAAGTCAAGGCGTTCTTAGAGACCTCCCAAAACATCAGAGTTGATGACAAGGGGTGAAGAAGTGGTGACTGGGGTGGTCAAAGAGGGGGGAAGGATGTCTGCTATATTCTGTGACGTGGGTGCTGCTGCGGCTTTGTCCTTTGCGTCCACCATTGGCATGCAGGTGATCCTGGACTGCGCTGAGAACAACACCGGTTTCTACACCAAGTGCGGTTTCACCAAGAAGGAGGTGCAGATGGTGCACTACTTCTAGGCAAGGGCGGTCAAGACCATGAGTGTGCCACCCATCTGGTTGCAATCATCTCTTGGTGATGAATGCCACCAGATAGTCCAACCAGGCAATTTGGCAACCAGGCCATGGCACGGCACCGTTGCTGACACGGTGCGTAACATAGTGCTTACCCGTTGTGGTGGATGCTGAAGCAGCTGGCATGGGCATTTCGGCATTGCAAGGATGCGGCCCTGAGCATGCGTCAAGGTCCATAAGGGCGGGTACTCAGGCATTTCACGAAGATTTCATGAAACATCCATACATTGATGAACTGTGCAATTTGGTCTTTGTTCCAGGTGCTTGGCCCAAAGGGTACTTTTTGGTAGCCAGCAACTCTTTGAGCAAACATGTGGTGAGTGAGCCACAAATAAATTTTGAAAGTATAAATAAACTGTTCAAACAAGTAAGTAAGAGTTTAGTCCAATCTAATTAGAAGTTTACTCCAACTCAAAGCTGAACTTTGACTTTGAGTTGGAGGTCAACTGAGATTCATGATATCGATGATCGAGATCGACTACCAACGCGCAGGCCAGCCTTCAAATTCTGAAAGATCAAAACCTTGGATCAAAGCGATTACACGTACATGCAGTAAGTGAGACAACTATTCCAGGACGCATGGCATTCCAATGCATACTCCCTGACTTTCATTTCATCATGAAACACCCATGGCACACAGTAGAGAACAGCTCTTCTATTAACCGTGGAACTCCAAGGTAACCAGACTCTTTATTAAAACAATAAGTAGAGCACATCGGGAAGTGGCCCTCAACTGGCCATCCTTACCCATGGGAACACTTTATGTCCAAAAAGGCTAGCCTTACCCCCAAACAGGCAACACACAGGGAGGGCGGGTGGGAAAACAAAAGAGACCGCCATGAGCTAGGTGAGCAAGCTTTTATCGTGTTTCAAGGCCAACGGCTCTCTACCAACGGCCAGATTCCGGCAACGGCCTCTAAACAGTTTTAGCCGTCAAGTTTTACTTCAGATATTGCTTGTTGCAAACCCGTCCGCAATCACAGATCTGTTAGGAGAACCTAGACGCAAAAATCCGTCGTCAAGGTACTCAGCACACCGTCAAGGTATGGGCCGCAACAATTAGGCCATATCATCCGTAATACTCGTACACTAGAAGCCTAATCAACCTTATTACGATCACATCACCCAGCTCTATTTCACCTAGCATCAGCGGCTCCCCTTCCGTATCACTATAAAGAAACTATGTTCAGAGAACCCCGATTCTATTAACCGTGGAACTCCAAGGTAACCAGACTCTTTATTAAAACAATAAGTAGAGCACATCGGGAAGTGGCCCTCAACTGGCCATCCTTACCCATGGGAACACTTTATGTCCAAAAAGGCTAGCCTTACCCTTACATCCCTCCCTGGCGACCCAAGCCAGGGGCAAAACAAAAACCGGTGGACGCATAAGACAAGAATGAAGGGAACTTAAGAGGAAGGCAAAGAAAAGACGCTCCGCCAAATGCGCGGGGGGCAGGCGGCGATAGCCCGAACCAGGGCGTCAGGAAGGGTGAGGGCCAAGCTCCGGTGCAATCCCACATAGTGGGCGACAGTTTTGCTGCTGCGCCAGCGACCCCGATGCGGAATATCAGCCATGCTGCGCTGCCGCAAAAAATCATAGGTAGCCCCCCCATGCCGCAGCCCGTGAATGGTAAACACCGTGTCGACCCCCAAAGCTTGCGTGGCCTGATGCCAAAGTCCAAACCCGGCTGAACTGGGCATAATCGTAAGGGAACACCCGCTCCCATGCCGCCGTGCCACGCATACAAGCCCGCAAGAGGGTCTCAGACATGACATCCTCGACCACCACAGACTGCACCTCCCCCCAGTGAGCCGTCTTAGCTGACATGAACAACAAGGCGCCCCGCTGCGAACCCCGCAACCGAACATCAGGCTGCAAGCGCACATGGCCGACCAACAGGTTGAGCGCCTCCGATACCCGCAGGTATTGTTGGAAAATAACGATGACCATCATAGCCGCACGAGGCTGCCGCTGGAGCACCATAGTACAAGCAAGCGCAAACGCAGCCTCCCATGGAATGGGGGGGGGGGCACGAGGGGGTGCCAACGTGCGCCAGCCAGCCAAAACACTTCGTGCCAACGCCCAATCCCGCACCTCCCGGGGAAAGTACGAATTCAGGCCCAAAAGCGCATTGACACACAACTGGCGGCTGTAACACCGTGAGTGCGCCCAAGCGACATACTCGCAATAGTATTCCTCAATCGTCAAGCCGCGCAACAAGCTGCCAGCCCGACCCCGCCGGCTCGCCCACCATGCGAAAAAGGACCTCCTAAGGCCCCGATGGTAAACCATCAAAGTAGCCGGCTTCACCTTGCCCTCAAGAAGGGTCAAGTAACTAGCGCCAAGCCGAGGCCCGGGATTGGGATGAACACCCTCGCGAGTCAAATCGCGGACCCACCCGGCCACCGAGGCAGCCATGGAAAGCCCCCGCGAAGGCCCATCCGCAGGCTGAAGCTCACTTGGCGTCCTGACCCATTGTGAGCGGCTGCCGGTGACCAACGTAAGAGCGCACAACCGGCGGCATTGCTTGTTTAACCGGTAAGAAGAGGAACGCCCTTTAGCCAAGCAGCCCAAAGCGGCAGTGGAGTCCACTAACCTCACCACCCCAAGAGGGTCTCAGACATGACATCCTCGACCACCACAGACTGCACCTCCCCCTGAGCCGTCTTAGCTGACATGAACAACAAGGCGCCCCGCTGCGAACCCCGCAACCGAACATCAGGCTGCAAGCGCACATGGCCGACCAACAGGTTGAGCGCCTCCGATACCCGCAGGTATTGTTGGAAAATAACGATGACCATCATAGCCGCACGAGGCTGCCGCTGGAGCACCATAGTACAAGCAAGCGCAAACGCAGCCTCCCATGGAATGGGGGGGGGGGCACGAGGGGGTGCCAACGTGCGCCAGCCAGCCAAATCACTTCGTGCCAACGCCCAATCCCGCACCTCCCGGGGAAAGTACGAATTCAGGCCCAAAAGCGCATTGACACACAACTGGCGGCTGTAACACCGTGAGTGCGCCCAAGCGACATACTCGCAATAGTATTCCTCTATCGTCAAGCCGCGCAACAAGCTGCCAGCCCGACCCCGCCGGCTCGCCCACCATGCGAAAAAGGACCTAAGGCCCCGATGGTAAACCATCAAAGTAGCCGGCTTCACCTTGCCCTCAAGAAGGGTCAAGTAGCTAGCGCCAAGCCGAGGCCCGGGATTGGGATGAACACCCTCGCGAGTCAAATCGCGGACCCACCCGGCCACCGAGGCAGCCATGGAAAGCCCCCGCGAAGGCCCATCCGCAGGCTGAAGCTCACTTGGCGTCCAGACCCATTGTGAGCGGCTGCCGGTGACCAACGTAAGAGCGCACAACCGGCGGCATTGCTTGTTTAACCGGTAAGAAGAGGAACGCCCTTTAGCCAAGCAGCCCAAAGCGGCAGTGGAGTCCACTAACCTCACCACCCGCTTACCCCATGTTCCGAGGTTCCGGGCCGAGCGCTCCACCCCCTTCACAGCGGCCCGCACTTCCTTCTCGTTGATGTGCATGGTCGAATCGCGCCAGCGACTCTTGATCCCTACGCGCCATCGCCCGTGGATGATGGCTCTTTCCGCGGCCTTGGTCAAGGGTCTAGGCCCGGCATACATGGCCTCACCTGGGGTGAGGAGGGTTGGGTAACCCCGCACCTCCCGGGCCCGAGCTAATTCCGTCACCTCAGCTGGGGCCATCTCAGCGTAGACAACCCCCTGCCCAAAACTAGACGCATCCGAGGCCACCACCACCGGAGCCAGGGGCAGCCCCCCGGTCCACACGGAGCATGGGGGCCAACGCCATGGCACACTCGAGCTCATCGCGCACACCTTGCCACAAAGGTCGCGTTCGCTGGCCCACCCCTTGAGGTTGATGAACTTAAAACTCTGCTGCCATATGGACAAGCAAGTGCGGCTGAGCATCTGCAGCCACACCCACCGGCCCACGACGGCCGCCAGCGCCTCAGCGGTAGCGCGTCCCCTCTCGAGGAGTACACGAGTGTGCGCAACCACAAGGGTGAGCTGCTTAGCTGTCGGCTCCAACACCCCATCCCGCCGGTGAACAACACCCAGAGCTTCTAGCTCATCCTCCCCCTCCGGGCTAGCCATGATCGTCTTGTCCTTGGAGGGCACAAGGTTGTTAGGCGCGTACCCGTCTTCAATAGCACTCGTGATTAAGCGATTCACCGCCTCGCACGTGCGCCCATTGCTGACCACCAGGTCATCAATAGTGATGGATACCATAGGGGTAGGGGGGTCCTCAAGGTCGATTTGCAGCTCCCTCGTGCTCTCCTCCTTGTACTCGATGGCTAGGGCGGTTGGGTTACCCCATGCATTCCGAAGCACGGTCAGCTCCCCTACACTTGTGAGGCGGTTCACCTGCCGTCTAGGATCCAAAGCGCCCGTGGCATAGAGGACCATCTCATGGATGGCTTCCCCTAGCGCTACAGCGTGGGAGTGCCCCATGGCCAGCACTTTCAGCACTGGCCACACTCTCCTCCGCCGCCCCGGCAGCCCGACATCGGTGGACAACACATCAGTCAGCCCTTGATAATCCCACCACCACTCCGGCACTCGGATGGTATAGTAATACGAGACCAGATCGCTCTTGGCCGTGTAGCACCGACCCTTGATATAGACCTCCGAGTATATGCCCAGGTGGGGTAACACCGTCTTAGGGGGGTCCACCCACAGTGCGTTCCCCAACTTCTTATTCACAATGAGCCTTAACTCCCCCACTCCTTTGGCCACCCCAAAACATCCGTCTACCCACTTTGGCCGCGTCTCTCGGAACTCCGCCATCCCCACGTCCGCTGCCCTCCCCATCAACTTGCCCCACTCCGCCATGGTGCACCCTCGGCTGGGGGCAGGTACATTCCAATACCTCGCACTGGCAGCCACCTCCGGCTTGATGCAGTTGGCCTCGCTGGCGTACACCTCTCGCCAACTAGGTCGTAGCGCCAGCAAGTCCAGCAGCTTCGCCTTTCCTGCCACCTCGCGCTTCGGCAGACTCACCCGCTCCGCCACAAGTTGTTCATACTTGTTCTGTTTCCCATAGATTAAATCTGCACTTCTATTCCCACTATTACCAATCCACCAACATTTGATTAAAACAATAAGTGGGCAATTACAGAACCCATGAGTGAGCCTGCCACGCTGCACCCATTTCATGATTGATTGTAGTTCTCGTTACCCTAGAAACAAACACAAGAAGAGGGAGGGAGGGCGGGACAAGAAAAAGAGACCTAGAACATCGTGCAATTGGCACTTTAGGGCGGCGTAGCCCGGGCTCGCCTCATGAGCCGTCAGCAACAGTAACTTAATTGCTACTTAACTTAACGAACTAGAAATGGCCATACAAAACTGGCCAACTAATTCTAACTCATGGAACCGGTCCAGCCCAAGGCCCACCGTCCCGTAGTACCACTCACATAGCGGCGTTCATTCTCATCTGTTATAAAGAAACTACGTTCAGAGAACACCGATTCTATTCCCACTATTACCAATCCACCAACATTTGATTAAAACAATAAGTGGGCAATTACAGAACCCATGAGTGAGCCTGCCACGCTGCACCCATTTCATGATTGATTGTAGTTCTCGTTACCCAACCCCCCTTTCCTGGTGCTTTATCTCCAAAGCTCCGCCAACCACTTTCGCTCAGTGGCTCTCGAGGCTGCCCTGCCGCAACGGTCACGACCATTACAATCGCCGGCGGCTGTAGCGAGCCTCATGCACGATAACCCTTCGCAGGGCCCCCCCAGCCTTCCACCCTCGGCCAGTAAAAGAGGGTGTTGAATGTGCACGCAAAGACAAGGAAGAAGACGCCTCGTTTAACGATCACGGACCTCCCTCAAAGGCCAGTGCCGCCCTAACGTGACGACAACTTGTAGGACGTCACCCGATGCCACCATATCTCGATTACTGTCAACGTTGTCACCTGGGGGAGTAACTTTCCATATTTCAGGTTTTAGTTGATGAGCAGGCTCTCATCACACACCCCAGCGGCCGATAAAGCGCAAGCGCAACTGGGCCGGCCAAACTATTTGGTCCTGCCCGGCCCAGGTCCGTCTGTTAAACTGGCCCCTTAAGTCTCGGTCTGAATCGAAATATTGCATAATTCCGGAATTCGTCCCCACCACATTCCCGAGACCTCACGCACCCATAAGAGCGGATGCTGGTAAATATTTTTCTACTTACGCGAGGGCCGACAGACTTGTCGTCCATCACAATGCCCACTAAAAGTAACCCGACCACCCTTCCTTCGGCAGTCAGTAGTCAGGAACTGCAACCCTGCTGCGACATTCCGCAGCAAAGCGGTAGGCACTGCAGCGTGGCACGGAAATCTTACTCATGGTTTCAGAGTTCCGTACAGGTGCCACGCGCAGGCAAACGCGAAGTATTTTATAGTCTCTCGTCGGCCAAGAACCCAGCTGCGGGGAGAAAACCGACGAGGGTAATTTTAATTTCTTTTTCACAGTCACGTGACTGTTCAAGCTATGTCAGTCACGCGCCATCTCTAATCGGCCACCGCCAGCCAAAAGGCTGACGCGATTAGGGCAGCATTAAATTTCTTGTAATCCGCCATACCCATACCCCATACATCCGATTACAAGAAAAAGAGACCTAGAACATCGTGCAATTGGCACTTTAGGGCGGCGTAGCCCGGGCTCGCCTCATGAGCCGTCAGCAACAGTAACTTAATTGCTACTTAACTTAACGAACTAGAAATGGCCATACAAAACTGGCCAACTAATTCTAACTCATGGAACCGGTCCAGCCCAAGGCCCACCGTCCCGTAGTACCACTCACATAGCGGCGTTCATTCTCATCTGTTATAAAGAAACTACGTTCAGAGAACACCGATTCCCTTTGTGGGGCCTGTCGCAACGCCTACGCGGGGACTGTACCACTCACAGTGCTTCTTGACCCTTTTCAGGGCCTCCACCGTTCCCCTGGAGCACGCGCCTCCAGATTTAGGCGGAGGGTCTGCCCCCCCGTGCCATAGCCAATTCAACCACGTAATCACCTTGTGTTGTAGAGTGAAGGTCCGGCGGCGGCGAGTTGCACGCTGGCGTCTGCGTGCTGACCTCACTCTTCCCCACGTAGTGCTTAGAGGCATTGTAGGAAGAGGCAGTGGGAAGGGGGAGCGGTTTACCCTTTCGGTGTTTACTTGGTTTGCTGGGCCTTGCCCAGCTTCTCCATCATCGTGGCGCTTTGCAGGGCCATCTTCATGGCCGGGTTGCTCACCAAGGAGGCATCCTCCTTGAGAGCGAGGTGGCCAGCCACCTTCCACCCTCCTGACCCCTGGCTCTCCACTAGGAGCATTGCTGCCACCACCCTCATGAGATACTCTACCCCAGCCAACTCCCCGGCTGCCGGCCCCAACTCCTTGAAGAGTGTGTCCATGGCCAGGGCGATGTTCATGACCACCTTCCTGCTTTCCTGGTTCCTCCACCCTCCTTGGCGAGTAGCCATGATCCAACTCTTTATCCCCCCTCCATTGTCGTTGGCATCCTCGAGCACCTCGGGGAGCACTCTCTCTTGCACCCTCCAATTCACCACTTGTGCTCGAGTGGGCAGCGTCACCCCTTTGGTCTTTTTCGGCTTCCTGGAAGCCCCATCTGCCCCTGCCAGCGCATCCTTCAATTTCGTCAGGAAATCCTCTTCCTTGGACTCCTCCTCCTCCTCCTCTACTTTGCCCGCCTGCCCCTGCTTGCCAATAATGGCCGCCAGCTCCAAGAGCTGCTCCCTCACATCCCCCGCGGCCTTTCCCTTGCTTGGGACTGGGCTTCCGACTTTTTTCGTCCCCTTTTTCGCTCCTTTCGTGGGCCGGCGTGGTGGCTGCATCTCCTCTTCGTCCGAGTCCGCCAAGTCCCGGGCGCTTAATTTGGAGGGCTGCCACCAGCGCTTCGTTTGGGTCCGCTGCTGCCAGAATTTCAGGCCCGTCCACGTGGTCGACCAGCAGTCCAACGACGGATTCCAGCTGGGCCGCAGACCACCGGCTGACAGTAGTTACCCAGTCGGTCCCGAGGACCGCCTCAAAGGCAGCGCACACTTCAGGCAGGCCCGAGCAAGTGGAGAGCTCCTGATGGAGCCTTTTCTTCTGCGTCGGCCAGCCTAGTCGGCCCTTTCCCGTTTGTTTAGTAGCTGTCGGCACCTCGGGATTAGCTTTTGCTAATTGCTTCCCAGCACCTGTCGAACCTGGCTTCCGCCCGGGCTTCGGCATCCCAGCCGCTTTGCAGAAAGAAATTCCGGGCGTCAGCTACGCTGCCCCTGACCCCTGTCGCCGCCTTCGTTAAAACAAAAGAGACCGCCATGAGCTAGGTGAGCAAGCTTTTATCGTGTTTCAAGGCCAACGGCTCTCTACCAACGGCCAGATTCCGGCAACGGCCTCTAAACAGTTTTAGCCGTCAAGTTTTACTTCAGATATTGCTTGTTGCAAACCCGTCCGCAATCACAGATCTGTTAGGAGAACCTAGACGCAAAAATCCGTCGTCAAGGTACTCAGCACACCGTCAAGGTATGGGCCGCAACAATTAGGCCATATCATCCGTAATACTCGTACACTAGAAGCCTAATCAACCTTATTACGATCACATCACCCAGCTCTATTTCACCTAGCATCAGCGGCTCCCCTTCCGTATCACTATAAAGAAACCCGGACAGGAGAACTTTTGCGGATGACTGTAGGTGTAAGTTGGCGATGCCATGGTAACCGGAGACGTCCGTCCTATAGTCAGCGAAAGTTGGTGCGAGAGGTCCCCAGTTCAATTCCGGTCGGATTCATTTGCAGATCGCGTTTTTCCGCGTTTTCCGCGGCCCGGCCCTGAACGCAAATGGTTTTCACCTTTGCGGAGTGCCTGATCAGAATAAAGAAACTATGTTCAGAGAACCCCGATTATGCATGAGGATTTTATACCCCTCCAGTGACTATATCAAAGAGACAACCAGTATATGGTTGGGGCATGATGCAGAAGATATTTGTAAGTTTCGTGTAATTATTTTTCTATTGAGATTAGCATAGTGCTCCGTGGCATACCCATGCGCATGACACGCAAGTACTTACTACTTACTTGATTATATGAAGACCCCTACCGCATGAAATTTATACAAGGACCGGTCTTTGGCCCGAAGGTTCCTTCACTCTGCATTGGCACCCACAGGACGCAGTCACGTGCTAATTAATTATAATTAATTTATTGGCATTCGGCCCCAACATTAAAAAATTAAATTAAATTATAACATGACTCTGTGGGGAGAGCATCATGTAGCACGTATTCCCAAACATGCGCATAGTTAATTAGTTAACAGGTAACTGCGTCACGTGAGCATAAGTCCTCAGGGAAACGAATACGGTGCATGTATATGGCGGGGTGGATGGATGTAGCTTTGTCTAGTAGCAGGGCCGCCACCCGTGGACTTTTCGTGATAGACTTGGCATGGGCATGTGCTACCCTAGACGTGACGGGCTCACACCCGGGCAGCCTCCTGGTTTGTCTGTAATATGGAGGCTCACGTGACGCAGTCACGTGTCTATTAATTAATTCATGTTATTAATGGAGGCAGATGGTACGCAAGGATAGATGGCAAGTAGTGATGACGGAGACCGCCCCCGAGTCTGTGGGGGCTCCGCATGTGACCGCGTATGGCATTCATAGCAATTCGGGCCATGGTGCCCACAACCCTGTAACTAGGACCTGGATAGCTTACATCATCCATTCCATCCCATGTTCCCCTCCCACTGAGGACTTATTATGCTCACGTGACGCAGTCACGCGCCTATTCGGTTTTCTCTGACTGATTTGGTTTCTTTAGTGAGTCGTGATTAACTATTGTATAGTGGATTCGGACCGGCCCAAGGGGTCGATGGGCGAGTTAGCCGAGTTTTATGTTTGTCAGTCTTGGGAGCCTTGTACAACTACCTGTACGGTTAATGCACTAGCCTGGTGGTGCGTGGCCACGTTGTTGGTAGTGGCGTTTTCAGCACTGTTCAGGCCGGCGTGTGACGCATGCCGGTGTTACTTAATTTAGGATGATGTCAGCTTGTGTGTTGGCGGACCATGCCTTAAGCAAGCTAGGCAGGCAATGATCCGCAATGGTTTCTTTCAGAATGGCGGCAATGGCCACCTGTGCAAACTTGCACATTCTAGCGCGGTTTGCATCTGTCTTATAGCCGAGGCAGATGGTGGCACAACCGCTAAGTTTTATCGACCAAGCATAGTAGAGTTGGTCGTGCAACGGAAAGAAAATTTGAATTTACCCCTATGTCGTTTTCCCCGGCTGAGTGTCTTTTTGGCATGGGCGAAGGATGGGGCGCTACTTCGGCGGTTTGACCAGCTTCGGCGGAGCTGTTCATATAAGTTTCCAAAACAGCTCTAGTGTCACATCGCGGGCTTGCCATCTTGCGATGGTGCGTGGGACGTGAGCTGGACTCTAAAGGTCCCGAACCAGGTTCCTGTGAGCGACGGCCTGTTTCTTTTCATAAATTATTTTTTGTGGCGGCAGGTCCGTTGTCCAGCAGCCTGCCCCTGCCGAGGAGGGTTAGTTGGGGACAATAGGAGCCGTGCGAGGGTTGCGCTCCGAAGCTAGAAATTTCCCTATTGCGAGACTCGAGTTGGGGAGGGCGTCTTGGGGAGGCGAGGCTACGCCAGACCTTTGTCGTTCCTTTTCGTCTCAGCACCTGCTGCGCGGCTCAGTCTACTATGGTGTCGTAAAACCTCTTTCCTTTTTGGACAATTCCGGAATTGCGAAATACTGGCTCTTTTGGGGGGGGGCTTGCTTTTGGGGTAGTCACCGACTTGTGTCGCATTGTAACCAGCGGGCCCCTGCGAAGGTTAATACAGCCTAGCGCGGGCTGAGTCGCCATTTAAGATGTTGCGACACCCTCTTTCGCGCACGGTGGTCATGAGATTAATCGGCGCAATGGGGTTGGCGCCAGAGGGGGGTAATTGGGTGGAGGCTTCTTGCTTCCGCGAGCGGATTGAGAAGCCTCTGTTAACTGCTGCATTTGTGGCAGGGCTCCACTTATTGTATTCAATCAAATGCTGGTCTTCTTGGGAGCTTAGTGATCTTAATAATTAATGAATTATTTATTAATTTCATTATTCAAAATAGTGAATTAATTAATTAATTTCTAGTAGACTTTTTGTGATAGACTCGGCATGGACATGTGCTACCCTAGACGTGACGGGCTCACACCCGGGCAGCCTCCTGGTTATGTCTGTGATATGGAGGTGTCGCGTTTGCGTGCCATATCATCCTGGACTGGTCATTACCGCTACTTGGAATGCATCCACTATCAGCAGTAATCATGTGTGACAGCTGTCGCGTTTGCGTGCCATATCATCCTGGACTGGTCATTACCGCTACTTGGAATGCATCCACTATCAGCAGTAATCATGTGTGAGATATGCCACCTCCCCCCCCACTATTTAGCTCACAACAACGTGAGAGCAAAAAGTGAAAGAAAGGCATCTCACACTAAAGAAGGAAGCCCAAAGAGGGCGTCATTCCAGGCAGCAGCAAAAAGAAAAAAAAATCCAGCTGCTCCAAGATGCTTTTCCAGGATCAGCAACAACCTTAACATGCATGCTTTTAAAGGCTTAGCAGTAACCCCTTCAATGGCTTTTTACCGGGAAAAGCCTAACCTCTTCAGATGCTTTTGAAGGCTAAGCAATAACCTTTTCCTTGTGCTTCCCTGGGTGAAGCAGGAGGAACATCCAGGCTGGCCGGACTGAACCCATCATGGGTTGTTCGTCCGTTTAAAATGAGAATGAAAGGTGCGGTCCTTTATGGCACCGCCACCTTCATGACAGGCAATCCGGCCCAACCAGCCGATTCTTGAGACCATGCTTTATCATTAAAGCAACCAAAAGACATTTCAATTCCAATGAGATACATGACGAATTACAAAGAGTGTCGAGTTGTAATGTTGTAGTTATAAGAGCAGCTGTGAGGTCCCTTGGTTGACGCCACTGCAGGCCCCTTGTGGCGGCAGTGCGCGTGTGTTCCCGACCTAGTTCCTACTGGCATTCTTGCCAACGACGACCAGGGTGCCCGAAGGCCCTGTCCCTTGTCTCGTTCTCAGTCTTACACACATTCTTAACAAAACCAATACATTGTCATATCCGTCAGTCCATCCTCATGGCAACTGACTGCATGCAACCACTCACGGGGGCTGCTCCGGGCTGCTCGAACTATTTCACCCCATGAAGACAACAAACCAGTTGTGAGGGAGAGAAACGGACGAACAACGACCACCATGGTTCGTTGCTCATCCTTCTATACTGCTCAAAGCTCAAACCTGGCGGCTGGCGCCACTAGCGCCACTTTAGACATCAGCCAATCATAACATTGTCTAATTTCCGACAAGCTAAACTTCAAGCTTTATCTGTCAAGCGAACACAAATATACAAGGGCAAATCTGTCGGCTATGCCAGGCACCGCCTGGGGCTTCCTTGCATTTGTGTCTGGTGTCCCACGTTGAAATCCTGAAATTGCACATCTGCTCAGTGCCTCGCCGGCTTGCTGCGTACCAGCATTCGGCAAACTGCCCTTGTGACGAATGTCAGTGAAATTCAGATCCGCCCAAAAGTTCCGTCAGCAAATTCAGCGGACTTGGCGCGTGAGTACAATTGAGATCCGCGGCGTCAGTACCGGGCCGCGGTATAGCAACCCGCACAAGGCTGCGGACGTCAGAATTACGCTAAAATCTGAATTGCGGACGTGATAGATCACGGACGCGACAGAGGCAGATGGTACGCAAGGATAGATGGCAAGTAGTGATGAAGGAGACCACCCCCTTGGAAGTCTGTGGGGGCTCCGCGTGTGACCGCGTATGGCATTCATAGCGATTCGGGCCGTGGTGCCCTGACAACCCTGTAACTATAGGACCTAGATAGCTTACATCATCCATTCCATCCCATGTTCCCCTCCCACTGAGGACTTATTATGCTCACGTGACGCAGTCACGTGTCTATTAATTAATTAATCAATGTCTAGTAATTCCTAGTTAATTACAGGGTTGCGGGCACCACGGCCCGTCAAATCGATATGCATGCCAAACTAAGTCACACACAGAGGCCCCGCCGACTCGCATGATTTCAATCTCGAATGCATGAAAGAACCTATCGTGAACTATTGAATTACTGGCATACTAGTAGCCGTGCACATTCATTCCTCAACTCCTCCTTAATTAATTAAGCTCGTGCTCCCGTTGGGGAGTCACGGAGCACCGGAGTGCTTTTAATCCCTGTATGTGCACAACAGGAAGAAAGGGCAGAGACCCCCTTTCTCCTTCATGCCAGAGGCATGCCACAGCAGCAATCGGACTGTCACGATAGACGATGATTCCGGCAAGTTCTGTGGGTGCAATAAGACCCATGTGAGCATATCATAACAAGGAGCGTGGGCAAGTCATCTCGGCAACAAGCAAAATTGATTTGTTGTTACATCCTTTGTTTTGTGAACGTTTGGCTTTTATTCGAGGACTTTTGGATCAGTATTGAGAAAGTTATGAGGTTTCCTAAACGGGGGTACTTGAAACTTGTACTTTGTCAACCGACTGTTAGAAGAAGCCCTCATTGGTCGTGGCCTGATCCACGTGGGGTTATAGTTGTTGGTCGGTACTACAAAGTCTTAAATGTTCCTTTGGGACTTCAGTGCTTACTACAGATTCAGGATCTCATGTCTGGATTCTGCCAGGCTGGTCATGGTGTTGTTCTGTTTCGTGTGACTGGGATGGATACGAAGATCTCGTTTGGAATTCCATGATTCTGATTGGTTGTCTTCTGGCTAAGGTTCTGGCTAAGGTTGAGGCATGCTCGACAAGCACGTTGATATCAAGGACGTGGGGTCGCCATTGTTGACACGTTGGCTTTGATCCATCATGGTATAATAAAGCTTGTCTTTGTTGTCCATTCCCCTTTGATACTAGACTACTTTCAGTTCCACAGAAGTCGTCTAGGCACAAGCTTGTCCTTGTGTCTACAAGGGGTGTGGTTCCCTAAATCACGTGCTGTGGAATCTCCATCTCAACGTTGCCTGGATACTTGAAGATCTGTGACTCAGGAAAGAACCCCAGGTAAAAGATCTTTCATATTTAGACTATGGATGATGCTGATGATCATTTTTAGTCGTTACATTAGTATCGGAGGATCTCTACTTCGGTGTTTCTCTTGAGTTGTAACCTTCCGGGTATGTAGTACAATGTTGAAAAGATGTCTATCATCCGGGAAGAATCATGGAGTTGCGGAAAACTTACGGTGATACAGAGAGAGACACATCCTTATGTGACTGTCTTGCTCTTTAACACTGGAAGTCAGCCGTAACCGTTGTTTCTACTAGGTAGACGATCGTGACTTCATGTGGTAGTATGAGTAGTTCGAAGACATAATCACCTTTACCCCCTACTGATCCAGGTGCAGGCGATCCATCTTCATCTCTTCCACCTATTACTAGGGAAGGTGCTGAGCGAACTACCCATACTCCACGGCGTCAACTTGATTTCAATCGTACTTCTATGTCTGAAGTGAGGCGGGCATCGCTGTCCGTCGGGCCAAAGTTTTCTGTCATTGCGTCTGGCATCCGACCAGGCGAGCCATCTCTAACCGGCGTGGGTCGAGGAGGAGGGTCGCTGTCGCCCAGGATTCCGAGCGAGCAAACTCCGGTGCCTAGTGCATCGTCATCTTTTCTTTTTCCTGTTAAGACCACGCCAGGACGAGACGGGGCCCGATTAGCAGCAGATCGTCTTTCAGCAGCAAAGATCAGACTACAACAAGATGAACAACACGCAGCGATGTATAGAAAGATGGTGGAGGAGGTGGAACAGGATGTGGGAAGATTACGTCAGAGGATTGCGGATGAGGAGGCGGCCATGCGTGAGATGGTTGCTGGAGTGGGGACTGGGGAGAGAGGCTCCTAGGTTGGGTGACAGAGGGGTTCTACCTTATCATGCCACAGTTGCTACGGGGAATGCGACGCAGGATAGTGAGAGACAGGATCCCTCGCAGATGACATCGGTCACCTTCTTCACCACGCCCGCCAGCGACGTACCCGTGACCGTCACACTGCCGCCACCTCAAGGTTCAGCTCCGCCTTTTCCAAAAATTGAATCTGTAGATAACTATCGCTTACCAATCTTACTCACCGCAGTTTTGATCATGTCTCTACTCGATTTCAGGATGTGTTCGCTATCCATTTCGCCAATTATGGTGTCAGGATTTTTGACAATCCTGGTTGTGCCCGTTAGCTGTTCGTCTTTACCAGTAATATTTTCAGGGTACGATGTCAAAGTCCGATGTAGTATAAATCGGCATTAATTATGTATTTTCAACTGTACTACGGGTACTGTGGCCGTCTGACAAATTTGCTAGGATCCGCGCTCCGCGCCGACCCTCTGTTCACTAAGTGCTGCCCTGGAGGCGCAATGTCCTTGTACTTGCATACTAGTGACCCAACGCATCATTTCTGTGTTCAATGATGCAAGCCACCCACCTTTGTGTGGCGGCTGGCTGGACCCTAACTGTACCGTAGATTATTCCAAGATCGACGGCTATAGAGACGGTGTTCTTTTCCACATAATGTTGCCTCCGCAATTGTCATGGTTACCTTGTAGGTCCGACTCACGCCCTTGTTGGGAATCCCTTGTTGGGAAGACCTTGTTGGTCAGAGTCGACACCCTTGTTGGGAATCCCTTGTTGGGAAGGCCTTGTTGGCCACCTAATTGGTACCACTACGTAATTCACAATTGATAATACGAAAACTGATTGCAAAGGTTCGGCTTTACTCCAATACGCATTTCATGAGGGCAGTTTTTAACATCATTGGTACCGATTGCGAGTTGCCTTCTGTAATCAGTTTTATGTCAAGATTCCACATATATATGTCTTCAAGGAGTGTTGCCGGCTCCGGGAGGACCGGCTGGACCTGGAGGGCCAGCGGGCCCCATGGTCGGCGCGGACCTGGACGTCATATTGGCGTCAGCGCTTGTCGGTGGCGCTGACTCGGGCCATGGCTGACATCATGCTCCGCCGTACGCGGGCTGATTTTGCGGTGCAGCAGGGCTATTAGGTTCCTCCCGTTAGGCGTTTCCATTGGTCTTATCGTAGTATAGAGCTTTGACATGGCTCTGTATATAGGTTTATAGCTGGGCGTTTGCTTTGGTTTGAGTGATTTCACTCTGCTGTAAGTAATTATATTTTTAATATATATGTCGCTTAACCCACAGCCATTCAAGCACATCACAATTCATGGTGCCTCAGACCCTATTCCCAGCCCGAGACAGTCCGTAGAGGTCAAGTTTCACGACCCTGAGCTGGGACGAAGTGTCCGAATTGTATTTCATGTCCCACGTAGCTCCCACAAAAACCAGCATCTTCATTAAAACAATAAGTGGAAGCATACAGGTGACACTATTGACATGCCCGGAGGCACGCCGTTCAAGGCCCTTCATGAAGTATACGTTGCCCTAGAGGCAACCAAGACAAGGGCGGGTGGGTGGGGAGCAAAGAAAGAGGCCGACAAAACCAGCCAGAGCGGCTTTTAGTCGCAAAACCTCCCTTATCCCTAGCTAACTGACGTCATTAAACCCTTATGTTCAGTGATGCTAGTAAGACGCTAACCGTACAGACCGGGGGTAGAATATCCCGAATCTGCACGGCTAGTATTAAATAATGCGTAGGTTGTTCTTTTCAGGGGCACTGCACCTCACGCCCCGTTCCGCCTGGGTATAATCAACCCAAGCGCGGAACGCACATTTTATTTAATTCATTTTTCAACCATGCACTATACTGCATCTACTAATCACAAAAGCTCTAGCCGAACAACTACGAGAAAACACTACGACATATAAGCCGCTCATCCAGCGGCCTCTTGTTCCCGCATTCACGTATAGAAGAAACTCCGTTCAAAGAACCCCGATTCATGTCCCACGTAGCTCCCACAAAAACCAGCATCTTCATTAAAACAATAAGTGGAAGCATACATGTGACACTATTGACATGCCCGGAGGCACGCCGTTCAAGGCCCTTCATGAAGTACGTTGCCCAATCACCCCCGCCCTGGCTTTCCCTTGAAGCCGCACTCCACCTTGCTCGTTGTCACAAGTGACCGCCCTGCCGCAAAACGGGAGCCCCCCCACATCGGGAGGCGTGTGCCCGGCGGCTGTGGATGCATGGCCAGGCCCAAAAAGGCCCAGCGCATTTGCACTGCGATTGCGCACGGCCAGCCTATCATGACCCCTCTCGGGGCCCCGAGTCGGTACCGCTATGGCCGTCTCCCCATAGACCCGGGGTGCTTCGAGAAAAAACGTGGACCTAGCCCAGGCCCCGCCAGCCCGGATGCCCGAGGCCACAGCCCCAGGCACCTGGCTGAACGAGAGTCCGTTCAGCCAAGACCGCATTCCCCCCCGAGGTTTCTATGCGTGGGGAAAAAATTTCTAGCTTAGGCGCTTTTCCCATCGCCGTCCCCAGCCCCAACCACCCCCCCTCGGCGGAAGGCAATTGCAAAGTTTGCTGGCCAGCAGCAATTTCCGAAGAAAAAGCCTCAGGCCGCGGACCGAGACACGGGTCGCCAGTGCCAGCCATCCGGCTCCAACCCGGGGTGCAAGCATCCCCAGGTACGGAGCACCAGCTCGCGCACTGGGCCGACCAAGCGACAGTTGAGCACCTGTCACGGCACCCGGCCCACCAAAGACCCCAAGCTGGGGAAAAGGTGCGGACCGGAGGTAATCATTTTCTTTTCTTTTAGTTAACCGGGCGAGGAACTACGCCTGGCCGGTTAACAACTGGAAGTCTCACCACTGGCCAAGTGGCCGGTGCAACCAGTGCTTTTGGGATTTTGCTCCGCAGCACCCATAGCTGCGGCTGCCGCCGCAACGACAACGAGCAAAGAAAGAGGCCGACAAAACCAGCCAGAGCGGCTTTTAGTCGCAAAACCTCCCTTATCCCTAGCTAACTGACGTCATTAAACCCTTATGTTCAGTGATGCTAGTAAGACGCTAACCGTACAGACCGGGGGTAGAATATCCCGAATCTGCACGGCTAGTATTAAATAATGCGTAGGTTGTTCTTTTCAGGGGCACTGCACCTCACGCCCCGTTCCGCCCGGGTATAATCAACCCAAGCGCGGAACGCACATTTTATTTAATTCATTTTTCAACCATGCACTATACTGCATCTACTAATCACAAAAGCTCTAGCCGAACAACTACGAGAAAACACTTCGACATATAAGCCGCTCATCCAGCGGCCTCTTGTTCCCGCATTCACGTATAGAAGAAACTCCGTTCAAAGAACCCCGAATGCTGGCAACCGTTTCATTTATAAAGATATCATCACATATACTTATATGCCAGGACTGCGAGGATTTTAACTAGAGGGCGCACCTTGGCCAACGACTTACAGGCGAGGCCATTTGTTGTATTTGAAGGGGGTTCCTTCGGCATCATCACATATAACGCAGAGGTCTGGCATACGATTAATTCCATGCTTTACGACTGGACCTTGGTGCGAACTGCGACCATCGAGCATTATTTCCTAAGCGAGTAAATCTGTTTTATCCTTTCCAGCTTTCAAGTTTTTAACCATGGCTGCAAACGCAGCTGCTGCTCGCGACGTGAAGGAGAATACTGTACTGAATGCACTCCGTAACGTCACCTTCGATGGCCTTGACTACAAGAAGTTCACCTCCTTCAAGATCAAGGTTGAGGGAATCTTCGAGGCTATTGGGTACAAGGAGGCATTGGCCGGGGAAGTCGACCTGGTTAATTAATTAATTAATAGACACGTGACTGCGTCACGTGAGCATAAGTCCTCAGTGGGAGGGGAACATGGGATGGAATGGATGGTATAAGCTATCTAGGTCCTAGTTACAGGGGTGTGGGCACCGCGGCCCGAATCGCTATGAATGCCATACTTGGTCACACGCGGAGCCCCCACAGGCTTGGGGGTGGTCTCCTTCATCACTACTTGCCATCTATCCTTGCGCACCATCTGCCTCCATATTACAGACAAACCAGGAGGCTGCCCGGGGGTGAGCCCGTCACGTCTAGTGTAGCACATGTCCATGCCGAGTCTATCACGAAAAGTCCACGGGTGGCGGCCCCTGCCGCGCGCGGCCGGGGGCACGCCAGGTGAGGACATATCGCCCAGGCTGGGCGGGCTTGGTGCCAGCTAGTCTATCTGATGTATCTACCTGATCTGTGCGGGCCAAGTTCAGGTGCCCGGCTAGGCCCAGGCGCCTGTGCCTAATAATGTGGGAAACATAGGGCAAATCAGCGTACAAATCCTCATTACTAATGCGCAAACCAAGGGGGATGTTAAGGGCCTGGCGCAGCATCTTGGTGACGGCGCCGTCGAGTCGTTGCTCCAGCTCCTGCGTCAGTGTCCACGTCTCGGCGCCGTAGGTCAGGATCGTCAGAATGACGACCTTGAAGAGGTCACGCTTGACGATCCGGGGTAGGGCGGGGTTGCTCCACCAGCGGCGGTGGTCATGGAGGTGCGCCCACGCCATGCCGATCCGTGTCGTCATGTCGGCCTCGCAGTCGGGAAGCCAACTGCCGAGCAGCTTGAAGCGGCCTGAAGGAGGGTAGTTGACCTCGGCATCGTCTAAGAGGCGGAGTGTGGGTGGGGGCCCTGCCATGCCAAGGGCCAGGGCCTCCGTTTTGGGGCTGATTTCTAGACCAACCGCCCGAGCCTCGAGCGCCAGGCAGTCCAGCCAAAGTTGGGCAGACTCCGGCTTCTCGATGAGCGTGATGTCGTCGGCATAAATGAGGTCAGCTAGTAAATTCTGCTGGTTAGTCGGCCCCCCTTCCCCAAGCTCGTTTGTGATCGCTAGGCCAGGGGCACGGCCTGCAATGCTAGCAAAGCGAGCACGTGCCTGGCGCATAACATAATCCACGACAATAATAAACAGGTACGGCGACAGGACGCAACCCTGCCGGTCTGCAGTGGGCAGGGCGGGGTAATGCCGTGTTGAGTGCGCACCGAAGTGGTCGACCCCTCATACAGCGTGCGGATGACGGTGTCAGGAAAATGGCCAAAAACTTCTCCTAGCTTGCACAATAAATGCTGGCTATCGGAGGAAAGTTCCGGTACTTGAAGACCTTTGACTTATGGACAAAAATGAGGCGAATTCATTGGTAATATTCGTTTAATCATTCATCCAACATAGTCTAGGCTGCGGCCATGGGGCGGCCAGCTGCCATAGCTTAGCATGTCAAGGCTTACAGGACAAACTGCCAGAGCAACATTATGTGGAAAAAGCACACCGTCCCTATAGCCGTCGATTTAGGAAAAATCTACGGCACAGTTAGGGTGCAGGCCAGCCGCCACACAAAACGTGGGTGGCTTGCATCAACACAGACATGATGCGTTGGGTCACTAGTATGCAAGTACAAGGACATTGCGCCTCCAGGGCAGCACTTAGTGAAAAAAGGGTCGGCGCGAAGCGCGGATCCTGGCAAATTTGTACGACGGCTACAGTACCGGCAGGACAGTGCTCGGTACGTTACGGATGACAGTAAACAGTGCTGGAAATATATTGAGTGCCGATTTATACTACATCGGACTTTGACCAAGTGGACTGAAAATATAAGTACGTCTGAAAAAGATTCCGTCACACTAGTACAGATTCATTCACGCGTAAGCGTCTCGGCCATATATTGTAAATCGGCCGTAACTGTTCAGCGTAAGAAAGCCATCGGACAGAATATAATTCTAACAGACGGTAATCAGGGGAGTGGGGACGCGAGCGCGAGCAAGTACAGCCCATAGAGCGTCCCAGAGAACAGAATCAAAAGCCTTGATGAAGTCGACGAAGATCCGGGATGGCGGGAAACTCACCAGGTTGCAGGAGAGCGACTTCCTCGAAGAGGCGACTCGCGACGAAGATGGCCATGACGGTGTTGCGCCCAGGACGGAAGCCCATTTGACTTTCCCCAAGGCCGGTGACAGTCGAGAGCAGAACGAAGGCGGTTGAGGATCATGCGCATGAACAACTTAAGTGCGGCGCTCTGGATGCAGACTCCTCTGTAGTTGGCGGGGTCGTCAGGGGAACCTTTGTTTTTGTACAGCATAATCCGGTAGCTGTGCTGCCACTCAGGAATCGGCGGCGCGTCGGCAAGCAGGATCCGGTTGCAGACGTCAAGCAGGAACCCCGTGAGCGCCGTCAGCTTAATCACCGGGGCTGGGAGCTGGTCAGGTCCAACGGCGGCGTAGAAGGGGAGTTGCTTGGCGGCGGTGCTCAGCTCGAGCTCGGTGAACGGCGGTAGCTCGTTGGGGTCGGCCAGGGGTTCCGTCAGGGCGGGGTACGTGTAGTCCTGCTCAGCGGCGGGCGGCGTGGGCGGCGCAGGGACGTCCGCAGGCGCTACTGCCAGGCGTACGGCCACCAGAGGGCCAAGCGGCGGAGGCGGCGGGGGGGCGCCGAGCAGCCGGGACTGGGAGGAATACCACTGGTCAAGCTGCTGCTGCGGTGAGCCAGAGAGCGTCCGCGGCGCCGGCTGCGCGCCGCCGGCGGGCCGTTGGGCGTGACGCAGGCGGGTCCAGGCGTACTTGCCGTGCTGGTCCTTGAGGTGGGCGAAGTACTCGCGGACATGAAGGTCCTCCTGCTCCTTGGTCGCCTGCCGGATGGCCGAGTGGTAATCGGCTTTGAGGCGGGCGTAGCGGGCGGGGTCGTTGTTGTCGCGCAGGGCTTGCCGGGCCTGGATGACGGCGGGGAGCCGGTGCAGGCTGGTGAAGCGGGGCGGGCGGCGGGGGGGCAGCAGGGCCCCGGCCGCGGGCAGCTTGTCAGCGAGGTGCCGAAGGGCCGATGCCGGGCCGGCAGCGAACAGCTGGGTGTGGCTGGCCGGGATGTCCAGCGCGTCGACGAACGCCTCTGCCGCCCGCTTGTGGGCGCATTTTTCAGGGAAGTCCTCCAGAGCGTCGTCAGATCGATTTCTCAAGCAACTGAAGTGTGCGCAAATCAGGTGGTGCCACGTGCTTACGAAAGGGCGAGGGGAATCGCAGGCGGATGCGGGCGGTGACGATGCGATGATCGGAGCGCACCAGGGGGATCACATGCGAGCGAGCAGCTAGTATAATAAAGCCTTGATGACGCTTGCGCATTACAACATAGTCGATGCAGCGTTCAGTGCCAGTTGGCGAGGTGTGTGTGACCAAAGCATCTGGACTATGTGGAAAGCGGGTGTTGGCAGTGACCAAATCGCATGTCGTAAGCAAATCAGCAAAAAGTTCAGTGTTGGCATTGGAGACCGTACCGTTGGGGGCGTGCTGACATCCGCCAGTACCTGGTGGTAGCGTGGCGTTGGCGTCCAGCAGCAGAGCGAGGTAGTTGCGACCAGGGATGCCGTTCGCCAGGTTCTCCAGCGCTGCAAAGAAGTCCTTGCGGTCTTGTTCTGGTTATCAAGCAACAAAAGCTGGGTTACGCTGCCCTGGTGGCCTGCCTAGACGGCATTGCCCTCTTACATGCTGCCACTGCGCCAAATCACTACCTTCACGAGTCGTGGGCGATTCTTGTGGACATCTTTGGCCACGACGAGACAACTTCGACTTACCAGGCAGCCACACTGGAAGAACTCCTGGCATCAGATCGCATCCCTTTGGATCAGGTGTCTTCGAACCTGAGCCTAATGGAGAGAAAATACCTGGAGTACAACAAGCTCAGCTCAAACAGGTTGCATGAGTCAATTCTTGTAACATCCCACAGGCGACGCCTACCCACCCCGTTTGGCCCTGTTCTGGCGGCCTATCACCTGGGGGCGGATCTTACGTGGCGTGAGTACAAGACTGCAGTACTGAAGGCGGATGACCACCTTCGTGTACACAGGGCTGCTGCAGGCGCTGCCACAGGGGGTACCAACTCCAACTCTGGAGGTGTCTCTACCTCGGGAGGCCAGGCAGTATACAACACGGTAGCCTGCCCTCACTGTCAGGAGGATCTAGACGAGAGCGTCTACTACCTGACCAGCAGCAAGACTCTCACCTGTACACACTGCAAGCGCACTGGCCACACACATGAGCGCTGTTGGAACAAAACCCCGAGCTGAGGAAGGGGAAGCAGGGGGGCACTGCACATTTCACCGCTGCAGATGTCCTTGAGGACGTGGGAGAGATTCCCCCTGGTTTCTGTATGTAAACACGTTCTGTGACTCCAAGTGAGGGGGGGGGGAAACAGTTTTTGTTTTGCATCACTACTTGCTACGTGCAAGGGGGGTGTCAGGATTTTTGACAATCCTGGTTGTGCCCGTTAGCTGTTCGTCTTTACCAGTAATATTTTCAGGGTACGATGTCAAAGTCCGATGAAGTATAAATCGGCATTAATGTATTTTCAACTGTACTACGGGTACTGTGGCCGTCTGACAAATTTGCTAGGATCCGCGCTCCGCGCCGACCCTCTGACAGTTCACTAAGTGCTGCCCTGGAGGCGCAATGTCCTTGTACTTGCATACTAGTGACCCAACGCATCATTTCTGTGTTCAATGATGCAAGCCACCCACCTTTGTGTGGCGGCTGGCTGGACCCTATCTGTACCGTAGATTATTCCAAGATCGACGGCTATAGAGACGGTGTTCTTTTCCACATAATGTTGCCTCCGCAATTGTCATGGTTACCTTGTAGGTCCGACTCACGCCCTTGTTGGGAATCCCTTGTTGGGAAGACCTTGTTGGTCAGAGTCGACACCCTTGTTGGGAATCCCTTGTTGGGAAGGCCTTGTTGGCCACCTAATTGGTACCACTACGTAATTCACAATTGATAATACGAAAACTGATTGCAAAGGTTCGGCTTTACTCCAATACGCATTTCATGAGGGCAGTTTTTAACATATGGCAAGAGAGCGGAAGAACGACTTTCCCTGGATATCCAGAAGAAAATGGTCCGTCAGCGAATGAGCGACGGTGCAGCAGACAGGTTTGACGAGTTCTTACGTTCCCCAGCAGGTAACAGTTGCAAGGATTTACCCTCCCTCATGCTGTCTTTCCGACGCTTCTTGCTTGCCCAGGACCAGCTTCGTCTGGACAGGGATGCTTTAGCCAACTGTACACAGGCGGGTTTGACGTTACCACAATACGTGGAGACGTTTACCAACCTACGGGCGAAGATCCCTCAGTGCTCTGACGCTGAAGCTCTGCACAGGTTTCTCCACGGGCTGTCCCCTCAAGTCAGGGTGGATATTGACAAGCACTTCTCCCCCCACGACTATGTCGAGTGGAAACGGGATACAGTGTTGTCATATGCTCTCACGCTGTGCCTTGTACCCGACTTTTCCCTCAAGTGGGAGCCCACTGCCCAAGCATCCTCGGTCAAGAAGCCCCTGAACCAGCTGAAAGCTGTGTTGGAGGAGCTCAATGCTTTGGAGCAGTCCAAGGGGGCCTGGTTCACCTGTGGCCAGCTAGGGCATTTTGCACGGGATTGCCCCAAGAGAGACCAGTTTCCTGTAGACACCAAGGGTCCCCAAGGTGTACTTCCCTTCACAAGACCATCCAGCCTACCTCCAGGAGTGAGCCAGAGCGACCACAGGATGCAGCCTCAGTGGGTTCAAGCCCAACATTCAGGCGTCGGGCAGGAGACCATTCCAGCCGAAGGCCTTCAGTGCAGACAAGATAGGCGGAGGATGGTCAACGCCCTTTGGCATCTCCTGGCTGAGGAAGAGGGAGGGGAGAGGGAGGAGGACGATCCAGATGAGCAGCAGGTGCAGCTCCCAGTCGGGGGCTCGTCTTCAGACCACCCCCCTGAGTTGCCAAAAAACTAGTGGATCCCCCAGGACTACGTCCATGCAGCTGTGGAGTTGACTGGTTTGCCTGCTGTGCATGTTCGTCCTGTGAACAACCTGTCTGCCTCTGATTCTGTCTCCTCTTTGGGCCCTCCTGTTCCCAGTCAGCTTTTGAAGTTTCAAGCTAGGCCCTTTCCCTTTGGCCAGTCCCTTTGGCTCGGCCCCTATGTCTCTTCATGATTGACTATGGTGCAGGGAGTAACTATACATCTCTACTTCCCTGGTGCAGGAGCTGCACTTGCCAGTCCTTCCTCACCCTGTACCTGTCAGGGTCCAATATTCTGATGGTAGGCAAAGTAACTCACCTGGCTATGTGCACCTGATGTTCCAGGTGTGCCCACTTCAAACCTTGTCAGTCACAGCAGACGTCATTCCACTCACTGCTGCTGATGTGATTCTGGGGGATGCCATGGTTGGAGTCTGCTAATCCTGCTATCTTGTGGTCTGAGAAGGTGGTGCAGTTCCAGGATGGGTCAGTGTGGGATGAAACTACGGTGGTAAAGGGGGGAGAAAGACCAGCTACAGAGTGCTGTTCTACCAATGAGGCTGTCAATGATGGGAAAGGGGTTGCAGGTGCTCAGGAGGACGTCAAGGTGCCCACAATGGAGGAGAAGCACGCAGCATTACGGGGACGGTCCCGGCGCGAATATTTTGGCGCCGAAAAATTTCGTGGTACCCGTCCGTACCGTGAAAAAGTGGTGCACGGTGCGCGCACCCCTACCGGAGCTGGCCATGGCGACGTGCTTTCAGGCAGAGTAGAAAAAGATAGCTCGCGGAATGCAGAGAAACTGTGCTAATCTTAAAGACGACAAGTTTATGATATTACTTCTTAGCGGAGTTCGCGTTTTTTGCAGTGTCCATGATTTTATTGATGACCATGCATCGCCACGGGGGTCCAATCTGATGTTTTCGTCGAGAGGAATAAATTAGAATGCACGCTGGCGGCGGTGATTGTCAGGTTTTGTGGGCTTTACCTAGCGTCAAGGATGCGTTTCAATCGTTATTGGCAAAGCTTTAAAAAGTTTGCTCGGTTTCGGCAAGATTTCCGTCATGATCGGTAAGACACTCTCCAGGCTCGATCGCGGGATGCGCGTCTTATTATTCCATGGAAGGTTGTTCTTTCCTGCGCCGCCGGGCGAAGGACAATGCTGGTAATGGTACGATCGTGTGCTCAGCGTGACCCTATGAATGTTTCGCTTCCTTTATGGGTTATCAACGCAAGTTTTCGGCTTCTTTCCGTGCAGTTAGCGCCAGGTATAATGCCATTCCGTGCTGCGCATCGCCAGATTCCTGGCACCTTTCAATGGTTTTTATGTACGTTGCATGGCTGGGACGTGTCAAAGCGTGACCGTGGCATATCGTCAAGTTGTCAGGGATTTGCTGAGTGGTTTTTTGGAAGGAGATTGCTAACAGCACTCAGTTTTGTGTGAATATTGACGCGGCCTTTCTTAGCAGAGGCTTCATTGTGGTTAGAGGCTCACCAGCTTGAGTTTGTTTCTTGGCAAACAATTGCGCTGGAGAAAAAGGTGGCAGTGGTTTTTCTGAGGGGCATACTGCATGGGTGGAACTGCACGTAGGTAGGGGTTATCATGGTCTTGTTGGCCTTCTCCCACTAAAATGGGAGAGCCGTAATTCATATGCTAGCAAGGCAAGGTAACCATGGTAAGAAGCCTTGGCAAGCAGCATGTATGATCATTCTGCTTTCTCTGTGGACTGTCTGTTGTTACCCTTGTTGGGCAATTAGTGGATATGGCTTTCTAGGGTGTGTTTGAATTTGGTCAGCTTGGTTTTGGGATGATGCCCACACCATAAACCTGGGATATGCTTTTGAAGTGTTGGCTAGGCATGTAGAGCTACCTGCCTCATTGTTGTGCACACACGCAACAGGTTGCCCGTGTCGAGGTAAGGCAAGGGCACATGACGTGCCCAGCCACCTCCTTGTAAATTGTGGTCGAATTGGGCATGGTCAGGTGCCTTTTGGATGACATAGGAAGTGTTAGTGTGCCTTAATACTCACTAATGCCTTCCTTAGCGCCTGCACAGGTGGCCAACTGCCAAAATTAATAACTGCTACAGCTGAGCTCAGAATGCCACCAAACTTTGACAGTGCCTTCTATGGTCATGACAGAATTTGACTATTACTTTTTAGGCCTAATTGATGTGTTATGAGTGTGTCTGGGGACGCCCCGCCTAAAAAAGCGTATTTTTGGCCCCAAAATTAATAACTCAAAGGGATGTGCTGATTTTGTTGATCCAATTAGGTAGAAACCATGTCCCATGACATTTTTATATGGATATTACTTTTTTCATGCAACTGGTTCTCCCACTGTTCTGGGCAAGATGTGCCCCGGACAGCGTTTTTTTCTATTTTTAGCTCATAGCCGGTGTATGGCTGGGGGTAGTACCCCCAACAAGTGGTGGTATGCATGCCCAAACATCGTGTTTATGGTTCCCAAACATCATTCAGTGGTTGTCAGTTGCATTTCTGTAGTTATTAGGGGGCTTCAGTTTTGATACATTTCCATGGGACCCTCCCCTTGTGTGGTCTGCCAAGCACACCCTGTCTTATTTGGCTACCTACCCAGTGGATCACATCTTCTTCTTGCACCCGAGTCCCAACTCACCCACTGATGAGACTCATGGCCACACGGTGAATGCTGTAAACCCAGTACCAGCTGTCACGGAGGAGGAGCAGAGGCTACATGAATAATGCCCTTTTGCCTTTTGGACAGGTTTGCTTCTATCTTTGAAGACAAGATGCCACATTACCCTCCTGAAGGGCCAATCACTCACGTCATCAAACTCATGGACGGTGCCAGACCCCCTTTTGTACCCATGTACAGGATGGGGACAGCAGAGATGGCTGAGTTAACGCCAAGCGCATTGGCGTGTTCCTGATTCGGCATGTCTCTACGATTCCAGCGGCACCGGAACGAGTTCATTCCGAAAAGTATCAAGAAAGTTATGGCGTTCCGACTTCCCGGTCGCGCGCGAGCGCGAGCCGGCTGTTCTTCTAAGTCGTGCGTGAATATTTGCCGACGGCATATGGGGTCGACAGTAATTCCTGGGCTGACAGGAATTAGGTGCTGAACCTACGACGGTATCGGATTAATACGTCGTACGCAGGAAATAGGAACCTTAACCTGTGGTCTGTTGGTACCGCAGGCTTAGTCCTGGACTATTGGGTGCAGACGCAATAATCACTGTGTGGACTGTACTCTGTGGTCACTGTGCCTGTATGGCAGACCTACTGTATAGGATCTGGACGCTGTACAGGTTGTTAATACTGTACCGGGGGTGTTAATACTGAGCAGGCCCTACGAGGCTGCTCAGGCCTAGCAAAGCACAGTGCACAAGTATATAAAGAATAGGCCAGTGCCAATTGGTCATATCTCTTGCTAGCCCGCCTCACGTGTGTTGCCTTGACTTGGCAAACTTGTGTCTAAGCCTCAAGTGTCTGAGTGCTGTAAGCTTATCCAATTTTAACAAAGCTCCGTTCCAACCACATTCACACATTGCTGCATTGCAACCATATCCTTATACATTGCGTTTTTAAAAAACGTTAACTCAAATTACAAGCAGTCACGATGGAACGACCAGGAGGGTTGTTGCTGTGTGCTGCGTGCAGCGTTGACGACGTGGTGAAGATCGTCGGGTGTCGAATGGTGCAGGAAGAACAACGGCAGCAGGATTTCCGGTTTCCTCGGCAGTCTTCTGGTGGTTCTATATCCCCTGAATTGCGTCGTGTGGTTCGAGATTTATCCTTATTGCTTGCAGATCGGCCACCCGTTGATCGCAACTTTGCGCAATTCGTCGACGACCAGGTCGAGGATTGGGAGCGCATCTTGCGGCACGTCCGGACCATCGTTGTTCCGGCACACCGGAGCGCCGACGACATAAAGCAAGAGCTGCACGGTCTGGTCGGAATACAGACTGTGATCTCAGCATTAGTCGACCGGGTGCGTTCGGAGTTGGTGGCCAGGCGAGAAGGAGCTGCGGAGCCAGCTGGTGCGGTGCGACGAGAGTTCGTGCAGGCAGCGGCAGGTGTGGGCGCGCAACGTGCGTTTGCAGGCGCAATTGGCGACGAGGGATTTGCAGCGGGACCAGTTCGACGTGAGCGACGAGGGGCGGAGCGCTACAGGCGGCTAGCAGATATCGAGGCGGCTGAGGGAGCCATCGCTGGAAGTCAGCGTGCGACGCGGGTCGACAGGGTAGTCGACAGGAATCTGGAGCGGAGGAGAGTTCCTCTTCAGGAACTGCCCCAACCTCTTCGCGTTCGAGTGAGGCAGTGGGAGGAGTTCGCCTCTCGGGGTTACGACAGTGACCTTGAGGTAGGCGCTGTGGGGGTCGCTGATCTAAGCGACGAGGAGCTTGGCGACCGCGAGGTGCCAAGGTATAACCCGCGGGGTGGTAACGACGGGTTGTCGCCTGTTTACTACGCCAACGGTGACGACGCTGTCATCGCGAGCCGACAGCGGGCTGACGACGGTGCTGCTGGCAGCAGGGTGCCAGAGCTCATCAGTGTGAGCGACAGCGACAGCGACAAGAAAACCAGGGGGCGCCCGCGAGTGACCGTGGTGGCCTTGACTAAGTGGTAACACTTGTCATCTTCCGTGTTGGTTCGTACGGCATGCACCTCGGGTATGAAAATACGCCGTATTCCACGGTACTGACGCTTTCGACTGCGTACGCCGTACGATTTTCACTGTTTTTCACTTTGGACTTAGCTGATTTCGGAGGTCGCGGACGTGTCACGCGGTGGGGAGAGGCCCAGACCTGTCAGTGGTTCTGAAATCGCTGAAATTGCAGCGAGTGCATAGCTACTTGCTAGTACACGCGTGACGGTGTGCCTTTCTACATTTTTTGACAGGATTTTTTATTGCGCGGGAGAAAAGCTGTAAGGGGACAACAGCATATGCATGGCAGAATCATAAGGTTTAGGGACGGGTGCACTTCCAGAAAGACGCAGAAGAGTGAAGACGCAATTAAAGCAAATAGAGGGTGCCGGGTGCGCCGGTTCATGTATTGTGCGCTAGGCAATCCTAAAAGAGGCGACCATGCCTAGAGTTCCAGACTTCCAGTCGTCAAAAGGGGAGAGGAGTATCAATACCTCCACCTGATTGACGAGGTGGAAAAGACCGTGAGTGGGGAAGACGTGGTAGTCGGCCAGAGGTGGCCAGGCGTGCAAGGTGTGCGATTACAAGTTCGGCAGGCCTGGCAACTTTAGCAAGGATCACGCTGTCGGCCATCTCGGCCACATCCCCAACAAGGGAGCCACATTTTGCCAGCAGTCTAGGAATGTAGAAGGCCTGATCGGGAGGCTTCAGGCGGCTGAGGCAGCCCGGTTGGAAAAGAAGGAGCAAAAGGCAGTGCTCGGTGCCCGCGTTGCCAAGGCCCTTCTGCCTGCCGCTGCCCCGGGTGCTGGCCCTTGTGGCTCTGGCAAGGCAGTGCAGAAGACGATTCCACAGTGCTTTTCCAATGCGCAGCTCCAGGAAGTCCGCCTTGCCCAGGCCTCTTTCTTTTACGAGAATGGCATTCCGTTTCATGTCGCCGCCAGCGCCTCGTACAAGAACATGATCGCGGCAGTGGGAAAGTATGGACCTGCCGCAGCAGTGAAGGTCAATTCTGGGTTCATTGCCAATGATTTTATTTTTTAGGGATTCGTGGCATGCACTTGTTGTCATTGTGCAGCGAAGCTGCCATCTATAGTGCTATGACATCCTCTGCATCGAGGCTGCCAGAGCTCTGGGTGCATTATACCATTCAATAATGTATTATGTTGTCGATGATGCATTGTAATAAAAGAGACCGGTGTTAGATGGTCAATAGTTTGCATGTCCACAATATACAAATGTACTTGAAGGATGTATTGCAATGTCGATCTAAGTGTGGCAGGTGGCAAGTCACTGCCATTATGCTCATTAATGAATAGCAGAGAGCATAGTACATAGTAACATTTGTTGGCTGCAGGGCCACACATCCTTAGAATACCCCGTACTTTAAGCCTTGGCCTCAATAATACCCCGTACTTTTTTACCACAATTTCAAAAATACCCCGTATGGTCAATAGTTTGCATGTCCACAATATACAAATGTACTTGAAGGATGTATTGCAATGTCGATCTAAGTGTGGCAGGTGGCAAGTCACTGCCATTATGCTCATTAATGAATAGCAGAGAGCATAGTACATAGTAACATTTGTTGGCTGCAGGGCCACACATCCTTAGAATACCCCGTACTTTAAGCCTTGGCCTCAATAATACCCCGTACTTTTTTACCACAATTTCAAAAATACCCCGTATGCCGTACTGCGTATTTTTTCGCGTATTTTTTACCCCTCGCAAAAATACCTGTATTTTTACAGTACGCAAGGGTTTTACCGAGTACCCCGTACTGCCGTACAGACCAACACGGGTCATCTTCCTTCTTGTTCAGCAGCGTATATTGCTTTAATTGCTGTTTGGCCACTTGGCTGATCTATAGCAGACCTGAACAAGGCCCATCATGAGCGAGGGAGCATCCGACCAACGAGGACGTGGGGTCGGCTTTGAGCGGCGCGGCGCTGATATGGATGGACGCGGTGGACGGGAAGGAGGGCCTGCACTAGGGGACCAGGCTGGTCTAGAGGATGATCAGAGTCAGGGGTCTCAAGGCGCTCAGAACGCGCCAGCAGCAGCCCAAGCAGCGCCTAGGCGGCCGACCGTAGCCGAGGGGTACGCGGTGCTGAGCCAATTTCAGTCCATCAAAGACAATTGGCAGCCCAGAGACGCAGAGAGGATGCTAGAGGATATGAACTTGTACACGGACATCTACACCGGTGACAAGCTTCGCATTCTGGCGTCTAGTGCCTACATACGGCAGTCGGCACGGCGACTGTTTAAGTTCGTCCGGGAGCGCCATTCAGCGGGGGATACCTGGGCCGTGTTCATGACGCGCCTCAGGGTGTTCCTAAGCGATAAGAGGACCATAGATGGTTCTCACTTGAAACAGGAGTACCTGGACTACAAGCCCATCAAGGGTCAGTTGGTGGTCCACGCATTTGAAGACTTCTGCAAGCTGAGGGAGGACGCCATGGCTAAAGGATTCTTCTGTGCAGACAGAATGGCCATGGGTGACTTTCTCAAGTCACTGCAGCTGGATCCTATCACGATGGACAACGTGTCCATCCACATCATGCGCCAAGTCCATGGCTGGGCTGCCATGACGGACCAGCTGTATGAGTGCTTCAGTGGCAAGTATGTAGGCGGTAAGCGCCCACGTCAAGGGGACGAGGAGGCGGCTGAGCCTGCAGTCAAGTCCATGAGGGGATCGGGCCACGGGGGTCCAGCGTCCTCGAGGGGGCCTGAGACCTCGTTCAGGGGTCGAGGAAGGTCCAGGAGGGGGCGTGGCAGAATGGCTGGACGGGGGACACCTCCGAAGTCGGGACCTCCACAGTCCCAGTTTGACTTCAAGAGGGTGGGTGGTCCTCCTAAGGCTGGGCCCAGCAGTGGGACCTCACGGGACATCAGTCAGGTGGAATGTTATTTCTGCCAGGGGAAGGGTCACTTCAGGAATGAGTGTCCCTCGTACCTGAGGCAGGAAGGTCAGAGCAAGCCAGCCCAGGGTGGCAGCAAGGAAAAGGCTGGTCCATCCCAGGACAAGGGCATGGGCAAGGCTGTTGATCAGTGACTGGAGCCTGCACACATCCCTGAACCCTGGAGGGTGCCCCCAGGGGTGTGTAATGTAGCTGCTAGTGACGGCAGTGAGGGACTGGGGCAGCCCCATGCTCTAGTGATAGAGCCCATTGGACACGATGGGGCAAGCTTGGTTACCACAGAGAGTATGCCAGCTGTAGCTGCAGTGGTTACTCGCCAACGTGCCCGCCATGGCGGTGCTGAGCCTGAGGTAGGACCTGGTGCTGTGGACCCAGGTGGATCTCAGAAGCATTCTGACCGTGCAGGACTGGCACAGGATGGTCAGGATGAGGATAGGGCTGGAGACAGTCTGACAGGCACGACCCTGGTGCCTCCTGTACATAAGGGATCTGTACATACCTTGAGTGCTAATAATGACAGTACAAGATTTTTCTCTCTTGTATGACATTGCCTCAAGGTTGCATACCATGTTTGGCCATGCAGCTCAGTCTTTGCAGGTTGCTAGACGGCTGGGAGGAAGTGAGTTGTACTCCATTTGCCAACAGGTTGCTCAAGCTTGCAGGTGCAGGCTAGTTGCTAGAAAGCCCAAGCAGTCTCATGCCAGGTCTCCTATTTTGCAGCCAGGCCATGTGCAGGTGGATATTCAGAGAATCAGGGGTTTGAAGCTGCTGGTGGCAGTGGACAGATATACCAAGTACAAGACCCTAGAGATCCTGCCTGACATGGAGAAGCCTACGTTGATTGCTGCTCTGAAGTTGACAAGGAGCAGGTACCCTGGGTTGGAGTTGCTGCAGTGTGACATTCAGTTTGAGTGCTGTGAGAAAGTTGTGCTCCCGAGTGGCATCTATCCGCTGGCCGGTAGTCGCCGGCCTGGGCGCCTAGTCAGGTGGGCATCAAAGATTGGTGTCTAGATGCTAGTCGGTGCCTAAGCAAGGTACGGAAGCCAGTGCGCGCCGGGACGGTCAGAGAACCGTCGCCCTCGGTAGCACAGATCCGCTGAGTGCCGGTAGTCTTGGGTTAGAGGCTCGAGCATGCACTATCGGGTAGCCTACCGGTAGTCTCGGGTTAGAGGCTCGAGCATGCCTTATCGGCTAGCGCCGCGCCGCTGAGCTCCTTGCGGCCTGGCCAGCTGCAAGGGTTCAATAGCAATCAGTGGCGGCTGCGGGCTCAGCCTTCCCACAATCGGTTCCCCAAACAACAAAAATCCCGTCTCCATCGCCAGCGTGCTAGCCAGCGGTGAAGGGCATTCAACTTGTATTCACAGATGAAAGGCTTGGTGACCCTCGAGGGGGTGGGGAGCATAGGCTTGTACCAATATCACGTAGCGCTTGCAGCCCTCACGGGCCGGGGTCCCCCCGAGGCTATATTAATCACCCTGAGGATTATGCCACTGCAGTAGGGGCCATTCGCGGGGCGGAATATACGGCAGAGCCGCTGGTAGCCGATGTCACGCAGCCGCAGAAGTGTCACCCCAGCAGTCTTGGCATTTTTCCCTGGAGCATCGCCACTAAATCTCCTGTTAGTTATCCGCAGTTTAAGGAGGACTGCCGTGACCCTGTCAAGTTCCATAAGTGGCGCGCGGCTTTCTTGCGCGCGCAGCTGGAGTGGGCGATGTATGGGGTGTATGGGGAGTTGATGGAGGTGCCGCAAGGGGCGGTAAAGCTGAACTTGAAGTTTGTGCTCAAGTATAAGCAGGTCCTCCCCACTGACCCTGTCACATTTCATGTACGGCCCTGTGTCACGGAGTTTAGGGGCTCGTCTGAGTTGTCGGAGGAGGAATTGTTTACGCCCGGGCTGTCGCAGACCACTAGCCGGGTGTTAACATCGGTGTTCTTGGGGCTGTTGGATCGGGGGTTGGACTATGCCATGGCCTGCTCAGATTTTCAGCGGGCCTTTCTCCATAGCGACCCGGCAGTGGCCGAGGAAGTGTGGCGTGGCACGGTGTATGTGGTCAAGGTCCCTTTGGTGTGGCAGGGGGAGCTGCGGTGTGTGTACTTGCGGCTTCTCCTTGGTGTGGAGGGCCTGCAGTCTAGCCCCATCATCTTTCGCAAGACGGCTGAACGCATCTTTGCTAGCATGGGGGCGGTGTTTTCCCGCATCGATAGCAACCTCTTTCACATCCACACACCCAACCCACACGAGCCCGCGTTCATGCAATGGCATGGGGATGACTGGCGGCTTATTGGACCCCGGGCGTGGGTCCGGCAGTTCATAACCGCTGTGGCCAAGCTTTTGCCCACTAGCCGCACGTTGTGGCTGGACCCCGACACCCCCGTCCCTTTCTGTGGCCTAACCTACACTTTGCACCGCACACCGGTTGGCTGGTGCATTGACACATGGCGGCCAAGCAGGAATACGCCGACAAGCTCGCGCAATCGCTGCCTGAGCGGCTGGATGCGTCCGCGGGACCGCACTTGCGCGGCCAGCTGGGGTGGCTCGCGGGCACGGTGCGACCCGACCTGTCCATCTACGCGCGTGCGCCCGACGCCGTGCTTGCGGGCATGGGAGCGCAGCATCTTCGGACGCAAGTCTTGGCGTCACCGGGCCTGCGCGTGTGGGGGGTTGATATCACCCGCCCGGTGGCAATGACCATTTACTCTGACGCGAACCTGGAGTCGCGTACCATCACGCAGCTGCGCGCGCGGGAGGCGGCCATCTTTTTTCTTGATAGCCCCACTGGGCAGCCCACTATTGTCGACTGGTATAGCCGCATCCATCAGCGGGTAGTGGTAGACAGCAATCGCGCGGAGTGTCGCGCGTTCATTTCCGCTGTCGACCATGCGTGTTATGTGCAGCATCTTTTGCAATGGATTGCGGATAAGGCCCGCGTGGCGCTGTCGCTCCGCATGCGGCTGTGCACAGATAGCAAGTCAATAATTGAGTTTCTGAATAACCCGCTCGCCTCCACCACCAAACTAGATTACCTTGTGTTGGCCGAGTCCGCCACGGTGTTGGATGAGCGGCGGTGGATCCCCGAGAGCGAGAATATTGCCGATGCCTTGACCAAGCCAGCGATGCTGTCGGGGCCTCAGTACAAGCTGCTGCGGCAGCTCATGATGACATGAGTTTTTTTTACCGTGTGACCTGTCGTCTTTTTGCATGGGAATGGGCGCTTCTTTCATCTGTGAATACATTTCCCTAGACCTGACAGACGGCCAGTGTGCCTAATAATGATGCATGTGGTGCAGTTGCACCCAAGTAGAAAAGGAGGCCGGGAGCAAAGCCCGGGTGTTTTTGGCGTGCTCAGATCCCAGCGTAGGGCACCCTCCTTGGGGTTTAGGATTTGGGGACGGCCAGTGTGCCGTTACGTGTTTCTCTACTTGAACGTACGTAGGGTCAGTGCTACCCTATTGCCCCTCGCTTTACATAATTTATGATAATTATTTAAAAAGAAAGTATGGGAGTTGTGCTCCCGAGTGGCATCTATCCGCTGGCCGGTAGTCGCCGGCCTGGGCGCCTAGTCAGGTGGGCATCAAAGATTGGTGTCTAGATGCTAGTCGGTGCCTAAGCAAGGTACGGAAGCCAGTGCGCGCCGGGACGGTCAGAGAACCGTCGCCCTCGGTAGCACAGATCCGCTGAGTGCCGGTAGTCTCGGGTTAGAGGCTCGAGCATGCACTATCGGGTAGCCTACCGGTAGTCTCGGGTTAGAGGCTCGAGCATGCCTTATCGGCTAGCGCCGCGCCGCTGAGCTCCTTGCGGCCTGGCCAGCTGCAAGGGTTCAATAGCAATCAGTGGCGGCTGCGGGCTCGGCCTTCCCACAATCGGTTCCCCAAACAACAAAAATCCCGTCTCCATCGCCGGCGTGCTAGCCAGCGGTGAAGGGCATTCAACTGAGAACCTGCCAGAATTTTCAGAGTTGCTGATTACACCCAGGGAGAGCCACGGCCAGCAAGGGGTGGTGGAGAGAGCCATCCAAGAGATCAAGACTGTGCTGTTGGTGGAGAGGATTCCAAGGACGTCGTCTGCCATTGTGACATCTGCATGGCTACGTTCTGTGGAGGATAGGCTGAACCTTAGGACTCCCATGTTCTTTGGTGACATTGCCATCAATCCTCTTATGCTGCACACCAGGATGCTGCCAGCTGATGCTGAGCAGGCATGGAAGGAGAAGCTAGAGGCCAAGTTCCTCAAGCTGAGGCAGAAAGACAAGGGCTGGAGTGTCCTAGAACCTAACGTTGGACAACAGGTTGTTGTGTGGAAGGAGCCAAGCTTTCCAGGGAAACGTGGCAGCTGGCATGATGGGGTGGTGACCCGAGTAGAAGCCGCTGGCCATAAGCATGCTGGGTGGCCATTGATGGCTCCCAGGCAGTGCACCGTCTGTCCTGGTCAAAGATCCGTCCCCGGGGAGGTAATCAAGGGTCCTCTTCCAGGTGCCCGTTGGTGTACAAGGCGGGGGTGACGTGGAACTTCCTGATCAGGGTGCTACAGCTGTATCGAGCCCTCAGGGTGACCCTGGCCCGGCCCCTGGGGTACCTTCACATACGGTGGTTGGGCAAGCAGGCGGACAGGCTGCACCTCCGGAACGGCCCGACACCAGGCCTAGCCCTTGGATCGTGTCCAACTCGCCACTACAAATAGGGGCCAGTTGCACTTTGCAAGAAAATGCCCACAAACCAACCTAATAACAATTTACTGTCCATACTGGGACCAAGGCACACACATATATGGACTTACTTGGGGGTCATGTCATGGGTCATGTTGCAATGTCCTATGTGTGCTAAATATAGCACCACCCTCAGGGGGGTGCGCGAGTGCGAAAAAAAACGCATGTATAATGCATTATTACACCTCAAAACAATTCCGTTGCTCCCAATACTGGAAAGGCAGTCGCTTGGGTAGCCAGGCATGGCTTCTGAACACTGACATCATGGGTTGTCCCAGGGACCCAGCTGCACTATCTAAAAATAACTGGCCACTACAAATAGGGTCCAGTTTGGCTGGTGACATTACAACTCAGAATTCTTATCCCATAGCAACAAAAAACATCATTGATGATCAAACATGCATTATATAATCAATTTCAGCCTGCAGCAGAACATCCATAACAGCGATTAAACATAGGTAGCCATGCCAATGCACAGTCACATTCGTGCGTATCATGGCATGGGAAGGCCAAAGACTACCCACCACATAAACCTACCACATGCACAGTTTTTCTCACATGCCAATGCTAGACTAAATGAGGTAAAGTAAGCCTACATCATTGGCAATGCTACTGTAGCTCCTCATCATATGCTGGGCTTCATCATACTGTATTGGCTGCTAACTGGCTATGGGGCGACAACTCGGCACTAAGAGGCATTACAACGGTAGGTGTGAACATGGTGCTTGTGACTTGCGGGGTAATGCTCAAAATGATCACTAACACGCAGCTTGAACTATATACTTCATGATGTTGTAAAGAAAACACCACCATGTGGTGGCTACCAATGTCTACTAGCAGGTATACTGTGCCAAGGCCCAAATACATGCATAGCAAGGGTGTGCAAGGGGCTACGTAACCCATGCATCCACAACATAAGAAATGACCTCCATATGCTTGCCTAAGGTGAAAATACACAGAGACACTGCATTGACCTTCTTTTGTATGCAAGCAAGGCACAGGGGCCTCCACAGGTGTTACATGAAGACAGCTGGGGTGGCTGCACAACTGCATTACAAACAAAGCCAAAAGGCTAACCAAAAACTGGCCAGGACACCATCTTTTCTGAGTAATTTAGGCTGTGCAAACCATCTTGATACCATATAGAACTTATTTGCATGTATCAACAATCCTTATTATAGTATATTTGGTACAGACGCAGCCAGTCATGAACAAAACGGATGAAAATCTGACTGTGATGGTTGTGCTTAACCACTACCACAAACCATTATGTGAAAAGTGGCAAAGAAGCGACTTTGACATCCCAAACCTTCGACAATGAGTCCTAGATTACTTACCGAATGATAGGACGACTTTACCTTGTCGACGGTAACCGCAGGGACACTAAACTGCGCCAGGTCAAAACCGCAAAAATAAGGCTAACGGACAGCTAGCAAGCTGACGACAGGGCCGATGCGTTGAGACTTTCCTGGCCCACAACACTAATGAAATATTCGAAATACATCGTAAGAAATGTACTCGATGAGAAATATTCAGTGACAAAGCCGCTTATAACAAGTGCTAGCTTCATCGTCACTCCCGTCACAATAAACGCGCATTGACGCAGTAAAACCCAGTCCAAGATGATTGCGCGAAGCCGTAGTTGTTGCGCGACTGCGGCTATAGCATCTTTATAACGTATAAATCATGCCTACAAAATTTGGAACGAATCCATGCATCGATGCACCTACACCAATCAGTTTTCTGCACCGCCATAGCCTCGAATTTGCATGTACGTAATTATTTTACATTCACTTTCGTCCCGGTGGACCTGGGTACCCCCTGTACTTTGGCCCTGAATTAGTCCCTGTAAACCTGGTCTGAACATAGTGATGTCCGGTATCAGGGCGTATAACACATCTAGCTCTAGCAGCAGACCTAAAAATGATCACGGAAATGTCTACTGGCATTCGCGCCGCGCCGCTTCCCAACTGTCCCCTATTCATAGGGGCGAGTTGAACTGGCCACTATAAATAGGGGACAGCACGATCCAAGGGCTAGGGGTGTGCGTCTATCAGATATTGTACAGGCTTTGCAAAGAGCCAAGAAGGAGCCTAAAGGTGTCCAAGCTTGTCCAGTTGGATGAACCTGAGGTAGCTGCCATGGAAGTAGATACCCATGCACAGGTTTCTGTCATGGGACCTCAGCATACAGGAAAACTGCTGGTCGGTGAACCAAGTTGCCCCTGGGTGTCTGACTTCAGTGGTAGGACGCATCTAAGGGTGTTGGGAGAGGTTACTGCCCCTGTCATGGGTGTGGATGTGACCTTCCTTGTGCTAGAAGACTATGATGGCCCTGTCATTTTGGGTCAGAATTTTCTAGGCAATCCTGGGATTTCTATCAGAGCTACAGCTCTGAGAAGAGATGGCTGGGGGATGATTCCCCTAGAAAATTTCAGGACAACATTTCCAGTCAGGTGCAGGGCCAAGCCGGTCAAGGGTGTAAAATGGGATGAAGGGGAGGTGCCCCCAGCAGCCAGTTTGGTGATTCCAGCTGTGTTGCACCCCAGCAGTATTGGCATAACTCACAGGAGCCTTGCTGCACACTCTCCTTTGACATATGACCAGCTAGTCCAAGAGATGAGCTCGCCTACTTTGTTTGAGGCTTGGAAGCTCGCCTTCTCCAAGGCATTGGAGGGGTGGTTGCAGTTTAAGTGTGCTGCACCAACAGACAGGCGTCCCCCAGCATCAAGGAAGCTTGCTTTGAGATTTGTGCTGAAGAGGAAGGTTGTGGATGAGGTATCAGTGCCCCATGTCAGGCCTGTCCTGAATGAGTATCACGGCACGGGGAGTCTGCTGGGAGAGGAGCTGTACACGCCAGGGATGTTACACGACACATGGAGAATTTTGCTATGTCTCTACGTGGGGTTGCTGAACAGGGGAGCAGCTATGTCATCAGTGCTGCTGGACTTCAAGAGGGCATTTTTAAAATCTGATCCAGAAGTGGCCAGGAGAGTGTGGAAGCAGGATAAGCCTTATTGTGTTGAGGTGCCTGCTATCTGGAAGCTGGAGCTGCATCAACATTTCCTGGTTATTCTGAAGGGCCTGGAAGGACTCAGGTCGAGCCCTATCATCTGGAGGCTCACGCTGCAGGAAGCTCTGATCAGTGAGTGTGGCTTGAGAGTGTCTTCAGTTGATCCCTGTTTGTTGCTGGCCCAATGGAAGGGTCTGCCAGTGTATGCTAGTTTGCATGGAGATGATCTGCATTTGCTAGCCCCCACGACCTGGCTAAAGAAGTTTATTCCTGTCATCAGTGGCAAGTTTTCACTGGGCAAGGAGCTGTGGCAGGAACCCAACAAACCTGTAGTGTTCTGTGGAATGCAGGCTACCCTGTTCCAGAGGGATGGGGAGTGGAGTATCAGGCTTCAGGCTGGAGGAGATTATAAGCAGACCATTGTGAAGGCCTTGCCAGAGAAGATCACCCAGGCTGCAGGTCCTGAGTTGAGAGGCATGTGGGCCTGGTTTCCCAGCATCTGTGGTCCGTCTTTGATGGTCCATAGCAGAATGCCTGATGATGTGCTTGAGGATGAGAAGCCTCGAGTCATAGCCCGATTGGTGGAGAGTACCCCTGATCTGATTTTGTCTGGGATTGACTTTGCCCAGCCTATCACCTTGGAGATCTTTGTTGACAGTTCCATGGATGCTCGCCAGGTTACCAAGGTCAGGGGAAGATCTGCTGCTCTGTTTGCTTTTTATCAGAGCAGGGCAAGTTTGTTCAGCTGGTATAGCAGACTACGGAAGAGGGTCTGTATCAGTTCAGATGTGGCAGAATGCAGGGCCATATGTGAGGGGATCCAGTCCAGTTTGTACATAAAGGAGTTAATGCTGGACCTGGCTTCAGTTACCCCTTGGTCCTTGCAGATGGAGACGTTGTTGCTAACAGACAGCATGGGTATGGTCCAGTTTGTTCACAAGCAGCTGGCCAGAAGCCGGGATCTGGATTATTTGTTGCTGAAGGAGTTGGCCAGTTTGGTTGACTTGAAGCATATCCCTGGCGAGGAAAACCCTGCTGATGCATTGACCAAGCTGCCACACAAGGCCCCAGCCCAGTACATTGTACTGAGGAAGCTCATGAATGCTGACTGCCAAGTTGGTCTATCTGTCTAAAAGCTGAGAGCTGGGTGCTCAAGTCTCTGGATATCAGGCTGGGAGCTTGATTGTACATAATCCTGAGCACACCTTGAGGGGTGAGACCTGTCTCTGGTGTGGGAATGTCTGACATTGTCTCTGTTGGAGAGATGTCCATCTGGGGTCTTCATCTCAGTCTGAGGTTTCCCCAGATCCGTGGTTTGTGGGCGGGGTTCGATCCCCTGGTGCCGTCTTAAGGCGGAGTTTCACGAACTGGCTGAGCCATCCATCATGCGGATGAGGTGGCGACAGGTCCCCTGATTTTCCACGGTTGGAATGAGTATAGGAGCTTGTGGGTTTGCATGTGCTTCGCGTAGATATTATATCTGGTTCGATAAGGGGCAGCTTACCGGCGCCGACTCCTGTCTGGGGGTCAGCAATGTTTTCTGAAGAGCTGTTGTGGGTGATCTGTGGGATTTCGCCTAAGGTCCTGAAGGTTGTACATACTTCTCAAGTTCTTCACTGAACACCTACTATGGGCTGCCACAGTTGGCCAACCTCTTGTACATGGGTAACACAACGAGCCTCCCAGGAAGGGATAGGGACTCATTGTAGTTTGTTTGTGCTCCTGAACCAGTATGGGTGCTATGTACATACAATAAGGAATCCAAGCTGGCTGTCATGCCCAGAGGGTTGTGACTTGTAGTCGGGGAGGATATCCAGTACCCATTGTGTGTGTTTGTATGTAGACTTGTGTGAGCTGCTACAGCTCAAGAAAATAAAGGATTGGAGTTAACGCCAAGCGCATTGGCGTGTTCCTGATTCGGCATGTTTCTACGATTCCAGCGGCACCGGAACGAGTTCATTCCGAAAAGTATCAAGAAAGTTATGGCGTTCCGACTTCCCGGTCGCGCGCGAGCGCGAGCCGGCTGTTCTTCTAAGTCGTGCGTGAATATTTGCCGACGGCATATGGGGTCGACAGTAATTCCTGGGCTGACAGGAATTAGGTGCTGAACCTACGACGGTATTGGATTAATACGTCGTACGCAGGAAATAGGAACCTTAACCTGTGGTCTGTTGGTACCGCAGGCTTAGTCCTGGACTATTGGGTGCAGACGCAATAATCACTGTGTGGACTGTACTCTGTGGTCACAGTGCCTGTATGGCAGACCTACTGTATAGGATCTGGACGCTGTACAGGTTGTTAATACTGTACCGGGGGTGTTAATACTGAGCAGGCCCTACGAGGCTGCTCAGGCCTAGCAAAGCACAGTGCACAAGTATATAAAGAATAGGCCAGTGCCAATAGGTCAGATCTCTTGCGAGCCCGCCTCACGTGTGTTGCCTTGACTTGGCAAACTCGTATCTAAGCCTCAAGTGTCTGAGTGCTGTAACATTATCCAATTTTAACAAAGCTCCGTTCCAACCACATTCACACATTGCTGCATTGCAACCATATCCTTATACATTGCGTTTTTAAAAAACGTTAACTGGCTGAGCTGAAGGTGATCCCATGACAGGGTTGTTGGAAGCTGGACTCATTCTTCTTGCCAATAGTCCCTTCAGTTCTGGGTGTTTGCTTGTCCCCAAGCATGATGGTGGATGGCGGTTGTGTATTGATTTGAGGGGCCTGAACAAGGTCACTGTGACGTCCAAGTACATACCCACTGCCCAGGATTGATGAGCTGCTAGAGAGGACAGCTGGAGCGTCTTACTTCACCAAGTTTGACCTCAGGCACGCCTTCTGGCAGATCAGGATAGCCACAGAAGACATTCCCAAGACTGCATTCTCTACACCATGGGGTCAGTTCCAGTGGACTGCGATGCCAATGGGGGCCTCCAACAGCCCAGCTACCATGCAGATGTTTGTGAACGCGCTATCTTTGGCCATCTGACAGGGAAATCATTACCTCAAATCTCCCCTGACCTCAGGAACCCCAGGTTCAAGGACATTGCCCACTTGTGTGATCCTGCAAGACCTGTGTTCAGGACCTGCGTGGTGGCCTACATGGACGACATCTTGGTGCACTCAAGGACCTTCAAGGAGCACCTGGAGAACGTGGAGGAAGTCCTGAAGGTCATTCAGCAGTACCACTTGTCCGTCAAGAGGTCTAAGGTGGAGTCACTGGGGGCATGAGGTTGGGTTTCTGGGGTACAAGTTGAGTTCCATGGGTATGACACCTGACAATGCCAAGATTGCTGCCATTCTAGAGTGGCCTGTGTTGCAGTCTGCATGCACATGACGTCAAGTCCTTCCTGGGCATGGTGGGGTGGTACAGGTGTTTTATCCCTGACATGGCTGCCATCTCCACCCCCTTGCTTGATCTGATCAAGAAGGATGCTCAGTTTGAGTGGACAGATAGGTGTCAGCAGGCCTTTGACCTGTTGAAGCAGAAGCTCACCGCCACCCCTGTGCTGGTAGGCCCCAATCCTGATCTATACCTTATCAGGTTAGGTCAGATGCCTCTCAAGGCGCCATAGGTGCTGTGCTGATGCAAGACCATGGGTATGGGCCACAGCCAGTGCAGTACATGTCCAAGACCATGAGCTCAGCTGAACGCATCTACCCTGTGCATGAGCAGTGTTGGGCTTAGTGGTGGCGTGCCACAAGTGGGAGCATTTGCTGAAGGGGGCTCAGTTCTCTGTTGCTAGCAGTGCCACAGATGGGCAGGGGCAGGAGTCTATCACGCTGATGACAGACCACAGGCCCTTAGTGCACGTGCTAGAGCAGAACAGAATGAGCAAGAGGATGGCAGGGTGGATGGAGTATCTAGGGGGGTTCTACCCTTTCTCTGTGCAGTACGTGCCAGGCTCTCAGAACGTGGTGCCAGATGCCCTATCCAGGAGAAAGGATTTGATGGGGGAGTTCCATGAGGATTTGGACATTTGTGCTGCTATGCCGTTTCAGTGGTAGAGTGTGGTGCTGTCACTAGAGCACAGGCAGCTAGTCAGCAAACTTCCCAACTGCGTCCACCCCCTGTAGAGGCTAGTTCTAGTCGCGAGATGCTCGTTGACCAGGGCTCTGTCCCAGGGTTGACAGGCGTCCAGGTGGGTGGCCAGTCACTGCAAGGCAGTCCTAGGGGAGTTTCTGTTGGTAGCCAGCTCACTCCCACGGTGCAGCCAAGTGTAGTTCATCACAAGAAGGGGGGAAGGAGGCCCAGGAAGTGGATACTGGAGGCTGCCTGGGATGCTGTCCAAGTCTAGGAGGTTGGCAGCTGAGATCAAAGGGAAGTCACGTATGCCTGTGGCTGACGCTCTGTCATCCAAGCATTTAGTCACTGGTCACATGCAGGAGGACGAGGTGCTGCAATTGCAGCCCTTAGGGCCAGACAAACAGCTAGTCTTGCCCAATCCTATGAGTATTGCCCTGCTAGATGTGATCAAGGCTTTCACCAAGACTGAGGATCTGGCCACTAAGGCTATCCAGGAGGGAAGTTTTGGTAATAGGCCGGTGGAGTATTGGGAGGGGGTCCTCTATGTCCACACCCAGGACGCTGATCATGTAGTGACCAGGAAAGTATATGTGCCAGAAATGGCCATTCCTACCGTGTTGCATTGCTTTCATGATGATGTGACTGCGTGCCACCCTGGGTATGCCAAGCTTCTCCACGAGGTACAAGAGAGGTTTTGGTGGCCTGGAATGTTTCGTGAGATCAGAGCCTACTACATATGTGGCCACTTGTGATTCCTGTCAAAGGAATTACAAGGTTAGGACGCAGGCTGTACCCATCTTTCCCATGGCCATGGCAGCCTATCCCTTTGAGACCCTGGATCAGTGTGACAATGGACTTCGTCTGTGGCTTGCCTATGTCTGATGCTGGTAATGACAGGATATTGGTGGTGATGGACAGGCTCTCTAGGATGTGCCATCTCATCCCCTGTAATGCCCATCTGACTGCTGCCCAGTGTGTAGAACTGTTCATGAAGGAGGTGTACAGGTTGCATGGCATGCCACGGGTGATCATTACTGACCAGGATCCCTTGTGGATGTCTGGGTTCTGGAAGTCTTTTTTTGACATTCTGGACACCAAGTTGGCATTTGGGGTGGCTTACAGGTGTGCCAGTACGGGGGCAGTGGAGAGGCTGAACCGCATTGTGCGGGAATGCCAGAAGCATTACTGTACCCATGACAACAAAGAATGGGACAGGAAACTTCCCTCCATTGAGTTTGCTATCAACAACTCGATCACCCCTAGCCCCCCACAAGTTATGTCTCCCTTTGTCATCTGTCATCATGGCCAGTGCCCTCTGACCCCATTTGACCTTGAGCTGCCTGACAGGGATGCTGAAGGTCCCTTCAGAAGACGTTTAGCCTCAGTACAACAACTGATAGCATCCTTTCAGGAGGCTCATAGTGTTGTTGCTGCTCAGATGCTGCAGGCCCATGCAAGACAAGTACTTGAACAATGCCTGGCAACAGATGCTGGCTACTCACACTTTTGTTGCCCCTGGTGACTTGGTGCTTGTTGAGGCTAACCGTGTGCTATACCTGAAAAGGAGCAATGCAGGAAGCTCCAGCCCTTGTGGTTGGGATCATTTCCTGTGCTGGAAACCTTTCACCACGGGACAGTGGTGCAAGTCCAGGTGCCCTCCCACTGGAGGCTCAAGAACAATCAATGTGTTCCACCTGGCTCAGCTCAAGTTGTACAAACGTAACACCTTGCTGGGTCGCCTCTCTGCTCCCTTACCCTGTGAGTTGGATCCTAAGGGGGAGAAGATATATGAAGTGGAGCAGTTGTTGGCCCACAGGGTTAAAGGCAAGGGTAGGACTAAGCAGCTCCAGTTCAAGGTGCATTGGAAAGGGGAGTTGGAGTCCACTTCCACGTGGCTGTGGTTGTCTGACTTGACTCATTGCTATATGAGGTGGTCCAGGAGTACTGCCACTGAGCAGCATGGCCTCACCCTTCCTCTTTGGTACATTGAGTTGGTGAGGTCTACTGCTCCCCTTCCTACATCTCAGGACTAATGGATGAATTTTCCTGTGCATGCTGTGTGTGGTTCCCAGATGGAGGAGGAGGCTTTTGACACCACCCTTGCTGTGGGACACTCCACGACGAAGGAAGGTGATCTTGGTATGAATCCAGAGACTTCCACCCTCATGAACCATGTGGAGGCCTTGTTTGACACCATTGTCAGGAGGGATCTTAGGAGGGGTCAGCAGATGGATGCTATCAACAAGCTCATTCACTCTGTGATCTCCAAGCAGGACAAGCTGTATGAGGTCCTTCAAGGGTTGTCTCTGTCTCAGCCTCAGGTGGGGGGTTGTTCCAGCATGGTTCTCAGCTCCAGCAGCACACCCATTATTCAGACTCCTTGTCATGTGGCACCTGTCAAGAATGTGGTGGCCTATGTGGACCATAGGAAGTGCATGGGACCCTAGCTGTGACCACTGTGCGACCTTGGACAAGGCGTTGACTGCACTCAACAGGGAGGAGGGCGAGGTGGCCGGGCTCTGAGGGCTTTGTGGAGGAGGTGACTCTTATATCTCAGTTGCGCCCTAGCCTGTATGAGATTGGCTCCCCTTTTGGGGCCCATCTGCTGCACAGGATGTTTGCATTGTCACCAGGACCTGAGATTGATATGAGGCCTGCTGCACTAGGAAGAGGGGGTTGAGACATTTCTCACTTTTTTCTCAGTTTTTCTCAATTTGAGGGTTTTTCTAAGATTTTTCTCAGCAAATTGAGAATCAGTGAGAAAAATCTCAGTTTTTCTCAGGACGATTGAGAAGAACTAAAAAAATTCTCAGTTTGGTCTCAGTTTTTGAGAAAATTGTCACGAACCTGAGAAATGGCCTGAGAAGTGCTGAGAAGAATTGAGAATCATTCTCAAATTGCTCAAACAAGTCCAAGGCCACAACTGAGAAAACAGTGAAAACCACAAGAACTGAAAAAACAGAGAAAACCACGAGGACTTAGAACGAGGAGATTCACACACTTGATACAAACAGGCGGTGAGCATTCATGATTTAGAGATGGTTCATTACGAAAAAAATTAATATGGTTGTGAAAGAAACAAGGAATCCAGGCCATAGCCTCATCTTGGTCACCAAAACTCATCCTCAGCCTCATCACTGTCATCTGAGGTGTCCTCATCACTGTCATCAGAGGCGTCCTCGCCACCACTTGTCTCTCCATAGTCCACCGCCGCACGGCGCCTGCCACTAGTGCGTGTCGGCGCAGAGCTTGGACATGCCACCGAAGCAGCAGCACTGCCTTAGCCCCCCGTGGCTTTGGCGCTTTGCTGGGTGCCGACTGCTTTCTGCTTCTTCTTAGCGGGAGGTTGTTTCTTCTTCTTCTTCTTCTTCTTCTTCTTCTTCTTCTTCTTCTTCTTCTTCTTCTTCTTCTTCTTCTTCTTCTTCTTCTTCTTCTTCTTCTTCTTCTTCTTCTTCTTCTTCTTCTTCTTCTTCTTCTTCTTCTTCTTCTTCTTCTTCTTCTTCTTCTTCTTCTTCTTCTTCTTCTTCTTCTTCTTCTTCTTCTTCTTCTTCTTCTTCTTCTTCTTCTTCTTCTTCTTCTTCTTCTTCTTCTTCTTCTTCTTCTTCTTCTTCTTCTTCTTCTTCTTCTTCTTCTTCTTCTTCTTCTTCTTCTTCTTCTTCTTCTTCTTCTTCTTCTTCTTCTTCTTCTTCTTTTCTTCTTCTTCTTCTTCTTCTTCTTCTTCTTCGCGGAAGTGGCAGGTTCTGCTGGCACTTCGTCATCTGATATGACATACAAGGGCTGATCATTCCAGTCAATGCCCAGCGAGCGCGACACAACATCGCTCAAAGGCCCTTGCGCATCGTTGGCCATGTTCCATGGCAGCTTCGCCATAATCACCGCCATTTCAGGCTCATAGCACTTGTCCACCACATACCCCACTGAGCTCACAGATGTAGGTAAAACTAACTTGGGGGTACGGGGGGCCTGGGCACCGCTGATAAGGATCAACCTTTCACTGGGACGGTGGGCCACCTGACTAGGGTCGAAAGCTCAACCCTACTGTAAGCACCAACTGCTTGGGCCATTCTACAGTAGGTGCAACTAGGGTCCTCTGCAAAATGTGCGTGATTACCCCAAACCCCAACTCACGATCCGGCCCATGGTATGCAATCCCAGAATTACGGTGCCGAATGGCTTGTGTATTGTCGGCATGCTCGGTGCGATAGTTGAAGCCGTACAAGTGCACTCTATCGTGTTCATCTGCCGTGCCTACCACCCCAGCAACAGCCGCCTTGATGCGCTTGGGCACAAGAGGCTCCTGGTTTAATGTTCCCCACGTCTGCACGTAATCTGGATCCTTTTCGCAGTAGTGCCCCCTGCAAAATACATACACACGCACAAGAATGCAAGGTGGTATTCAGGTCAGGGAACAAGTTTCAGGGGGCGAAAACGCTAAGTGAAGGCATTGGCGGTAGCCCGGTCTACCATCGTAGACTGGGTCTCATCATACATCACATCTGGTTTTTATTTTGAGTAGCGCAATCGACAGATCTCCTCGAGAGGATTCTGGATCATACCTTAGATACCGGAAAGTCCGTTTTCAGTTGAGCGATACTTGGCCTACAAGGCAGGTGAAAATGGCTGTGGGCTGGCCACTTAGCATGAAATGGGCCAAAGTCAAGACAGACCCAGTTCGAGGCTAGGGGGTCCATTCTCAAGTCTAAGTAGCGCAATCGACAGATCTTGATGAGAGCACTCAGAATCTGACCTTTGCATGCCTGCGATTGTCAATACTTGGACGGCAGGGGTCGAAAACCGATCCTCCCGACGCAAAAAAATAATTAATTCGCCAAGATGTGCTTTTGTTCTACGATAGACCGGGCTACCGCCAATGCCTTCAAGTGACTGTTATCAAAGATGACATCCAAAGGAATTGAGACATAGTGTAACTAACATGTGAGTATACACAACTGACAAAACTGCATCAAACAGCCAGTACTGTAATAATTAAGAAAAACACAACTTGCATGGAAAAGCTTACCAATACTTCTCGTCTCCATTGATCGCCGGGTCATCGTACGTCGCTTTTGGCAGCGCCTCTTGCACCAGCAACGCCCGCACCTCCTTCAGCTCGTCGGGAGAAAAATGGTAACGCCCCTTGCGAGGAGGCTTCTTACCCAGGTCTTCAAACCGGGAGGGGTCTGAGGTCAGAGTGTCCCAGATGTAGTGTTTGCTCTTTACCTGCACCCATGAGATCATTTGCATGAAAAAAAAACATGGAATCAGCAAAGGTGAAGGACAATCATGAAAAAAAAAGAAGAACAAATTCAGAGGACAATTCTTAATGACAAACCGCATTGAGAATACATTTACCCCGGAGGTCTCATGGATGATGGATGACAGGAGCGTCAGCTCCTCGATCTCCACGAACGACCGCCCCATGGAGTGCTCGATGTTGTTGTTCGACATGGCTCCAGAACAAGCCACTTTCATTTGTCTCTCGCCCCACGCCATGCTCCTGCCGTCCGGGGGGCCAAGCTCCGAGATCTGAGCAGCCAAATGGGCTGCAGCGTGCATCGACCGAGACATTTCACTTGCGGGAATGACCCCCTCCATCCTAGCCACTGCCCGCAAAAACATCATGCCAACCTCATATAGCTCCTCCTGCGTGAGAATTCTGCCACTGAAAGCAGCATCCCAGGCCGCCGAAGCTTGTAGAAATGCCCCACGGGCGACCGGGTGCAGACGACCACGCAGCAGCACAGGTAAGAACTTGCAGAAGTAGACAATTTTGTCATGCGTCTTGGACTTTTGCTCAGCTTTGCCGTCGCACAGCAGCCCGACTATCCGTCCTGAAAAGCAGTCAGGCAGGGACATGCAGAGGCGCCTCTCCAGGGCTGCATCAAAACAAAAGAATCCCACACAAAGCCATTAAAAAAAGTCAGATAAATGCCACAACCTTACCTGCCAACATGCATGAAACCAGTTACCAGCAAAATGGGAAAAAGGCCATCATCAAACCTACAAAAAGTTCAGGTTTCCATCCAACAACCGATACTCAGCTGACCACTACATTCAGCCATGCACCAAAGCGTCCACAAGACAAACAAATGCGGGGAGCCAAAGCAATGAGCAGAATATACTAACTTTATAACATAAGAAAAAAAAAGTAGCAGGGACATCTTTTAAGCCTAGCACAAAACTCACCCTTGATTTCTTTCTTCTCTTCCTTGGTCAGCTCGAAACCGGGTTGCCTGCCCGTGCACTTGACAGAGGTCTTCTCGGTTCCATCACGAGCAACTGTCGTGCACTCCTCCCTCGTCATCCACAATTCGGGGTTTTCACCGAGCTCCTCGAGTCGCAACCGCACCCTCTTGGGGGCAGCGCCACCTGCACAGCCATGCAGCGAAATGAAGCAATAGGATACAAAACCCATTAATATGAAAGTACAAAATGCAGCATTTTCTGAATTAAAATAGGAAGTGCAAATTTAAAAGAAACACCACAATACAAGTAATTTACTTACCCTTGGTGCAGTTCACCAAGCGCAGAAGGAAGTTTGAAGCCAGATGGAATTCGTCGATTGCATTACGGTGTGGAAGCTTCGGACAGTAGGGCAGCCGCGAAAAAGCCTCGGGCAGGCGCTCGTTGTCCTCACAATGTTTCAGGTACTCATTGTAGGTCATGACGCCTGGGTCTGGCTCGGTGGTGCCACGCTGTGTGTCGTCGAGAGGTAGCATGCGGTTGATGCCAAGGAACACAATCTTGCCCTGGGAAAAGTAGATGCCCTTCCACTTGGGACCATGTTTTAGGCATCCGTCATAACCGGCGTCCGGCATGTTGCTGAGCTTGGAAAGTGCCGGGTAGTCGTGCATAGTCAGGAGGAGCAAGACATTAAATAAAGCAGTGATGAAGTTTCCAGTCTTGTCGTTAGCATCCAGGACGTCGCAGATATAGAATCCATCAAACAGCTCGCGCAGGTCATCGACGAGAAGTTCAAGGACTTAGATGCGCATTTTCTTCGGGGCTTTCCCTTTGTGAGCACCCACAAGGAGCATCATTGGACAAAAATGTTTGTTGATTGAGTCCCACTCGGGAAGGTTGAAAAAAATGGCAAAGAGGGGCCAGCACGAGTACGTGTCCACCCAAAACCGAGGGCAGACACCGTCGAAGCACGCCCCGATGGAAAGGTTCCGAGGATCCTGGGCAAGCTCGGGGTACTCATCAGCCATGCGCTGCCAGGCCCTGGAATCTGCCGGAGGTGCACGGAAGTGAACAAAAGCCAAGAAGGGAAATATGCAAGCACGTGAAAATTTTAGCGCAAGTAACATTTATCCAGAGAAACACAGAGAAGACTTTGCAGGTTAAAGCAACAAAAACAGGACACCGTGAACTACATCAAACTGAAGTAACTTGATGGGCTAAACGTAAAATTAGTGAAAGCAAAAAACCGGGAAGGCCAGACTGACCTTTAATCCCATGGATCTTCTTCTTGGGTCCGTCAGGCTCCTGGGATCGATTCTCCCATGCGTACCGGAACGCTCGTGACATCTCGGGTATTCTGAAAAGAGCCCGGATCCGATCCTTGAGAGAAAACTTGGGAACCTGCCGGTGCGGTCTACTGGTGACCACAGTGTCTCCATTACGGTCTTCATAAGTCTCGAAACGGTTCCGGTGGCATTCAGGGCATTGTTTTACAGTCTTGTCTTTATAAATATACTCACGAGTCGCATGGGCAGGCTGCCATCGAAAACTTGGTAGCCCAGTCCGAGATTTTTCATCACGGACCGGGCTGTACCAACTGACTGCGGTAGCTGGTTTCCCGCCGGCAGAATGTCGGAGATAAACTTGAAAAGCTCATCAGCAAACTGCGCAGATGCGCCGTTCTTTCCAAGCAAGGACAAGAGTTCCAACGTCGTTACAATGGACGTCCTAGACGACCCCGGATAGAGCGGGGTGTCAGCACGAATGCGTTTTGCAGTTTCCTCGTAATTGTAGGCAAACTCACGGGCCTCCTCCCGCTTGCGGGCATCAACATTGGCTTTGTCGTCGGCAGCCGGCTCGCCCATCATGTACTCATCCACGGAGGCTGCCGTGCATCGTGCCCGCCATTTCCGTCAAACTAGCAAAGACAAACCCGGCAAGCGCTGTGGAGGGCCTGCATCAGTTGATGCAGGCCCTCCTACCCTATGTGTGTATGACTGACTCTGTATGGCTGACCCATGTGTATGTCATGGCTTTTCGGCCTAGCTGGATTCAGGGTGATGGTCGACCGTCATTTGGTTACTGCCCCAGTCGATATGGGAGACCTCAACGCTATGGCTGCCTGGCCGCGCGCGGTTCCCCTGATTACCAAGGTACACGTGTTGTCGTCGTTGCCTTGCAAAGTCGGCGCAACGTCGCCAGGCCGATGATGGCTTTGGGTCAAACGCCCACCATGCAATTGCCCAGGGCAAATTGCAGTTACTTCGTTCCAACGGTGCTTTGTCAGATACTGCATGAGATGGCCGCGACGTGTCTCGCTCTGGTAAATGTACAAGGTTTGTGCCGGCAAAATTGCAACGGTAGGGATCCAGTGTACTCGACCCTGGCTGTTTCCTCGATTGGCTGCATGCTATCCCGCGCTCACGGGATTGGCGGTGTACTCTGCGATGCCCTGAAAAGTATCGGATGGCGTGGATTTGCCAAGTTAGTAAGGTAATTACATAGGATCCCACGCGGTTCAAGCCGACAGAGATTTAGTGTAACGGTGTAACGGTTCCAACAGGTGGACCTCCCCGCATCTGGCCGTGGACATTGGCGCAATTTCCAAATCTCGAGCGCGTAGTAGCGTCTCCTTGTCGTCCGATCTAAACCCATCAACGAGCAATAGTAAACCTGAGCTTGACGTTGCGCTTGCACCTGGCAGTTCGCGGCTAGGCGCGGTGTTTGAACGCCTTACGCGCATGTGGGAAGATGTGACTAGCTGGTGGGATGGTGGGATGGTGGGGTAAACGATGGCGAAGAAAACCCATCGGCAGCCACGACAGGTAGCCTCAGACGAGGTGAAGCAGAGGTTCAAGGCAAACAAATTTGTGGATGAGTCTCAGCCCCTCCTCCAGACGCCCGCGAAACAATATCAAACGACGCTTCGGAGACAGATTGCACCCCTGACTGAAAAGTATTTAGTTCCAGGCATCATCAAGAAATACCAGGATGCCGACCATTTCCGCAACTGCGTTGAACGGCTGCATATTATCAATGGTCCGTGGGCAGGGGCATTGGCTTCAACTGCATTTTCGGAGGCCAAGGAGCAGTACAAACGCAGCCTAGAAAAGTTTGAGGCAGGGCAGCGGAAACAAGCACCTGCTCAACCCGTGCATCTTTCGGCGACAGAATATATTGAGGCGCAGTGGTCTCGATACTTACCTCTCCAACCACAAGGATGAGGGCCATGCCGGAAACGGTGATGATGACGATGACAGTGAGGATGACGATGACCAGCTCATCATCAAGAAGCGTAAAAAGCTGGCACCACCCAACCCTCGGCCACACAAGGCAGACAAAAAGCCCACCGGCAGCAAAACGCCTCACAGCTCCCTGACCAATATCGTCATTACCACACAGCCGGGCAAGGTATATAAATGTATTGCATTCAGTTTTTGCATGGTGGAATGTGAATGTCCTGATAGTTAAAAAATAAGCCTTTGCCCCGTCGCAACCCACTGGCAAACTTGTGTGCGCCCCGCACCGACGCGGCGCGACCCGGACCTGTGTGACACAAAATTTGCTTGAGGATGTGCACAGGGCTTCTGGGATTATCTGTACTCCACGCACGCATGATAGACAAGGAGAAATGGGCTGCCGTCTGCGACAAGCACCTTCCTGTGGGGCATGCTCCTGTTTTCTCCCCACGGGCCCCGCGGCCCATTGGTAGAGTGCAGGGTAGAAGTCCTCAGGTGGAGGTTATTGCCCCTGAGGATAGCCAATTTTACACCGATTGTCTCGAGCCCAACTTCGAAACTTATAAACTTCGATTTCAATGCAGAGGGCGGGGCCCGAGATTAATTGAACCCTTAGTCGGGAGGACCATTTTTGGCACTTTCAGACCCCTGAAAATGAGAAAAATCATAACTCAAAGGACACAGTTCTCCAAATACCCCCAACCAAGATGCTAGGAGTATCTACACTTCGAGGGCTTTCAGAATATGCAATAATACCACGGGCTTATTGAAGCATTTGGATGATAGCTCCAGTCAAACTTGGCCAAAAGACGATCCTTTTTCCCCAAGGAAAAGTGAACCCCCACCTAACTTCCCAGGGAGGGTATGGATCACCTCAACAACAACATTGGACAACTTAGTTGGATAGTCCAATGATGCTTTCCTTGGGTCAGACCACCCGGATAGCCCATTAATATAAGGTGCTCATGACTGACCAGCTCCCAGCCCCGGTGATTAAGCTGACGGCGCTCACGGGGTTCCTGCTTGACGTCTGCAACCGGATCCTGCTTGCCGACGCGCCACCGATTCCTGAGTGGCAGCACAGCTACCGTATTATGCTGTACAAAAACAAAGGTTCCCCTGACGACCCCGCCAACTACAGAGGAGTCTGCATCCAGAGCGCCGCACTCAAGTTGTTCATGCGCATGATCCTCAACCGCCTTCGTTCAGCTCTCGACTGTCACCTTGGGGAAAGTCAAATGGGCTTCCGTCCTGGGCGCAACACCGTCATGGCCATCTTCGTCGCGCGTCGCCTCTTCGAGGAAATCGCTCTCCTGCAACCTGGTGACTTTCCCGCCATCCTGATCTTCGTCGACTTCATCAAGGCTTTTGATTCTGTTCTCTGGGACGCTCTATGGGCTGTACTTGCTCGCGCTCGCGTCCCCACTCCCCTGATTACCGTCATCCGCACGCTGTATGAGGGGTCGACCACTTCGGTGCGCACTCAACACGGCATTACCCCGCCATGCCCACTGCTGCCAGACCGGCGTCTGGCAGGGTTGCGTCCTGTCGCCGTACCTGTTTATTATTGTAGTGGATTATGTTATGCGCCAGGCACGTGCTCGCTTTGCTAGCATTGCGAGCCGTGCCCCTGGCCTAGCGATCACGAACGAGCTTGGAGAAGGGGGGCCGACTAACCAGCAGAATTTACTAGCTGACCTCATTTATGCCGACGACATCACGCTCATCGAGAAACCGGAGTCTGCCCAACTTTGGCTGGACTGCCTGGCGCTCGAGGCTCGGGCGGTTGGTCTAGAAATCAGCCCCAAAACGGAGGCCCTGGCCCTTGGCATGGCAGGGCCCCCACCCACACTCCGCCTCTTAGACGATGCCGAGGTCAACTACCCTCCTTCAGGCCGCTTCAAGCTGCTCGGCAGTTGGCTTCCCGACTGCGAGGACGACATGACGACACGTATCGGCATGGCGTGGGCGCACCTCCATGACCACCGCGGGTGGTTTTACCGGATTAGGATACATTTGCACGGCTTCAAATGTATCCTAAATGCACCATTGGCAAACATGGTTTCTGGACATGGTCGATATCATTCATATGTTTGGCAAGCATGATATGATCATGCTTGCCAAAGATGTTGTCTCTTTTCATATTTCACACATATATTATCGGCCTCGGCGTGCCATGCTTCCACGTTTGTTGTCTCTTTTCATATATTGTAAATATGATCAATAAAATTCCAAACATGACCATGTTGGAGACTTCAAGTGGAGCATCATGATTACTGTTTTCACTATTACGTAACCCATGGTTCATGTTAACATGGCATAATGAGCAATCCTATTGACCCCATGACTAATGGTGAAGTTAATAAAGTTACATCGTGGCACGTCACTATAGCATCAAGTTGCATCATTGTGCATAAAGTAGTTTAGCACTGAGTTGGCATGCCAACACCAGGTACACTAAATAAATTAAAACCAGAATTGATAAACAACCCAGTATCCAAATACAGTATCCATATATATATTAAAAATATAATTACTTACAGCAGAGTGAAATCACTCAAACCATGCAAAGCAAACGCCCAGCTATAAACCTATATACAGAGCCATGTCAAAGCTCTATACTACGATAAGACCAATGGAAACGCCTAACGGGAGGAACCTAATAGCCCTGCTGCACCGCAAAATCAGCCCGCGTACGGCGGAGCATGATGTCAGCCATGGCCCGAGTCAGCGCCACCGACAAGCGCTGACGCCAATATGACGTCCAGGTCCGCGCCGACCATGGGGCCCGCTAGCCCTCCAGGTCCAGCCGGTCCTCCCGGAGCCGGCAACACTCCTTGAAGAAGGCGGAGGTCAGGGGCCCCATGGCCCCAAACTCCTCCAGGACAAAGGGCACCACACGATGGTGCCCGACGTCGCCGTAGGCCAGGAGCTTGGCCCGCTCCGCCCGGTCCGCCGTGTAACCTGCCGTGAGGGAGGCCCCAGCCACGTGGCTAAGAGCCAAGGGCCGCGCCACCAAAACGTCAATAAGCAGATGCCGGCCACCCCCCTCAAAGTCCAGCACCACGATGTCAGGCCGGTGGTTGGGGGAATAGAAGGCAGCGCCATCCGCATCCTCGGACCGGATGTTCGCGTGGGGGAAAACCGACCGAATCATGGCGAGCACCACCGTCAGGAGGACAGTGTGCAAATACAAATACCAATTCTGATTCTGTTGGCCCCCCATGCAGGCAAGGTAGTGAGTCCCCGTGGGATCCAGCGGCTGCCCACAGCTACCACAAGGCCGCCCGGCCGGAACAAGAGGCTGCGGGGCAAATAGCTGGTGCCGGAGCGCCACCGAGTAGTGGCTGGGAGCCAAGGCGAATGGGGGGCCATGGGAAGAGCACAAAGGTACGCCGAGCCCACACTCCGCAAGGAAAGCGAGAACAGCCACGCACGTCCCTGGGCGTTGAGGTCCGCGAAAAGAGCAATCCAATCAGCCGTGTGCAGAATACCCGCGTAGGTTTTCTGGTGTTTATCGATGACGCGAGCAGGGAATGCGGCGGGAGATTGAACGGAGGCGACCGAGGGAGTGCCGCGAGGGAGGTGGCGCTGTACCGCCTGAGCGGCACGGACGGGAGAACAGGCCTGCTGGATCTCAGCATAGGCCTCCTGGATGGCGGTGACGAAGGGCAAACTTAGGGCTGCTGGGGTCCAGGAGGTCAGGCGCTGCCGTTGCCAAAAGGGGCAGGAGCCGGCAGCTTTCCGCCCACGACTGAGCGACGGAGCCCAAAAATGCTGCTGGGGCCAGCCGGGCGGCACGAGTCAGACCGCAGCCACCCATCCGTGCAGGCAGGGAGGCAATGCGAATAGCATGTGGCGGGAGGTCGGGGCCCGGGACCAGCTGCGCCAAGGCCGACTGGATGCGTTCGTCGTGGCCCTCGGCGGCCAGCCGGACCTGAGCCGGAAGAGCGCCCCGGAGCCAGTGAACGACGCGAGGGTGAGCGCAAAACCACAGAAGCAGACCCTTGGTCTGCGAATCATGAAGGCGCGCAATCAAGGGCAGTACCTCAGTGCGTGCCTCGAGGGCGGCCCGCAGAGCATCGATGACAAACGCGGGGTCGCCAACCGGAACGCCGAGGACATCCAACCCATGGAGGCGCTCGTCCCGGCCCAAGAGCTGGGGCGGAAAGCCGGAGCAATCACCTTGGGGCGAGTACACCGCGCACTTGGCCAGGGTCAACTGGAGGTTGATGTCGGCCACCGCGGTCTGCAGTGCCAGCAGAGCCGCAGTTACGTTAAATAGTGCCGGAACCTTTTGCCGCCTGAGGCAAATCGGTCCGTCACACTATTTTGCCCGGAATAACCACTTCCGAGCACCCAAGTTAATTCGGCCGAATTAACTTGGGTGCTCGGAAGTGGTTATTCCGGGCAAAATAGTGTGACGGACCGATTTGCCTCAGGCGGCAAAAGGTTCCGGCACTATTTAACGTAACTAAAACCTGGCCTCGTGGAGGGGGGACGAAGAGCCCGAGACATCCGCCTAGGCCGCTGAGCACGCACCACTAAATGCGCCGGAGCTGCCTCAGTGAGGATTCGAACCCCTGACCTCCAAGGTGCACAGGTTTTAGTTACGTTAAATAGTGCCGGAACCTTTTGCCGCCTGAGGCAAATCGGTCCGTCACACTATTTTGCCCGGAATAACCACTTCCGAGCACCCAAGTTAATTCGGCCGAATTAACTTGGGTGCTCGGAAGTGGTTATTCCGGGCAAAATAGTGTGACGGACCGATTTGCCTCAGGCGGCAAAAGGTTCCGGCACTATTTAACGTAACTAAAACCTGTGCACCTTGGAGGTCAGGGGTTCGAATCCTCACTGAGGCAGCTCCGGCGCATTTAGTGGTGCGTGCTCAGCGGCCTAGGCGGATGTCTCGGGCTCTTCGTCCCCCCTCCACGAGGCCAGGTTTTAGTTACGTTAAATAGTGCCGGAACCTTTTGCCGCCTGAGGCAAATCGGTCCGTCACACTATTTTGCCCGGAATAACCACTTCCGAGCACCCAAGTTAATTCGGCCGAATTAACTTGGGTGCTCGGAAGTGGTTATTCCGGGCAAAATAGTGTGACGGACCGATTTGCCTCAGGCGGCAAAAGGTTCCGGCACTATTTAACGTAACTAAAACCTGGCCTCGTGGAGGGGGGACGAAGAGCCCGAGACATCCGCCTAGGCCGCTGAGCACGCACCACTAAATGCGCCGGAGCTGCCTCAGTGAGGATTCGAACCCCTGACCTCCAAGGTGCACAGGTTTTAGTTACGTTAAATAGTGCCGGAACCTTTTGCCGCCTGAGGCAAATCGGTCCGTCACACTATTTTGCCCGGAATAACCACTTCCGAGCACCCAAGTTAATTCGGCCGAATTAACTTGGGTGCTCGGAAGTGGTTATTCCGGGCAAAATAGTGTGACGGACCGATTTGCCTCAGGCGGCAAAAGGTTCCGGCACTATTTAACGTAACTAAAACCTGTGCACCTTGGAGGTCAGGGGTTCGAATCCTCACTGAGGCAGCTCCGGCGCATTTAGTGGTGCGTGCTTAGCGGCCTAGGCGGATGTCTCGGGCTCTTCGTCCCCCCTCCACGAGGCCAGGTTTTAGTTACGTTAAATAGTGCCGGAACCTTTTGCCGCCTGAGGCAAATCGGTCCGTCACACTATTTTGCCCGGAATAACCACTTCCGAGCACCCAAGTTAATTCGGCCGAATTAACTTGGGTGCTCGGAAGTGGTTATTCCGGGCAAAATAGTGTGACGGACCGATTTGCCTCAGGCGGCAAAAGGTTCCGGCACTATTTAACGTAACTAAAACCTGGCCTCGTGGAGGGGGGACGAAGAGCCCGAGACATCCGCCTAGGCCGCTGAGCACGCACCACTAAATGCGCCGGAGCTGCCTCAGTGAGGATTCGAACCCCTGACCTCCAAGGTGCACAGGTTTTAGTTACGTTAAATAGTGCCGGAACCTTTTGCCGCCTGAGGCAAATCGGTCCGTCACACTATTTTGCCCGGAATAACCACTTCCGAGCACCCAAGTTAATTCGGCCGAATTAACTTGGGTGCTCGGAAGTGGTTATTCCGGGCAAAATAGTGTGACGGACCGATTTGCCTCAGGCGGCAAAAGGTTCCGGCACTATTTAACGTAACTAAAACCTGTGCACCTTGGAGGTCAGGGGTTCGAATCCTCACTGAGGCAGCTCCGGCGCATTTAGTGGTGCGTGCTTAGCGGCCTAGGCGGATGTCTCGGGCTCTTCGTCCCCCCTCCACGAGGCCAGGTTTTAGTTACGTTAAATAGTGCCGGAACCTTTTGCCGCCTGAGGCAAATCGGTCCGTCACACTATTTTGCCCGGAATAACCACTTCCGAGCACCCAAGTTAATTCGGCCGAATTAACTTGGGTGCTCGGAAGTGGTTATTCCGGGCAAAATAGTGTGACGGACCGATTTGCCTCAGGCGGCAAAAGGTTCCGGCACTATTTAACGTAACTGCCGCGGTGGTGTCCGGCACAGGGCCCAGAAGGTAGATATCATCCAAGTAGGCCTGAATAGCGACCGCCGGGTGGGCAGCATGGACCGCTTGGAGGTCCCCCTGGAGGGGGGCGGCAAAGTACAGGGGTCCCAGGGGGTCCCCTTGCTGGGTGCCCGACCGCGACAGCAGGCCGCCGCGAGTGCCGTCCTCCATGATGTGAACCAGTTGGCCGGGCTGGCCGTAGCACACGGCTGTCCAAGCGTACAAGTCCTCGAAGGACTCCATGACGGCCGCAAACATGCTGGCGCGGGACAGACTGTTGAACGCGTTGTGGCAGTCGACCTTGACGACAGCGTGGGTGGGGTGGGCCTCGAGGTAGGCCTGCACCGAATGGATGAGGATATCCGCCCCGCCTGGAGTCGTCACCCCCAGCTGGGCCGCCACCGAGGTCTCACCCGCTGCGAGGGGCGGGCAGAAAAAGGCACGGAGCTCGGGCGCCTTTTGGCGGCAGATCACTTTGCCCACGAGCTTGCGGAGCACCTCACCGCAGGCGATCGGGCGCACCTTGCCCTCAGGGGGGGGCAAGACACCCTTGAGCAGAGCGAGGAGGCGAGCGCCCGCTAACCACTCGCGCGCAGCGGGAGGAACGCGACCAGCCGCCAGGTCAATGAGGGTGTCAAAGAGAATGTCCTCGCCCCCATGCCCCACCAGGACCTCCAAGTGCTCGTAGCGCCAGCCCGACGGCCCGGTAGAGGAAGCCCGCGGGACCGCACGCATCACATCCAGGATATATATGCAGGTCGTACTACAGGTACAGCCACGGCTGCCACGCGGCTTCTGCAGCGATCACGCTCTTTCTCCTAGACAATTGCTCTACTGGTCCCTACGGGTCGGTCGACTTGGACCATGATGCGTCAAGAACAGTTAATTGACGGACTTAAACAAGATGTTTGTCTACATGCAGCTGTCTGCACCTAACTAACGTGAAACCGCGTGCTACCAAATATAGGGGGAAATGCATGAGTAACACATGTCAACGCACAACCGGTGGAAATCACGCGATACCAACCGCGGCAACAGTGGTATGAACATAGCGGGCACTAACAATAACCGCTGGTGGAGCAACCCCGCCCTACCCCGGATCGTCAAGCGTGACCTCTTCAAGGTCGTCATTCTGACGATCCTGACCTACGGCGCCGAGACCTGGACACTGACGCAGGAGCTGGAGCAACGACTCGACGGCGCCGTCACCAAGATGCTGCGCAAGGCCCTTAACATCCCCTTTGGTTTGCACATTAGTAATGAGGATTTGTACGCCGATTTGCCCTATGTTTCCCACATTATTAGGCACAGGCGCCTGGGCCTAGCCGGGCACCTGGCCCGCACAGATCAGGTAGATACATCAGATAGACTAGCTGGCACCAAGCCCGCCCAGCCTGGGCGATATGTCCTCACCTGGCGTGCCCCCGGCCGCGCGCGGCAGGGCCGCCACCCGTGGACTTTTCGTGATAGACTCGGCATGGACATGTGCTACACTAGACGTGACGGGCTCACCCCCGGGCAGCCTCCTGGTTTGTCTGTAATATGGAGGCAGATGGTGCGCAAGGATAGATGGCAAGTAGTGATGAAGGAGACCACCCCCAAGCCTGTGGGGGCTCCGCGTGTGACCGCGTATGGCATTCATAGCGATTCGGGCCGCGATGCCCACACCCCTGTAACTAGGACCTAGATAGCTTACACCATCCATTCCATCCCATGTTCCCCTCCCACTGAGGACTTATGCTCACGTGACGCAGTCACGTGTCTATGAATTAATTAATTAATTTGTGCTCATATACGTGTGTGGGTTACGCGCGCGTAAACAGCCATCTATGACATGCAATACAAGAATGCATTATTACAAGATTGCCAAAGGTGCTGGAATACAAACATGTTGCCTACCTGCATTAACGAAATGATATGCTCCAAAGAAATGCCATAAAGTGGTCACTTTCAGGGCTAATACCGCTTTTTATCATGTTGAAGCAGGCATGGAAGCTTGCGGAAAGGTGCACTAGAAATCTCGTCAAATATAATGCATGGGAGACGTATTCCGCTGCAAAGGACACGCAAACACGTTGCCGTACCTGGCTCGTTCACGTCCTGCCCGGATTCCACTGGCCGGGACCCTCATATCTCACACATACCATTGCTTTACAGGCATTATTAGGTCGCCATAGCCGCATCATGTATGCATCCTTTATGATTACCAGGTTGATGCTCCGTTCAAAGATTACCAATAAACGCGTCCGCATTCCCAGCAAACGCATCAGCGGACATCCCGTACCAAATCTGGATGCTTGGGCTGGTGCAGACTAGCCCGGCCATGAGGATAAAATGGAAATATGATTAGCGATTACTCATCTGGCACTGACGACCAAGAAGGCAGTATTTTCCTACCTGAATTTTCCCAATCCTACGAGTTTGGCTATGCCTGACCTACAAAAATCACGCATCGTCATTCTGAGCAAAATTCTGAACCGTTTCTGGCCGTGACACGCAAAATTTCCGTGAGAACGGCAGGCTGGTAGCCATATCTAGTTACGCGCGCGCGCGAGTGAAAATTTCCTGCCAAACTCACGTGATACCTTCTCAATGCACGTTGTAATTACCAGGCTATGGCAAATATTACCCCCAAACCTATGCATCACCCTCGTCCCTAAGTGTCCCCGGACCCACCGAACAACTTGCATCCGTCACAAGTGGCGCGGCGCTCACGGCGCGGCGCGAAATTCGACCGTTTATCAAACCACCCGACAGGTCGGGTGGTTTGCTCGGTTTCCCGACGTACTAAGGGTTAAGAGGTACCTTGAAATATATTTTTGGAGGCGAGTTTCGATTGGCGCTAACTTGTAGTTTACTTGTAGTTTGGATGACAACATGTCAAGCCGTTTAATTCATTTCGACTTACACATTTTCACGGGTCTGTAAAAAAAGGATCAATTATATACTCGACTTCTCCATTAAATCTCATCGACCGGGTTTCGAAACAACCCACGAACGCCGTAGATGCAGATCCAACGGAGTAAACAACGTCATGCACGACCGACGCTGTTGTGGGCCCGACCCTTGGAACGGGCGCAAATATAATGGAATAAATTATGTATTTTGCCTTGTTGTCATAGTCCATAGGACTTTGGGACTCATTTCGGGACTTAATTTGGGAATTGTCCCTTGGTCAGGACTTTTGTATGGAATTGAGACCGTTTGTGTTATTCGGACTAGTTATTTTGGGCCTAGGTTGATGTATGAGATCTTGTAGGGGCCGGTGCCGCGCTGCGTACTTTATATCTGTATTATAGCTGGTTGAGATATTTTACTCATGCGTGGATTCTGTAGCCTGGCGACGGTCGATGTCGACCCAAGGATCTTGTGTGGACTGCATGTTTCGGAATTCTCTGGAAGGTCGGCGCCATGTCGGCGCCACTTGCCAGCTTGGTGGCAGACCTAGGTGACTGAAATTGGTCCGAGGACGAGAGTCTCGTCCTCTTGGTTCGGAATAAAGTGTGTGTATTGTCACCTGTCCGAGCCCGGGGCATTATTCCAACTGCATTTGGTAGCTCCATCCTAAACGTAGGTTGTGTAGATTAATGCAATATTAATCACAGCGAGCCGTAGCAGTGCAAATGCCGCAGCTGCTCCGTTAATCCCACTCCCGGAGAGTGGTGAGCGGTTAACCCAGATTATCGTAATAACTTACCCTAACATAGGATCTTTCGCACGTCCCGGACGGGCACGTTACAGACGCGGCGCCAAATAGTCGCCTAGGTTCCTTTTCTGCAAGCCATTTTTCTACGTTGCGCCGCGTCGTGTACCCGAGCCCTTTCCTGAACGTGAGATGCAAAATCCGCTTGCCAGACCGGGAACTCCATTCAAACATACCGTCGTGCAGTACCACCAATGCACTATAGATTCCCCACTATAGATTCTCTGATGCCCATGTGCGGCGTTCAGCACAACAACAACAACAACAACAACAACAACAACAACAACAACAACAACAACAACAACAACAACAACAACAACAACAACAACAACAACAACAACAACAACAACAACAACAACAACAACAACAACAACAACAACAACAACAACAACAACAACAACAACAACAACAACAACAACAACAACAACAACAACAACAACAACAACAACAACAACAACAACAACAACAACAACAACAACAACAACAACAACAACAACAACAACAACAACAACAACAACAACAACAACAACAACAACAACAACAACAACAACAACAACAACAACAACAACAACAACAACAACAACAACAACAACAACAACAACAACAACAACAACAACAACAACAACAACAACAACAACAACAACAACAACAACAACAACAACAACAACAACAACAACGTCTCCGCTACACTACCGCGACTTCACTACTTTCCATGACATGTTGTCGTACAATACTACAAATTATCGCCAATAGAAACTCTAAACACAATCTCAAAACTATATCTTTATAGAGGCAAGCCTCTTATTTAATTTCAAGGTACCTCTTATTTAATCTCAGTCCCCGCAGTGCCCCCGCCCTGCGCGAAGTTTTGAAGCTTGAAGCTAAAAGCCAGTTTTACACCGATAGCCGCTACACTACCGCCTCGTCTGCCCTTATTACAGTAGAGGACAGCTCAGATGAGGATTATATCCCTCTCTAGTGACTATATATGGATTTCTGGCCTGCGCTGGTTGTCTCCTTGACATATGGTTGGGGCATGATGCAGACGATTTTTGTAACTTTAGTGTTATTGTTTTTCTAATGAGATTAGCATAGTACTCCGTGGCATGCCCATGCGCATGACACGCAAGTACTTACTTAGTGACTATATCGCCAAGCGCAGCCTCAACGTCATTGTCAAGAACTTCACCATGAAGGAAGGTGAGAATTCCGAGAAGCTTGCGCGTGCTTTTGAGAGAGAAATCCTTGGTCGCATGGGCCTTACTGGTGAGATCGAGCTGGTCGCCCACCGCCTTCCCCGCGCGCGGGGTACGGCAGGGGCGCCCCCGCTCCTTCTCACCTTTAAGACCCCGGCGGACAAGATTTCTTTTCTCAGACGCCGCAAGCGGCTCGAGAAGACTCTCTTCACCCTTGATGACGACTTGACCCTGGCGCAGCAACAACGGCGACGGGAGCTATGGCCGACCTACCTCCAGCTCCGGCAGACCAAGGCGGGGCAGCCGGTGTACTGGAAGGGGGCGGCCATCTACGTCGGCCACAAGCCCTGGCAGGCGACCCCCGCGGCCCCAGCGACTCCAGACGCCCCAGCTTAGGGGAATACAGCAGTAGTAGTGTAGAATAGATAGACCGTGGCCATGTACATGTACGCCTCCTACAGGCACTATACCAGCTGATTCACGAGCATTATTTAGCCATGTACAAGTGTGCCTATGACGTGCCACACTCCAGATGATGCCTAGTTTTATTTAGTTATGCTGTGCCCATGCAGAGAGCTGCTCTTTGCTGAGATGCCACGCTCTAGCTTTTGTATAGCTATGATGATCTTCCCCCACATGCCATGCTCCCCCTTAGCTGGGCATAGCGTGATACATCATGAGGGTGCAGGTGCCCTGGGGCACCTAGAGCAAGTGTCGTTTACATTCCCACCCTTGCAGGAAGTAGCTTAATTAATTAATTAATTTATAGACACGTGACTGCGTCACGTGAGCAGCTTAGAATCGGATTTCTCTGAAAATAGTTTATTAAACAGCATGCGGGAAAGAAAGGGCCGCCACAACCTTGTGGCTGTACATGCAGAAAGGCTTGTTAGACGAATGGGGACGGCTTGTTGTTTACCGGGGAATCCTACTGGCAACTAGCTTTGCCTTTTGTAAGTCAGGCGCCGTTTGTTTGAACGGCCGGCCATGTGTTGAATGCTGACGGAAGTTGCGTCAAAAAGCTGTAATAAAATCTGATGTAACCAGCACTCACCAATTGATTGGTGTGCTGCTTGGTTGGGTAGTGTGTTCAGGGTTGCATTCGAAGAGTACACATGGCCTGACAGCTCAGACGTGTGACAGATGAGCTGGCTGGCTGAATTATTAAATTGTCAGCGTTAGGATATTTCTGGTTTTGCCGTTTTCCATTTTGACGGTAGGCTTGATAAGCATGGTCGGCGGGTTGTGACCCGTAATTGTTTCTTTGAATGTGCTCACTGAAGCAGTATGCGCGGCCTCGCTGCTATGGCGGCGGGGCTAAAGAAAATTAGGCAAAGACCCCGTCCTTGCCTGCTATGAAGTCGCGGGCTTTGCGACTTCACGGCAGGTAGGGGCGGTTTGAACGGAACGGAAATTTCGCGTTACCAATGTGCCAAGTGGTTCTGGTTGGCACCTTGCTGGGCAGCGTCTCGGTGGTCATAGAAAGTGGGCTGGGCGCCCCGCCCCGGCTGCTGGTAATTCCAGCAGCGGAGCCAATCATGTCGACTAAGAAGTCCGCAGCTGATGCGGAAACTGTGCGAAGGTCAATAGATTAATTTGGATTCCATGAGACTGCGCTGGTAGTCAGTCAGCGGCCCACCGCCTAGGGCGCTGCATGGCGCTGCCTTCGGCTTGGTGCGCGGCCCTTTTTTGTTATGGGCCAGCGAGGGATATAAGGGTGACGCGCGGCCGGCTAATTTCTTGCGTTCCGGAAGAAAATATATTTGCAAAATTCCCACAAAAGGAACCGAGTATCGGAAAGGCGTCTCGGCTGACAGTGGCAGTGTCTGGCCTTGTCGTCTCTCCCTGCTCAGCACCCGGCAGGTAGCGGTTCAAACCCTGGTGGCGTCGGAATGCGAATTTTCTGGGTTTTTATCCGGAATAATATTTTGCTGAGGCGGCTCCGCGGATTCGCTAACCTTTTATTGTCGGGCCCCTTAGGGGGTTATTATAGCCTTGTGCGGGCTGAGTCGCCATGAAGGAGATGTTGCGACACGCCCCACTTTGTGGTCTTTTATGGAAGCGGCTACCCTCGAGGCTGCTCGGAAGAGGGGGGGGGTCTTCTCCTTTTCTTTGTTCACTGTTATTGGGGCAACAGTGATCCTATCAAGTTTTGTTTCCTGAGCGGCGACAGTGCGGGGGAGGAGGGTAATGGCGCCAGGGACTGGGGTGGATCGGGGGGCTCTTGCTCCTGCATGCGAGGGAGACGAGATGACTACTTAAACCTGCCTTTGGCAGGGGCTCTACTCATTGTTTTCAATCAAATGCTGGTTTTCTTGGGAGCTCAAGTGTCATAATCGGATTTCTCTGAAAATAGTTTATTAAACAGCATGCGGGAAAGAAAGGGCCGCCACAACCTTGTGGCTGTACATGCAGAAAGGCTTGTTAGACGAATGGGGACGGCTTGTTGTTTACCGGGGAATCCTACTGGCAACTAGCTTTGCCTTTTGTAAGTCAGGCGCCGTTTGTTTGAACGGCCGGCCATGTGTTGAATGCTGACGGAAGTTGCGTCAAAAAGCTGTAATAAAATCTGATGTAACCAGCACTCACCAATTGATTGGTGTGCTGCTTGGTTGGGTAGTGTGTTCAGGGTTGCATTCGAAGAGTACACATGGCCTGACAGCTCAGACGTGTGACAGATGAGCTGGCTGGCTGAATTATTAAATTGTCAGCGTTAGGATATTTCTGGTTTTGCCGTTTTCCATTTTGACGGTAGGCTTGATAAGCATGGTCGGCGGGTTGTGACCCGTAATTGTTTCTTCCCACCCATCCCACCCTTGGGGGGCTCTTGCTCCTGCATGCGAGGGAGACGAGATGACTACTTAAACCTGCCTTTGGCAGGGGCTCTACTCATTGTTTTCAATCAAATGCTGGTTTTCTTGGGAGCTCAAGTGTCATAACATAGGAAGTAGCTTAGAATGTATGATAGGCCATACGCCCCCCCTCAAGGGCTATGTGCTACATATACTCCCCACGGAGTTATGTTCCTAATTAATTAATTAATTAATTAGTGACTATATCAAAGAGACAACCAGCGCAGGCCAGAAATCGGGAGAATCCGGACCATGGTAGCTCGAGCCTGCTGTTATCTTGTTCGCGTTTTCGAGTCGTTCAGGATGATGAATATGAATGGAGATGGAAATGTGTAGCCTTGTGCATTGAAATTATGGTTGGGGCATGATGCAGACGATATTTGTAACTCTCGTGTAAATTATTTTCTGATGAGATTAGCATTAGTACTCCGTGGCATGCCCATGCGCATGACACGCAAGTACTTACTTACTTACTTACTTACTTACTTATGGCCTCTAGGGACCGATGGGGCGCAGCCTACGTACTGCATCCACTAGGCTAGGTTATGTTGTTGCGTGTTGGGGTTGTGGGGTGCCCTGGGTATGCCCCCCAAAACCCTCAGGCCCCGGTAGAGGCCTTTATATTCTCCCAAACCGACGCCTCTAAATTAGTTCCAAGCCTATCTGTGCCGGCCACTGGACCATACATTAATTAATTGATTCATAGACACGTGACTGCGTCACGTGAGCATAAGTCCTCAGTGGGAGGGGAACATGGGATGGAATGGATGGTGTAAGCTATCTAGGTCCTAGTGACAGGGTTGTGGGCACCGCGGCCCGAATCGCTATGAATGCCATACGCGGTTACACGCGGAGCCCCCACAGACTTGGGGGTGGTCTCCTTCATCACTACTTGCCATCTATCCTTGCGTACCATCTGCCTCCATATTACAGACAAACCAGGAGGCTGCCCGGGTGTGAGCCCGTCACGTCTAGTGTAGCACATGTCCATGCCGAGTCTATCACGATAAGTCCACGGGTGGCGGCCCTGCCGCGCGCGGCCTGGGGCACGCCAGACATGGGGCCATACATGGACCATACATGGGGCAGCCCTACTGCATCAGCTATGCCTTTGCTACGGCAAAGCTTTATGGCACCCACAGTAGTTGCTACAAGTCCTCTCCCAGTGAGCATTCTAATTTAACCTGTGGCCTGCAAGACAACGAGAGAATGGTGGGGTCCCATGCCCCCTCCTTGCTGTGCATCCAACAGGGATGAAAGGTACCTACTCAAAAGTGAGTGCCCCGTGACTCTCCCAACGAAGGCTCGTGAATGAATGATTGAATGAATGAATGAATGAATGAATGAATGAATGAATGAATGAATGAATGAATGAATGAATGAATGAATGAATGAATGAATGAATTGTTGCGTTTAGGGTTTGAAGGTTCCATCACTGGTACCCTACTTGACAAAGTCAAGTGCTTTTGGCTCGAATTCCATATTCTACCTAGGTATAAGTGTAATTAATATGACTGACACAAAATTTGTCTGGCAGGCTTACCATTCAAGCCTGAACCACAATTGCAGGTCGGCACATCTAGACCGACGTGTACGGATCCTACTACATATTCATTTGTTTCCGATGTTTAGCAGCATGGCCGCTGCGTAGCTATAATCCCAGAACTCAGCCAGCGCAGGCCTGACATATACCGGCCTGCGCAATCCGCTATATAATACAGGCTTGCGGCATGCGCAAGCAAGCTCATGGTTTCCAGGGCCAGGTACGAGGGGGGGAGGCAGGAGCTCTGCGCCACACATGTCGGGTGGGCGGAGAGGGGGGTGGGATCCACATCCCCCGCTGCCTCAGGCTTGGCCATGGAGAGGCCAGGCTGCAGTGGGGAGGCTTCATGCAATGGGTTGAGGGCGTTGGTCTCACGCAATGTGTGTGCACCCTTCGACGTCGCTCCCCTCCAGCCTTTTCTTTGATATGCGAGGTCACGCCGTTCCCCCCCAAAACTCGCCTCCTGCCAGGCCTTCACAAGTTTCATTTTTCATGGTTTCTTATCTAAAGGACACCAGGTCCAAGTGAAGCCATCATGGGCTTTCAGTAAAACCTTCATGCTTTAAGCTCCCAAACACATCACAAACGGAGCGCTCACGCCCCTTCGATCGCGGCCACGCACTCGGCGACGGTCGCCCCCTGCCGCATGGCCTCCATGAGCGCGGCGTACTGCGCTGGGTGCTCCTTGAGCAGCGACGCCGCCGTGTATGTCTGCCAGCAGGTGAAAGCGGCGGAGGCAAGGACGAGGCATGCCCAATGTCTTGCAGCAGCAACAGTGACTCGCCATGCCAGTCTTGCTCAGTAGCAGCAACGATAGTCATCCACGGGACAATGATTATAGCAAGCGCGCACGGATACTCTACCGGTCAGGTGAGGAATCCAGGGGGGTTACAGGGAATGCCTGCCATCCTGGGTACTGGAGCATGCACACCACACACTCTCTTCGACACTTACCCACATAAAACAATGGCGCTCTCAACTCTGATACCACAGGTACCTCTTCATCCTACAATACACATACAATGCACACATAATACACATATAAAACCACTTATTGGCCATGCAATACGACCGTGCTGACACCCTGCACTTACAGCACCAAGCATGCTTTCCACCCAGACAGCCAGCAGAGAGCCCAAGTTCACATTAACCCTCTAGTCCAGGAATGGGTTTTGGGCATTTTTATACCCCTGGAAAAAAAAAAACACAACTCATAGGCCACCAATCCAAATACCCCCAACCAAGATGCTAGGAGTCTCTACACTTCAAGAGCTTTTAGAATATGCAATAACATCTCCAGTCCATTTAGTGCTTTGCAAGATATTTACTGCCAAAGTTGGACCAAATACGATCATTTTCAGGTAAGCAAAAGCCCCTTAGATAATAACACCTACTGGGAGGGTCAGGAACCTCAATATTAACATTGAACAATTTCATTGGATAGTGCGACCATGCTTTCCTTGGGTCAGACCGCACGCATAGCCCATCTGACCTATATAATCCGCTCACTTTCGTGTGTGGGTTACGCGCGCGTATGCAGCCATCCATGAAATGCCACACAGTTATGCATTGTATACAGCCACATAGGACTGTCAAAAGTGCTGCCAAAGAAGTTGCTTAACCAGCACGAACGGAATGGCATCCTCCAAAGAGATACAAAAAAGAAACTGAGTACATTTGCGGCAGATACCACTCATGCTGCAGGCATGGAAACCTGCTGCGATAGGCACTGGTACACTCGTCAAAAAAAGAGCTATAAACGACAAATTTATGTGCAAACGATATGCAAACGCGTAGCCGTACCTGTCTCAATCACGACCTTATGGCACTCGGCTGGCCAGGACCCTCATATCTCACACATCTCTACAGGAATAGGCCGCCCTAGCCCTGTGCTCGGCCATGACTACCCGGTTGATGTTCCGTGCAACTATGGCCACTAAACGCGTCCCCATTCCCAGCAAACGCTGCAGCGGACGTCCCGTACCAAAAATGGATGCCCGGGTTGGTGCAGATTGCCCGGCCATAAGAAGAAAATTGACAAGAAGTGTTTACTCATCTGGCACTAATGACCAAGAGAGCACTATTTTCCTACCTGCATTTCCCCAATCATACAAGTTTGGCCATGTCTGACCTACGAAAACCACGCATCGTCATTCTGAGCAACATTCTGAACCGTTTCAAGCCGCGAGACGCAAGATTTGAGTGATAACGGCACGTCGGTGGCCATATCTTGATGCACTCGCGTGTGAAAAATTCCCGCAAGAGTCACATGATACTTTCTCATTAACGTTGTAATTACCAGACTATGGCGAATATAACCCCCAACCTATGCATCGCCTTCGTCCCTAAGTGTTCCCAGACCCACCGGACAACTTTCCTGAGTCACAGGTGGCACGGCGCTCCGGGACTTGAGCGCCGCGCCACGGGGGGTCAAACAGTGCGGTATATCGCACTGTTTCCGGACTATGGGTTAAGCTGCTACACCATAAAAAACAGTGTTCCTGTCTTCACCACCTGCCCCGCTTCCTCTACCCAACCTGCTCGCCCCGCCTCCACCCCCAACGCACCGCCCACCGCGTGAAGGACTGCTGCTGCTCCGGGCTGAGCTTTGGTTTGGAGCGGTTGAGCAGCCGCTGCAGCGACATCAGGTCCGCGGTCTGCCCAGTCACCTGCTCGTAGTGAAGCGCCTCGCCCGCCAGGCCTGCCATCGCCACCACGCCCAGGCTGATGAGGGCGGGGGCAAGGGCAGTGGGTGCGCGTGAAGCAGGTGGTGAAGCGGGTGGGCGTGCGACGATGGGAGGAAGAGGGCATAAGAATGGGAGGTTTGTGGATGCCATTTTAGGTGCATCCGCCAGCATGCTTGATGCCTCAAAGCAGGAGATGCCACGTTGGCGATGCGCCATGTACCGTAAACAAGCCTTTCTACCCCTCCCCCTGTCAAAAAGGAACCAACCAGGTAACCAGGACTTGGTCTACACCCTTTGTTTATACCATACAATCCGAAGACCAACACGATAGGCATCTCGTGCACGCATTCGACAACCGGACTATCAGAGGTGTCCCAGAGCAATCCCTGGCAGCATGCTTCCAACCAAGACAATGCCATGGGTTCGACCTCTGGCTCCGTCACATCCACCCGCGGCCACCTTCTGACAGCTGGCTTGTTGCTTGGGCATGCACCCTCCCACGGTCGATAAGCAATTTTCCTGGTTACCCATCCCGGGACCTCAGGCTACATGGCTCTCGCCCCATACTCACGTGTTCAGGCGGCCTTGCATCCGTGTCCTGCCTCCCTTGGCACTAACACAATGGGGCGGTCAACCACCCCCCCCCACACTCACACGCTGCGTCGGTCTTGCATCCTGGTCCTTAATTACCCTCCCCTTTCAACCACAGACTCACACGTTAAGGCGGCCATCCCCCCTTTCAACCACACACTCACACGTTGAAGCGGCCATCCCCCCTTTCAACCACACACTCACACGTTGAAGCGGCCATCCCCCCTTCAACCACACACTCGCACGTTGAAGCGGCCATCCCCCCTTCAACCACACACTCGCACATTGAGGCGGTCATCCCCCCCCCTTTCACACTCGCATGTTGAGGCAGCCGCGCACCCCCTTTCACACTCACATGTTGAGGCGGTCCGGCTCGATGAGCGTGGTGAGGATGTCGCGCTGCAGCTTCACATCGACCAGGTTGGTGTGCTCGCGCCCCGTGTCCAGCGAGTAGCCCACCACTGCCACACCCAGCAGGTAAGCCACCAGGAAGTGGGCCGCCTCATGGCGCAGCGTGCGCTCCTTGTAGTCAGGGAACACTGCCGAGAAAGAGCCAATGCCGGCCTGGGGGCAGGGGGGATCGGGGGGGGGCAGATAAAGGAATGGGGGAAGGTGGCGGGGAGGGGAGTGAAACAGGTGAGGTCATACTAGACACATGCCATAAATGTCAGTGAGTCGAAAGGCAAGGGAGCCAAAAAGCTGGCTGCGATCGTGCTGGGGCCAGTGGGGGCGCTGCCCGTGCCACAAGTGGCGTGAGCACAGTAGCGATCGAGCTCGAGGCCATGGACTGGAACACGCCGGACAGGGGGCAACCGGAAAGTCAGTATACCTTGCTTGGGCGACATTGGGCCGCCATAAGTTATGTATGTTGGTGCTGCCCCTCACCTGCAGCAGGCCCGGCGCGGTCGACCCGATGGCCAGCACCACCAGCACGACACCGCCCGTGAGGTAAGGCACGAAGAAGCCCCAGTCGCCCGGCAGGAATAGGCCAGCCACCGCCAGCACCGACGCTGCGCCAACAACCGTCACGAGGAACGCCATCTGCAGGGTGGAAGCGAGGGCGCGGTGACGATGGATGGTGGGGCGGTGGGGTGGCGGGGCGGTGGGGTGGCGGGGTGGCGGGGTGGTGGGGTGGCGGGGTGGTGGGGTGGCGGGGTGGCGGGTGGCGGGGTGGTGGGGTGGTGGGGTGGTGGGGTGGTGGTGGTGGCGGGGTGGTGGGGTGGTGGGGTGGTGGGGTGGTGGGTGGTGGGGTGGCGGGGTGGTGGGGTGGTGGGGTGGTGGGGTGGTGGGGTGGGGGTGGCGGGGGGGGGGGGTGGCGGGGTGGTGGGGTGGTGGGGTGGTGGGGGTGGGGTGGCAGGGTGGCAGGGTGTGGGGTGGCGGGGTGTGGGTGGGGTGGTGGGGTGGGGTGGCGGGGTGGCGGGGTGGTGGGGTGGCGGGGTGGTGGGGTGGTGGGTGGTGGGGTGGTGGGGTGGTGGGGTGGCGGGGTGGTGGGGGGTGGGTGGTGGGTGGCGGGGTGGTGGGGTGGTGTGGTGCGGGGTGGCGGGGTGGTGGTGGGGTGGTGGGTGGCGGGGTGGTGGGGTGGTGTGGTGGCGGGTGGCGGGGTGGTGGCGGGGGGTGGTGGGTGGCGGGGTGGCGGGGTGGCGGGGTGGCGGGGTGGTGGGGTGGGGTGGGTGGCGGGGTGGTGGGGTGGCGGGGTGGTGGGGTGGTGGGGTGACGATGGATGGTGGGGTGGCGGGGTGGCGGGTTGGCGGGGTGGGCGGGGTGGCGGGGTGGTGGGGTGGCGGGGTGGCGGGGTGGTGGGGTGGCGGGGTGGTGGGTGGCGGGGTGGTGGGGTGGTGGGGTGGTGGGGGTGGCGGGGTGGTGGGGTGGCGGGGTGGTGGGGTGGCGGTGGGGGGTGGCGGGTGGTGGGGTGGCGGGGTGGTGGGGTGGTGGGGTGGCGGGGTGGCGGGGTGGTGGGGTGGGGGTGGTGTGGGGCGGGGGAGGTGGCGGGTGGTGGGGGTGGTGGGGGGTGGTGGCGGGTGGCGGGGTGGCGGGGGGTGGTGGGGTGGCGGGTGGTGGGTGGTGGGGTTGGCGGGTGGCGGGGTGTGGGTGGCGGGTGGCGGGGTGTGGGGCGGGTGCGGGTGGGCGGGTGGTGGGGGGTGGCGGGCGGTGGCGGGGTGGCGGGGTGGTGGGGTGGTGGGTGGTGTGGGTGGCGGGTGGTGGGTGGCGGGGGTGGCGGGTGGCGGGTGGGGTGGTGGCGGGGTGGTGGGTGGTGGGTGGCGGTGGGTGGCGGGGGGTGGTGGGGTGGCGGGGTGGTGGGGTGGCGGGT
>RPFO01000041.1:3335660-3525747 GCA_009746045.1 Mesostigma viride | reverse complement strand
GGCTGGCGCGGTGGTGGGGTGTTCTTCTATATGGTGGTGGGGGGGCGGTGCGGTGGCGGAGTGTGGGGCTGGGTGGTGGTGGTGGGCGGTGGCGGCGCCGGTGGTGGGGTGGCGGGGTGGCAGGGTGTGGTCGGTGGCGGTATGTGGGTGGTGGTGGTGGCGGGTGGCGTGAGGTGGCGGAGGTGGTGGGTGGTGGGGTTGGGGTGGTGGTTGTGGAGGTGGGGGTGGGGGGTGTGGCCGTGGCGGAAGAGTGGCGGGGTGGTGGGTGGCGGGTGGCGGGTGGTGTAGGGAGGTGGCGGGGTGGTGGGGTGGTGTAGTGGCGAGCTGGGGCGGATGCGGGGTGGCGGGGTGGGGTGGTGGGGTGGCGGTGGCGGCGGTGGTGGTGGTGGGGTGGTGGGTGGCGGGGTGGTGGGGTGGTGGGTGGGGGCGGTGCGGGTGGCGGCGGTGGCGGGGTGGCGGGGTGGTGGGTGGTGGGGTGGTGGGGTGGTGGGGTGGCGGGAAGTGGCGTGGCGGGTGGTGGGGGTGGTGGTGGTGGGGGGGGTGGTGGGGTGGTGGGGTGGTTGGGTGGGGGTGGTGGTGGCGGGTGTGGGGGGTGGCGGGGTGGTGGTGGCGGGGTGGTGGGGTGGTGGGGTGGTGGGTGGCGGGGTGGTGGGGTGGCGGGTGGTGGGGTGGCGGTGGGGTGGCGGTGCGGTGGCGGGTGGTGGTGGGGTGGTGGGGTGGTGGGGTGGCGGGGTGGCGGGGTGGTGGGGTGGCGGGGTGGTGGGGTGGCGGGGTGGCGGGGTGGTGGGGCGGTGGGGTGGTGGGGTGGCAGGGTGGTGGGGTGGCGGGGTGGCGGGGTGGCGGGGTGGCGGGATATGCCACATAGTTTTGTTGTGATGAGTCGACACATGCCAGACAGCTGGTATCCCGTGGCGCGGCAGCAGCAGAACCCATACCAGAGACCATAGCCATGGCACTTGGTATGGACTTGGTAGTTATTGACAAGGCCGGCGCCAAGGCTTACCCCAGCCAGGTCATCGAGCAATGAGAAGGGAGCATGGGGAACATAGATCCTCTCGTCATCGCGCACGCTGGGCACACCCTCCACTCACGTCATCGCGCACGCTGGGCACACCCTCCACTCACGTCATCGCGCACGCTGGGCACACCCTCCACTCACGTCATCGCGCACGCTGGGCACACCCTCCACTCACGTCATCGCGCACGCTGGGCACACCCTCCACTCACGTCATCGCGCACGCTGGGCACACCCTCCACTCACGTCATCGCGCACGCTGGGCACACCCTCCACTCACGTCATCGCGCACGCTGGGCACACCCTCCACTCACGTCATCGCGCACGCTGGGCACACCCTCCACTCACGTCATCGCGCACGCTGGGCACGGCGAGCTTGTCTGGGTTCTTCAGGCCGACCATGCTCAGCTCCCGCACAAACACCTGCCAGGGACGTTCGCACAAGCAAGCATGATGGCACCAATGTCAGCACGCGCACGCAGTGGGGGGAGAGTACGGTGAGATCCGCGCCAAACGCACACGATGTGCCTTGCAAGATGTGAACATATTGCAAGATGTGCCGTGTGCAAGATGTGCCGTGTGCAAGATGTGCCGTGTGCAAGATGTGCCGTGTGCAAGGGGATGCCGTTGCGAGATGTGCCGTTGCAAGATGGGTCGTGTGCTCACATTGCGGCGCGCCAGCTGTGGTTGCCGTGCCCACAGCTTGAGCTCTCCCTTCTCCTTGGACGCGCCCAGTGCGGCACGCACCGCGTCCGAGTCCTTCTGCGGGGTGGTGACACCGCAGTGCGTTGTGTCGGGTGGCAGCAATGAGCAACCAAATAAGGGCATGGTTTCAGTTGACGACGCAATTGGCAACCAAACAATGGCATGCTTTTCATGAGTACACTGCCATTTTAAGGGTCACAATCCTACTCCTGCAAGAGGTCAATCAGGCCCTGCCTATGTGCTTCGTGCTGAAGATTACGACCCTGGTTATGCTGTTTGTGCCCTTGATAAACCCCTTGTGTAGAGGTCAACACGCCAAGGATGATGACATTAGCGAGTATCATTTCGGCACCCGTGGCATGACTAAGACTTTTGTACAAATAGTAGATCCACCATGGTCAACGTGCCTTGAAACATGCTAATTGCAGCAGTGCGCAGGCAAGCCATTTTCAGCTCACCAGCCTCACCTGCCAGACCACTAGTACGACCTGGCCAGGTGGCCAAGCCGGAGAGTGCACAACGTGCTACTAACAACTACGTTCTGGCCACCAAGCCGAAGGGACTACAACCGTACTGCACTACGCCCGAAGATACATGCAAACATAGTAACATACCTCTTCCACGGCTTTGGCGAGCTCCGGCAAGGCCATGCCCGCCACAGCATTTACGCTCCGCACCGCGCGATGCCCACCAACGCGCGTTGACAAATGAAGGGAATTCCCATGCCTTCTAAGACTTGAGGGCAAGCCACACCTTCCAGGTCTCTGTGGCTCGAATATCACACAGGGCAAAAGAGTTTGGGGGATACCTTTCAGCAGGGAATATGGATTCAATCCTGTACAAACGGATGACAATATTATGCGACAGCGTCGAACATACCGTCTCCAACGACGGGAGATGACGAGCCAAGAAGCAGCCTGATTGACATGGGACCGCAATTCGTGCAAGCATTTTGCCTCGCTATCTACCGAGTGCAGCTACGAGATACTAGCGTTGTTTCTCGAGAGCGAGGCTTTAACCCGGTATTGCACCATATCCACTCGACTCAAACGTGCCTACGGGTCGTACTCCCGCTGTACAGGTCAGCCCGGAAATACGGGACGCAACGTGGCGCAGTCTCCGCGGCACGCCACGGCACGAAACCAAACTTGGGAACTGGTCTTCACACATCACTCATCAATCCCGTCAATCCCCGTCCAGCGGCGGAGTTCAGTAAATCTCTGTCCACGATCCTCGGAGTCAGTATGGACGGGACATGCGCGAATTTTTTGGCGCCGAAAAATTCGCGGCACTGTCCGAGGTACCGTCCGTACCGTGAAAAGTGGGTGCACGGTGCGCGCACCCCTTGCGGAAGTGGCCATGGCGACTGCCTTCAGGCGAAACTACCACATTAGGGCAAGCGAAATGCAAACATTTTTCTCGAATCTTAAAGACGATGAGTTTTTTGTGTTGGCAAGTGGCGGAAGTTAGGTGGCTTACAATATCGCTGTTGTTTTTTTATGCCATCGGCATGGGGGGTAATCTGAATTTTTTGGTCGCGCGGAATGAAATAGAATTCATGATAGCAGCAGTAAAATCGCGGTTTTGGGGGTTGTTGTGACCGTGAAGCAGGAGTTAGTATCGGTTGCATCGAATTCTAAACCGAGCGGGTGCTTTTTGCCAGATTTTCGGCCATTATCGGTAATTGTTCAGACCTGCGCAGGGCATGTCCATGTAAGAACGGCTGCTGTTGCGCGCCTGGGCGAGGGATTTACGAGGTCAAGGTACAGATTTGTTGCGAATGTTATCTGTTATCAGTGCATTCTTCTATAAGCTCATCGTTCGAAGTTTTTTGCGTTCTTTTTGGGCAGTTTCCGCCAGCTAGCTCGCCGTTGCTTGCCGTTGTGTTGTCGAATACCTGGCAGCTTTAGATTGTTTTCGTTGATGTCGTGGTCAGGGCCGCATCAGTCGCAGCCTATAGCTTCTCGGGAAGGTTTAAGGCATTTCATAAAACGTGTTCTGGCAAGGTTGTTGTGCGTGTGGACGCTTCTTGTTGTGTGAGAGTGACGCACGTCCCTCTCTTCGCAGCGGCATCACAGCGCTCATGCGCTGAAGGGCCGCCAATGGTTTCTTTGCATTTTATCGTGCAGGGATGGAAGTGTTATAGTGATGGTGATGTTGGAGATATTGCATTTGTGTGACTGCATGTAGATAGCTGCCACCATTGGTTGTTTGAGCTTTCCTTTGTTATGATGATGTGACAAGACTACAATGTGCTGAGCCAACCATGGTTGACATGCATGATTGCATGCAAGCTATATGTACCAGGTTCCTACTTGGTTCCTTGCCCTCAATAGTCCCAGTATGTCATCCATGCCGGGTAGGGCAGTTTAGGAGTGTTGTTGTGTTGATTAGCTTGGTTGGCATCCCTTACACCCTAACCTCGGAGAAACATAAGAAATGCTGGTTAGGCGTGTTAGTGCTACCGTCGTCAAGGCTATGCACATATTTACAAGACTGCCATGCTCGAGGGACGGTGAAGGCGTATGAGGTGCGTGGCCAACCCTTTGCACTTTGTAAACATACTCAGCATCGTTTTGGTGCATGTTGGATGGCATGTGAAGTGGCTCTGTGGGGTTACTAGCTTACTGAGTGGTCCTTAGCGCCTTGTCAGGTGGTCATATAGGAAACCCATCAACTTGAGCAGTTCTTGTCACAATGACCCCCCACATTGAGCATGCGTTGCCGTCAGCGTGCAAGAGTTAATTATGTGTGCTTTGGTCAGTTTGCAGATGTCTTTGATGAAGGAGTTGCTAGTGTGGCTAAATGGTTACTAAAATTTCCTTGTAGCGTATACATGGGTGGCCGTCTTGGAATGGTTGTAACTTGGGCAGTTCTTGTCAGAATGGCGTCAAACCTTGAACATAGGAGGTACCATATGTGCAGAATATGGCAGTATGTGGTTTGGCTAGTTTTCACGAGGCTTAGATGTATAAAGGGGTGTTAGTGTGGTTAAATACTAGCTAAAACCTCCCTTAGCTTCGTCACTGGTGTCAACCTATGAACGTCAATAACTTGAGCTGTGGTTGTCAGAATGACCTCAAAATTTGGGGTTGCATGTCCCCCAACCTCTAGTATTTGAAAATATGTGGTATGGCATTTTTGGAAGTGTTTATAATTTGTTAATTAATATTTTTTTTTGTGAAAAAAGGACCCTTTTTGCGGGATGATTAATAACTTGTGCATCCTTGCTTATTTCTTGGTCCCAATTAGGCAGAATTTCTCAAAAGTCAGGGAACTATATGGAAACATGTGGTTTGGTCCCAATGTGTTTGCCCACTGTCCTAGGGAAAATATGACTAAAATAGCGTCTTTTTCCGTTTTTAGCGCGTAACGGGTGTGTAATGGGGGCTAGTACCCCCCCAAACAGGTTGAATTTTTTTTTTTTAATATATCATATGTATGGTCCCCAATCATCATTGGATTTTTACCACATGCATAGGTGTGGTTTCCAGAAAAGTGCACCTTATGCATGTCCCCTCCAGTCCCAAGACCAGACTGTTCGTGGACATACAGACTGTTCGTGGTCCCGTCCAAACTTGGGAATGGACCACGATAGTACCGTGCAGTTCGGCGACCCGCGCATAATTACGTTTGACAGCGACCACCACTTCTCAATTATAAATTTGTTATGCAGTCATAAGTTACGACGAGTTCTAATTACGCATTAGCTCAGGATTAGCTTGCCCTTTCTTCGAAGTTCGAACCCTTTGTTGTTCCGAAAACGGGCTCTGCCGGATAATCATGTAGCTATCGACAGACGAGAGCAGTGCTATTATGCTACTAATGTGCTAGTATATGTGCTGTCTGTGCCTACGGGGTCGGCATTCGGCAATTGTTTGAGTGTCATGCGCCACATTCCATTCGGTCACGCCCCCTCCTGATTACGGGGTGGTATCAGCCACACTAATTGTTACCAAACCTAATCGTGAGTAATGCAGCGGAGCCTGCTGACGGCCTTTCGACAGTTTTCTGCCAGCAACAAATGGAATGAAGGGAAGATACCTAACGACGCACACGCTGGCACTACTGCTCGCACCGTCATATTCAAATAGCTTAACGACTGTTATAGCTGTTGGGGCTTTTGCCTTTTCCCCGGATACGCTGGCACCAGAACTCAAGCTGCCACTCTCTTCTCGCAGCCGAGGCCGTGTAACAACACCATTCTATGGACAACCCGATGGAATTCAACGATGAATACACAATAGCCCAATTACCAGGTGAGCCCTTTCCTACCACGTCGTGCCCAGATTCTCCGCCCACTTCCTTCGCCGGAGCGTGTGCAGTTTCGTCGCATTTGCCCTACTTTTAGGTTCGCCGTTGATGAATCTCTCAAAAGGCTTCGCGAATTCTTCTGGGAAGAAGATGCCGACATGGCCGGGAAATGCGGGTTGGATTGGCTGCTACAGAAATGCTCTTATATACCTCGGATTATAGATACTATTTCTTTATGGTCGCGGAAGCTGACTGGATTACCCAAGGGAAAGAAGAAGCGAGTAGTCTATGGTAGGGTAGTAATCCCCGGGCTGGCAAGGCAATCATGGTCGGGGGTTGGGCATTGCAGCCGGCTGTAATTGTTCCCTGAACCTGGCAGGCTGCCTTGAGGTGGATGACAGGGTGCTGGTGGTGGTGGCCGCCTGATGTAGGGAACCGGAACGTTAGAACGTCAGGCAGTCCAACATCATCAACGAATGCTTCATCGCAGTGGGCAGTTGCCCACCACTGCCCCGACCTCCTCAGGGGCAAAGCTCTCGGCAAGTGCAATACAGGGAGAAGTCAGCATCCGTCCGGTCGCTTCTTGCCAACAGTATGTATAACAAGCCAAACCCTTGTGGGGGTTGCCTTGCGAAGCCGTAGGCCGCCGACGCCGGGAGCAGCTGGCGAAGGCAGAGATAGGCGTGGCGGATGCCAAATACCTGCACCCTCGCCCCTTACTGCACCAGGCTGTGCCACCTGGATGTCTCGACAAGTACGCCAGGGTGACCGACACAGGCGTGAGGGCAGTGGCAGCACACTGCCCTCATCTGCAGTAACTGCAGGGTGTGTCGAGGCTGCGCCACGTGACAGATGCCAGCACCAAGGTGTTTGCGCAGCACTGCTCCATGCTGACAGGGGTGGACGAGGGCAACTGTTGGTGGGTGGGGGATGATAGCATGCGGGCGGTGGTGGGTGGCAGCAGGCAGCTGCAGCACCGGAGCTGATCAACGGCTCGGAGGTCACATCACAGATCCCGTGCGCAGGTGCACGTGCTGCGCGGGTGCACGCGCTTGCCACACGGCTGGTCGGCGTTGATGATTACGCCCGTGCGCGCGGTGGCTGGTATCTGCCAGCCGGCCGACCTGCAGTCCTGCACCACCTACAGGTCATTTGAGTAGGGCCCCCACCTGACGGATTACCACCTACTGTTGCTGGCTTGTTGCACGCTGGCCGGGCGGTGCGCCCACTTGGAGCACCTGAGCATGCAGGGCTGCGCAGAGGTACCAAAATGTATGACAGCTTGGCCGTGGTGGTGTGGCACAGCCCCTAGCTGCGTTTTACATCCGGCGGACTGCCGGCTGCGAAAGACCTACACCTGATCCACGACTGAATGTCGTGGACGATGGTCGACTGTACTAATCAGAACTCGTATCCCTGGAACAGAATACTCATACAAATATCACGCCGTTCTGCATTCGGATATTGACATGTAGCTTTTATCGACCAGAACCAGAATCCATGTTAAATCCTAGTCCGCGGGCGTTGCCCCCTCGGAAAGTAGACGTGAGTCACTTTATGCCATTGCACTATTAACCGAGAGAGAATATAGGTAAATAAAACACCAACACCAATTATATGCCCGCCGTCGTGCACCGTTGGAAGACGATGCACAACGTGAGCATGCATGATGCATAGATGATCGACCCACAACCGGCCCATCAGTGACACTCACAATCGTGGACTGTTTCGGAATAGCAGTGGGTTGAAACCCACTCACAATCGTGGACTGTTTCGGAATAGCAGTGGGTTGAAACCCACTCTCCCGACTATAGCCACGAATGATAAAACTGTCAGGATGTAAGACAGGTGGCAGGCTTAAAGATCGAATAATGCTTTACTGATTTTATATATTGACTTTGAGTCGGCGTACAAACGGGTAGCCATGACAATTGCAGGGGCAACATTAAGTGGAAAAACACACTGTCGCAGTATCCGTCGATCTTAAATTAATCTACGGTATAAGTTAAAGTGCATCCAGCCGCCACACACAAGTGGGTGGCTTACATCAACACTAAAATGATGCGTCAGATCACTAGTATGCAAGTACAAGGACATTGCGCCTCCAGGGCAGCACTTAGTGAACATAGGGTCGGCGCGTAGCGCGGAGCCAGGCAAATTTTGTCAGACGGCTACAGTACCACTGGCTACAGTACCACTGGTTACAGTACCACTAGGGTACGGATGTCAGCTAACTAATATATTTAGCTAACTAATATATTTAGTAAAATGTAGAAGAAAGTAGTCATATAAGTTCCGGTATACCCGAAACTAGCACACTCAATAAAAAGACTGTCAGGCATATTGGGGCATATCCTGACACCCCCCTTGCATACAATGTGCCTGTTCCCCCCCTTGCTCAGAGAGACCTATAGCTAGTGAGGGTATAGCCGGGTACACTCCCCTGGCACCCCCCTTACACGGCTATCTGGTTGGAGCTGAGAGGAGACTGATGACTGTAGCCCCCAGGTGTCCCTGGGAGTGCGCCACAGTGGCTGTTGCTGGGAGAATGCCGGGGACCCTCGAAAAAACTTGGTTGTTGCTGCTGTTGCTGGTAAAATGCTGGGACCCTGGAAAGACATCCGGTGGCCCCCAGGTGTCCCTGGGAGTGCGCCACAGGAGAAAAGAACACAGGTTGACTGGTTGATGCTGGTACTGCAGTACTGGTCACTGCTGGCTGCTGGCATGAAGACCTGCACCTGTCACGTCTGTCAGGGTGGGCGACTAGCCGCTAGCAATGCAGGAGGGCCAGAGGACGGGTTGGGGGGGCTGGCTGCTGTCGCCTGCTGCAGTGCAGGTTGAAAAGCTCCAGGGCCCACGTCTGGTGCTAGCTGGGCCCAGCTGGCTGCTACCCCTTGTTCCCTGTCCCGGGGGAGCTGGATAAGACGTTTAGAAGCAGAAACCGGGGGGGAGGTCGTGGGCCTCGTGGGAGGGCGCCGGTGGGGTGTCGGTGGTGTGGTGGGCGGCGGGCCCGCCGGTGTTGCCGCGAGTGTTCCGTAGGTGAGGGTACTTCCACCAGCAGGTGGGCTCCTGATGAGAGGTGCGACCGCAGTGGGTGCAGCTGGGCCGCTGGGTCCCGCCATTGTGACCGCCACGCCCCCTGCCACGCCCGGTGCCACGGCCACCGCGTCCAGAGTGGGAGGTATGATACACCCCGGTGGCCTCCGCGGAATCTTTGTTACCGTGCACAAGGTCCCAGGCCTTAAGAAGTGCCGCCTTAGTTTCCTGTAGGGTGATACCGTCCCCAAGGTTCAATTGGGCAAGGGACGGAAGCAACTCCTCGGTCACGCCGGCGAGCAGATTCTCGGCCAGATCCTCGGGTGCCATTTTGGCGCCGGTGGCAATCAGGTCGTTATAAGTTAATTCCCCGTCGGTTATATATTGCCGCATTGTGACGCCGGGTTCCAGCTTCATTCGATTTAGCTTGCGGCGTAGTGCTCGCCGGTTGCTCATCTGCAGTTTGAGATGCTCATATTCTTCACAGATGCGATGATATGCCACGCTGCCAGTTTTCTGAGTAACACTGTTTGCCACTTTGAGTGCCGGTCCAACGAGGCACTGACAAAGGGCCGCAAAAAGAATCAGGTCGCGTTCCTCATTGACCTCGGTGCCAAGCAGGACAGACAGCATCCCGAATGCTGTCACTACGGCCAGAAAAGGAATCTTCGTGTTATCCCACTTTACTGGGTCGAGGCCGTCGAACTGTGTAATATTTTTGCAGGCCTGTAGAATGTTGAGATCTTTCGTCGCTTTCGTAGCTGCTGCTGTCGCGGCTGCGGACATGATTGTCTCGGCAAGGTTAAAATCTGGTCACAACCGAGTCTCGGCAAGGTGAAAATCTGGAGACAGCCGAGAAAGCCGGAGACGCTCAATCCGTAATGGTAAAGATTAAGACTAATATGCGACGATGGTTGAGAACAGCAAATACGAGGTAGAGACGATCGTCTAAATACTGGAGTTCTTGAATTTCGATACAGGGAAGCCCGTCTAGGATATGCACGACTGGCATAAAGTGCCGACGTCGGATTCAGGGAGTCAATTTGCCCGATAAATCGGACCAGTTTCAGCAATTTAGTAGGCCACCCCGCTCGATACCATGTCAATGTAAGACAGGTGGCAGGCTTAAAGATCGAATAATGCTTTACTGATTTTATATATTGACTTTGAGTCGGCGTACAAACGGGTAGCCATGACAATTGCAGGGGCAACATTAAGTGGAAAAACACACTGTCGCAGTATCCGTCGATCTTAAATAATCTACGGTATAAGTTAAAGTGCATCCAGCCGCCACACACAAGTGGGTGGCTTACATCAACACTAAAATGATGCGTCAGATCACTAGTATGCAAGTACAAGGACATTGCGCCTCCAGGGCAGCACTTAGTGAACATAGGGTCGGCGCGTAGCGCGGAGCCAGGCAAATTTTGTCAGACGGCTACAGTACCACTGGCTACAGTACCACTGGTTACAGTACCACTAGGGTACGGATGTCAGCTAACTAATATATTTAGCTAACTAATATATTTAGTAAAATGTAGAAGAAAGTAGTCATATAAGTTCCGGTATACCCGAAACTAGCACACTCAATAAAAAGACTGTCAGGCATATTGGGGCATATCCTGACAAAAACACTGGAATGTGTTGTAAACCTGAAAGCCACCAGACTAGCTACGAATGGGCGTACACTGGAAAAGGCCCTAGACTAAGCCTGGCTCAGCCTAGCTAGCCGGCGCTACACCACAGCGCCGGGCCCTGACCTACACATCATAATATGCTGTTCAAAGCAACGTAGGTCAACCCCCTGGAAAAAGGGTGCGTAACTAGTTACACAAATCTGATGACAGTATATTGTTACGGCCAATATGTCCACTAACGAACCCTAAATAAATAGGCTTGGGCGTAACACTCTTCCCCCCCTATGGGGGATGGTAGAACCCGTCCCTAACGGTGGAACCCAAAAGGGGAGCACAACGCCACAACAGTAACAACGTGACAAACAGCCTGGTGACCACGAGAGCCCAATAAGGCTTGACGCCCAGCAAACCAGAGTGACAATAGGGGACCCCACAGCTGCCCCGCCCGCGCTTGGGGTAAGGATCCACACGCTAAAGCCAGAGCACGGCCTAGTGATGGCCTACTAAGCTCCTCTGGCCCACCAGAAGTCCAGAACGAACGCTACACCTGTCCCAGGTCCAATTACCACCTAACCATCAGTTATATACATCGATTCCTGCGGAATCGATACTAAGCGCTTAGTATCGATTCCGCAAGGAATCGATGTATATAACTAAAACTTTTGCTTGCGCCGGCAAGGCTAAGGCCGATACTAGTCGGGTCATCGAATCGGCTATTCAATTATCGAAGTTGCCTATTCGACCATCGAACTTTCCTATTTGATTATCGAATTTTCCTTATTCCATTGTCGAAATTTCCTAGTCGACAGGGGGTCAGAGGCCAGCGGCCTATCATACTCGGTGCCCAGCGAGCCACCGAACTAGGCCTAGTCGATTATAGCGAGACACCGCGTGGAAATTAGCCGATTTCGGGGACTGTGCCGATTTTCGGAGCGACGTCGAACAACACAGATGATTAGCGGGTTGAGCACATCATATCAGTCGAATAGCTAGCGCTGGTACTCCGCCTAGTCAGCGGAGAGCACTTGCCTTATTCGATTAACACTTTAGGCCGAACGATTAGCGTCCGCAACGTTATTCGCATTACTAGGCGAAAAATCCACCCCCGGAACGATCCTAGCGGGATCCGAACCCGGGATGCCGGCGTGTCGCAACAGTCTTAGTTATATACATCGATTCCTTGCGGAATCGATACTAAGCGCTTAGTACATCGATGTATATAACTAAAACTTTTGCTTGCGCCGGCAAGGCTAAGGCTGATACTAGTCGGGTCATCGAATTGGCTATTCGATTATCGAAGTTGCCTATTCGACCATCGAACTTTCCTATTTGATTATCGAATTTTCCTTATTCGATTGTCGAAATTTCCTATTCGACAGGGGGTCAGAGGCCAGCGGCCTATCATACTCGGCGCCCAGCGAGCCACCGAACTAGGCCTATAGTCGATTATAGCGAGACATCGCGTGGAAATTAGCCGATTTCGGGGACTGTGCCGATTTTCGGAGCGACGTCGAACAACACAGATGATTAGCCGGTTGAGCACAGCACATCAGTCGAATAGCTAGCGCTGGTACTCCGCCTAGTCAGCGGAGAGCACTATGGTGTATATAACTCCATCTACCAGTTGTACTGGGTGACTGCCCCTTGAAGCGAGAGAAGGTACTAGTACTCCTCGTAACGCTGTTGACGCGCCCGCATATCCGGGGTCGGCGTGTTACGGTCCATATTACAGTCCCGCAACACGTACCCCCCGCACAAAGACCCGGCCCTTCTCATCATGCCGCCAACAACAATGGCTGACCCAGCGACTCCCGTGGAACCGATTGTCCTGTCTAGTCCGTATCGTAGAATTGAACAGCCTCCGGGGACATCAAGGCACTCCAGTACCCCGGCTCACACTCCGTACTGCTGCCATGCTGTTGCTGCACCTGCTGCCGCTGTGGCTATAGTTGTACAAGCGAATGCTTATACTTTTTATGCGCAAACCTTTTAGCTAAGGTTAACGCATATCCTTACATCCTGCGCAGGATGTAAGGATATGCGTTAACCTTAGCTAAAAGGTTTGCGCATAAAAAGTATAAGCATTCGCTTGTACAACTTAAAACCTTTGCGCGTTGGGGCGGAATATTAAGCGGCTCCCTAACTAGGGTTTACTTCCGCATCGAATTACTAATTCGATATTAATCCCGGGAAGGTCCGATATGTACCTCGCTAGGCGATTAATTAGGTCCGACCGGTGCCCCGGCGGATCCTCCCAAATAATCCCTACTCGGCACTGGCCCCACGAGGTTTCGAACCCATGACTTCCGCGCCGCGCCGGTTCTAAGTTGTACAAGCGAATGCTTATACTTTTTATGCGCAAACCTTTTAGCTAAGGTTAACGCATATCCTTACATCCTGCGCAGGATGTAAGGATATGCGTTAACCTTAGCTAAAAGGTTTGCGCATAAAAAGTATAAGCATTCGCTTGTACAACTTAGAACCGGCGCGGCGCGGAAGTCATGGGTTCGAAACCTCGTGGGGCCAGTGCCGAGTAGGGATTATTTGGGAGGATCCGCCGGGGCACCGGTCGGACCTAATTAATCGCCTAGCGAGGTACATATCGGACCTTCCCGGGATTAATATCGAATTAGTAATTCGATGCGGAAGTAAACCCTAGTTAGGGAGCCGCTTAATATTCCGCCCCAACGCGCAAAGGTTTTAAGTTGTACAAGCGAATGCTTATACTTTTTATGCGCAAACCTTTTAGCTAAGGTTAACGCATATCCTTACATCCTGCGCAGGATGTAAGGATATGCGTTAACCTTAGCTAAAAGGTTTGCGCATAAAAAGTATAAGCATTCGCTTGTACAACTGCTATTGAAGCGGCTGCCGTGATGGCTGCTGCACCCCTTAATGCTGCGCACGCGTCGGGGGCCACCTGCTGGATCCCTGGCAACGCCACAGCGGAAGACTGGAACGTCACCCTACTACCCGGAATTGCAACCTGCGCCACCACGCCACCACCCCGCATACCGCCCCCACGTCCGCGCGCTAACCCCAACGTACATCCGGTCCAAGCCCCGACATCAAACCCACCTGTTGCGGCAACAGGGAGGTCCACCCAGGCCCTTGAGGGGGAACCTGGACAGGAGCCAAAGGTCGGTGGGAGGAGCTGGAAAGCCCCGCCACATGGGGACCTGGCGGCCCCGGTGCGACCCCCTGGACAGACGCTGGAAAGCCCCGTCATTGGGGGACCTGCATGACGGCCCGGCCCACACCCCGGAACCACCCGCAACGGTCACAGTACCCACCGGTAACGTCGCGCTGGTGACTGCCCCGCCCGGCCCTTGAGGCGCGACCTGATTGGGTCCTGCACTGGGAGGTGCAGAAGCCCCAGGTCCCGCCGCCGCTTGAGGAGTCATCATCCGCTCCATCACCTTCTGGAGTACCGCTCCCATCATGGTGGACAACAGCGCCTCAAAAACCTCCAGTTAAGAGAGCGTATACTGCCGATCGACTCCATGGCTCTTGCAGGAAGTTGCCTTTATTACAATAAAGAAAACACAGACGGAAGTCACGTCACTTCCAAGACTGCTGCACGTAGCACAGACGACCTGGTCGCAGTGCAAGTGGAACGTGCACGCAAGAGCTTGCATCCTAGAGCTAACAAGTCACCCATATAGCTTGCTAGGTACACACGTCCAAGTATTCAGCAGTACTGTCACTGCTGAACTGTCACACAATTGATTAGGAGACTCTGGCAAGCCTTTGGCGCGCAGATCTATCAATTGTCCATACGGCTAGTCCTGTGGACCTATCCGTACTGTACTCAGCATCTTGAATTGTCTCATAGGTCCTGGCGCGCTATGGCGCGCTTACCTATCAATTGACCATCAAGTCCTGTACAAGTCCTGTCAACGTCCTGCGGACTATCATAGTGACACTTAATTGTACATCCTGTGTCCGTACGCGCCCACATTGGCGCGCGGCACTGTCGGCACAGCCTACGAAGCGTCATAACTTTTACGTCCCGTAACCAAATATGAGGCGTTCAATGTGCCGTTGGAAAGAGCGTAACAATCTCTATCCATCTAACGTAAATCCTTTACGTCAACTCCAATCCCTTCTTTTCTTTAGGGATCACATCCCCTGCCAGGGACCCTTGAAGTAGCTTGAAATGTCCTTAAGATCACTCAGCTCCCAAGAAGACCAGCATTTGATTGAATACAATAAGTGGAGCCCTGCCACAAATGCAGCAGTTAACAGTGGCCTTAAGGTTTCTCAATCCGCACGCGGAAGCAAGAAGCCTCCAGGGTGGGAGGGAGGGGAAAGAAACAATTGCGGATCATTGCCTGCCTAGCTTGCTTAAGGCATGGCCCGCCGACACACAAGCTGACATCATCCTAAATGAATTAACACCGGCATGCGTCACACACCGGCCTGAACAGTGCTGAAAACGCCACTACAAACAGCGTGGCCACGCACCCCCAGGCTAGTGCGTTAACCGTACAGGTAGTTGTACAAGGTTCCCAAGACTGACAAACACAAAACGCGCCCATCGACCCCTTGGGCCGGTCCGAATCCACTTTACAATAATTAATCACGACTCACTAAATAACCCAAATCAGCCAAAGATTCGGTAAGCAACCAGCCGACCCTACAGGTCCCCACCTAACCTCAGCTGGTGCAACCAAACACGAATCTTTGCAAGTGAAGTCGTATAAAACCTACAATTAATTTTCTCGGACCGCTAATTAATAGCCACCGACCCTTATAAACAACCGGGTCATCCAAGGAAAATTCGGGCGAGCAGGAAACCCTTTGTACAAATCGAATTAGTCAGCCCATGTCGCAGACAGCCTTCCACATCCAGGCCAAGGCATGGCGGCCTTATCTTTCCCGCATGCGTTAATTAAACTATATTCAGAGAAAACCGATTAAGATCACTCAGCTCCCAAGAAGACCAGCATTTGATTGAATACAATAAGTGGAGCCCTGCCACAAATGCAGCAGTTAACAGTGGCCTTAAGGTTTCTCAATCCGCACGCGGAAGCAAGAAGCCTCCACCCAATTACCCCCCCCTGGCGCCAACCCCATTGCGCCGATTAAACTCATGACCACCGTGCGCGAAAGAGCGTGTCGCAACATCTTAAATGGCGACTCAGCCCGCGCTAGGCTATATTAACCCCCGCAGGGGCCTGCTGGTTACAATGCGACACAAGCCGGTGACCACCCCAAAAGCAAGCCCTCAAAAAGAGCCAGCATTTCGCAATTCCGGAACCGTCCAAAAAGGAAAGAGGTTTTACGACACCATAATAGACTGAGCCGCGCAGCAGGTGCTGAGACGAAAAGGAACGACAAAGGTCTGGCGTAGCCTCGCCTCCCTGAGACGCCCTCCCCAACTCGAGTCTCGCAATAGGGAAATTTCTAGCTTCGGAGCGCAACTCTCGCGCGGCTCCTATTGTCCCCAACCACCCCTCCTCGGCAGGGGCAGCTGGACAACTGACCTGCCGCCACAAAAAAATATTTTATGACAAAAAAAGTCGTTGCTGACAGGATCCTGGTTCGGGACCTTTAGAGTCCAGGTCACGTCCCACGCACCATCGCACGGTGGCAAGCCTGCGATGTGACACTAGAGCTGTTTTAGAAACTTATAAACAGCTCCGCCGAAGCTGGCCAAACCGCCGGAGTAGCGCCCCATCCTTCGCCCATGTCAAAAAGACCCGCAGCCGGGGAAAACGACATGGGGGTAAATTTAAATTTTCTTTCCGTTGCACGACCAACTATACTATGCTTGGTCGAACAACTTAGCGGTTGTGCCACCATCTGCCTCGGCTACAAGACAGATGCAACCCGCGCTAGAATGTGCAATTTTGCACAGGCGGCCATTGCCGCCATTGTGAAAGAAACAATTGCGGATCATTGCCTGCCTAGCTTGCTTAAGGCATGGCCCGCCGACACACAAGCTGACATCATCCTAAATGAATTAACACCGGCATGCGTCACACACCGGCCTGAACAGTGCTGAAAACGCCACTACAAACAGCGTGGCCACGCACCCCCAGGCTAGTGCGTTAACCGTACAGGTAGTTGTACAAGGTTCCCAAGACTGACAAACACAAAACGCGCCCATCGACCCCTTGGGCCGGTCCGAATCCACTTTACAATAATTAATCACGACTCACTAAATAACCCAAATCAGCCAAAGATTCGGTAAGCAACCAGCCGACCCTACAGGTCCCCACCTAACCTCAGCTGGTGCAACCAAACACGAATCTTTGCAAGTGAAGTCGTATAAAACCTACAATTAATTTTCTCGGACCGCTAATTAATAGCCACCGACCCTTATAAACAACCGGGTCATCCAAGGAAAATTCGGGCGAGCAGGAAACCCTTTGTACAAATCGAATTAGTCAGCCCATGTCGCAGACAGCCTTCCACATCCAGGCCAAGGCATGGCGGCCTTATCTTTCCCGCATGCGTTAATTAAACTATATTCAGAGAAAACCGATTCACTCCAGCTTGAAGCTTGAACAGATGTCTTTAATGGCCAATGCCATTCCCCCAGAGTTAATGCACTTGTGCAATGAAAGCGAACGTGTGTTGGATTATGCAATGGCTGGCATAATATCAATCCATGCAAGCTTGCCAAGCTGGATTGCATGGGCACGTAGGTTAGGGTAACCTAGCTATCCTGCACTAGTGCTAACCAATGAGGTGCTGGCTCCGTCCAGCTAGATCTACTCCAGCTAGGACTGATACGATGCCCACAGGCAACGACCGCCTAGCAGCACTACGTGGACGGTCCTGGACCTCTCCTAGGACCTCCGTACAGGACTAGCACTGCAACCACCTTGTGGTCTGCATCACAGCTCATAAACCCTACCACGTGAATACCCACGTGCGTGTGCCCTACATATCTCAGTGCTAATATCTAGCACCCACGTGCCCACATGGCACGTGCGGATCTAAATCCTAGTAGAGATATGTCCAGTGTACTACACCACCGTCCATGTCCGTATCCCACTTGGGAGACGGGGACAACGCCACGTGTACTGATAGTCTAGGCCTGAAGCCCTAGAATAACTCCCATTATTACTTTTCTTTGGGGAGTGAGGGGAAGACTCTTCCCACAACCCACTCATATGCCAACCACTACTGATAAGCAAGGTTCCCCACAGGGACAACCAGGACACTGAAAGAGATGCATTTATAAAAGCGCCCATAGCTCCTCCGTGTTGGATACAACATCCCCACTGGTTGGGTGCCTGTGTTGGGAAAACCATTGTCAGAAAAATATGACCACACGTTTTATTGACAAAGAACAAGCCATCAATAAAGGAGGACCCTTCTGACCTCAATCTTTAATGACGCAAAGAGAGTCTTACGGGTGGGACACTTCAGACCCTGCCACCCCATGACCACCCTCCTATCTGGTGCTAATAGCCCTAGGCTGAGGCACTTCACCCTCTGCCGTTATATGGGTTCATCAGCGTGTATAGGACTCTGTACTGAGGCCCTGCAGCCTGTGGCACTTTTGTGAGTGCATCTGCTGCATTGTCAGGGTCTCGGATGTGAGTCTTGGACTCCAGATAGGTACACTCCTGCTTGAGGACAATCCAGTCCAAATCGGTGTGCACAGCCAAGGGGTTGTCCAGGAAAGAGAGAAGGGATTGACTGTCAGTCAGCAGATGGGATTTGACACCAGCATAACTACCAGCCTGATGCTGCAACCACACCAGCAGATGGTTCAAGTACCTGGCATGCAACACAGATGAGACCACAGCACGGCATTCAGCTACATTGCTGCTGACTGCCTTGCGCTTGTGGAGTCTGCTGAACCAGGAAACCAAAGATTGCTTGCCAGTGGGGTTAGACAACATAAATAGACCTGCCTCTCTGGCTTGTACCTTAGTGACTACCCGTGACTCCATGGAACTGTCCATCATGCATGTGATGTGGATGGGTTGGAACAGATCCAAGGCATGAAGAATAAGGGGAGGGCCATCATGCAACACCTGTTTAATAGCCCTAGACCCTACCTCCATGAGGACATCATCATCCACTCTGCTGACCACTGCCAGATGAGGAGCACAAGTGGCACACAGCCAACCTAGCTTACCCCTAATAGTGGGACAGAGATCAGGAGTGATGTCAGAGGGAAGAACATCTTTGCAAGACATGACATACTCAGGGGATGCTTTGAGAGAACACACCCACTCCTTCTGCTCCTTAAACAGGTTCAGAATGATGCCACAGAACTTGACAGGATCTTTCCCCAGCTCCAGCTGCTTGCCTAATTCAAAGCTAGCAGACACTTGAGCAATGAAATCCTCCACAGCTGCCCTGGGACCAGTAATGAGCTGATCATCCCCATGCCACACAAACATCATCATACCAGCAGGATGAGGGATGGTGAAGAAACAAGGGTCAATATCATCATACTGGGCCCCCAGCTTCAGGAAGACCTCTTGGGCAGACAGCCTAAAAATTTTAGGTGCTGACTGAAGCCCTTCTACCCCCAAGTTAGGCCTTAGATGAGGTTCCTTGATGTCCCCAGACCAGACTTTGGGAGTGTTTACCACATAGACTTGACCCCTCCACACCTTTTGGGCTATGTCAGGGTTGCCTTTAAGGAAGGCTCGTTTAATGTCAGTGGCTTTACACACGTAGTCCTTACCAGCATTCAGATGGTGAAGGAAAGTGGCCAACAGGACCTTAAGAGACGTCTGCTGAATACCAGGGGTATACAGTTCAGCCTCTGTTAGCTCAGTGGAGCCCCTGAACTCCGTGACACAAGGTCTGGCATGAAAAATGGGAGGTGTCCCATCTGCCTGGGGTTTATGCTTGCAGACAAACTTCAGTCTGAGCTTTCTGGCCCCTTGTGGCAGTGCCTCAATCGGTGTTACAGGTGGTACCTGGGACTTGCTACGTGGATCAGGACAAACCCATTCCTCTCTAGCCCTGTTAAAGGCTTCCATCCATTTCAGAAAACCAATCTGCGTTTGACAGTCTTTGACCACATCATCATAGGACAAGGGAGACATGGACGCTATGTCCCATCTACCAAGCCCAAACGCAGAGGGGTGTAGCTTCTGAGAATGAATGAGGGAATCAACACAGGGTTCCTGACCTGGGAGGTATTTTATGTTGACAGCATTGATGGCTGCTTCCAGGCCATCACTGATCTGTGTTAAAGGAATTTTGAAATGGTCCAGGGTGACCTGCCCCACCCCAGTCACACTCAACCTCCCAGCTGAGATGACTACTCCAGGGTATGAGACAAATGGTTCCCCCAGCAGTGCATTCCCCTTGTAGCCCTCTACTACCTGGAAGGGAGTGGGCACACCCAGAATGGGAATTAGCACTTGGCCTTTGACTGCCATTTTTGTTTTGCCTGAAAAATCTGACACTCTAGCCCAGGGCGAGCGTTGCAGACTTAGGCCAGATACAGCTTGTGCACTGATGATGCTCACCTGTGCCTGTGTGTCTACTGCCAGAATACTGGGATCCTGGTTAGATTCACCCACAGCATTGACTTGTGCTGCACCTGCTGCCATTTGTGCCTTGGCAGTGTGTGCTCTATGTAGAGCTTTTAGAGCCTCAGCAAATTTATTCCTGGGGACAACAGGATCTGCTGCTTCGTGTGGCTGTTCCTGAGATGAGGGAGGAGCGACCTGCTGCTCATCCAGTGCACGTTCCTCCTGCCCAGTTGGACCAGTGGGCTGTGGTGGGGCTGCACCACTGAGGAACACAGGAGCGTCTATGGTTGTGTTGCTTGCATCAGCTATGTCCCTGGCCATTCACTGGGTGAGACCAACCCACCAGACTGAGGCTCTGAATCCATGTCCAAGAATTCTACCCCTGACACGTCTGCCAAAGGAGGGTAATAAAGCTTCAGTCTATGCTTGCCAACCATTCGCTCTCTGTGATGCTGAATAGTCACCGTGTCACCTGTTTCTGACAACCTGATGATTTCAGCTGGACCATGCCATCTACCAGAGTGGGCTTTGTTCCCTTCCCCTCCCTATAGTAGAGTACCTGATCCCCCACTTCAAACACAGGCCTGGCATTACTTTTATCCTTTTTTGCCAGCAACTTGGCCAAGTGTTGCCTTTGCGTGTTGTAGTGGTCTAGTACCTCCTGAGAGTAGCTACCTGATTGCAGGCCAATTGATGTGATTTCACCAAAAGGAGAAGACATGAGGGGTTTGGTGTTCAGAGTTCTGCACACCTCAGCTGCCCACGCTGTCCTATCAGCATAGCTCCCAGACTCTGCTGTCCTGGACTCATTTTTCTTTATGAGGTCCCTGATAGCACGCATGGTACGTTCAATCATCCCCTGGCGTTCATGATCTTGAGCCCCAGCAATGTCTATCTTGGGCAGATCAGGATAATCTTGTATCCACGTGAACTGCTGATCCAGCATTAATTTTTCCTGAGGATGATACCGTGCTAGTGCAATCAGCAGGGCTCTGTGCAGTTGTTCATTGGCCATGCCTGGCAAGGGTTCTATCACCACAAACCTAGACCAGGCATCTTTTAGGACCAAGTAATACACCGTGTCCTTCACCAGTGTATCACATCCCCTACTAGCTTTCCTCTAGCCAGTGGTGGGGTGGCCACATGCCATCTCTTGGGTTTAGGTGCATGCAGTTGGCACGCTTCACAGTGCTTCCTGACATGCCTGCACATCTGTTCCAGGTCACGGCCATCAATTTTGTTGGCCAGCCTTTCTGCCACTGCCTCATGCCCCATTGCCTTGTGTAGCTGTTGGGCTAACCTGGCATAGGATATAACCTTATCTGCTGCTGCATCTAAGGAGGCTATAGTGGGATCTTGGGCCACCTGTGCTAACGTCATGTCATAAGCCAGGTCCCAATCCACTTCCTCACTGTCAGGCAACACAGAGCAAATAGAGGTACACGGCCATTGAGAAACCAGGGTACAGGAGACTTACAGTCGTCCTGAGTGCTGGCTTGTTTTGTGGGGCGCCCCGTCGAGGCTCCCTTCCTGGGCTTGTTGCAGCGTCCCCCTGCAGGTAACGGGTGGCGGGGCTCCCAGCAACCTGGGCACACATCCACATCAGATCCAAGTTCGGGTTTGCCCTTCCAGCAATCATCCCTCTCATGCCCCTTGCATGAGCACCTGGTGCAGTACAGGGTGGAGTCATGAGGCTTACCTTTTGACTAGGCCCCTGGGAGGGCCCTGCCTTACTGCCTGGTTCCCCTTTCCCCCCTTGTCTGATTTCCCCTGCTGCTTGGATGACCCCCCTGCCTTCTTACCTGCTGGGGACCCTTGAACACCGCCTTGACCTGAGCTACCACCTCCTTGATGAGCTTCTTCCTGCTAGGACCTGCACCGTCCTGACCCCCCCCCTTGGACCTTGTTAACCTTGGGTTCCTTGACAGTGGAGAAGGGTTCTAGGCTCTGCTGAATGAACAACATGGCCCCCCTAAAATCATCCCACTTGTCTTTAAGGCCAGCCAGCAGAACTGCATTGGTGTTCTTGTCCAGCTCAGCTTTGGTGAGCCACTGATGGATCAGGTACTTAGAGTTGAGTTTCTTCAACTCCTCGTCCCTGTCTATGTACAGGACATACTGTTTGTTGTCACGTACGTAGTCAGACTTGTTGACTTTGTACGAGGCCAACCAGTTGAACCCCTTGAGAGCCTGCAGGTGTTCCCCCTTGGTCAACAGCCCTTTTAGGTCTGCTATGAATTCTGTGAAGATTTGCACCTCCTCTGCCCCAGGTGTGCTGGCCCTCCTCTCATACATCTGACCATTTGTTTTATGCTAGGTGCAGATTGGTGGATCGTGTTAGACACCCTAAGAGCAGGAAACCAATCACGGATGTTATCATGGGACCAGGAATGTTCTATCTTGAAAAGAAACTCAAGTGCATCCTCCTGCACAAACCCTCAGCTAGACCTGGGAAGGTAATCCTATCTTCCCTACGGGATGCATCAAACCTGGGTCGCTGTGGTACAGCGACAGCCGCTTGTGGTTGAGGTTGCTGCTGCTGCTGCTGCTGCTGCGGTTGCTGTTGCTGTGCTGCCGCTGCTGCTGCTGCTGCTGCTGCTGCTGTTGCTGATGCTGTGGCTGCTGCTGCTGCTGGGTTGTCGCTCCAGCGTTGCTGCCGCCCGCCATACCCCCGGTGCTTGAGGGTGCCCCTCCCCCTGGTGCTCCCCCGTCCTTCCCCTCGTCACCGTCCTCCTCTGGATGCGACCGCTGGGGCGTAGACGATGGTCCACACCCCGCCTGCCACTTTCCTTGCATGGCGTACCCGCTTGGCGGCCCTCAGCAGTTGCTCTACTGCTTCTGCTGCCCGCGCCCGCTTGATCGGGTTGGCCTCCGCTGCGTCCAGCTCCTGGTGGAGTAGTGCAGCGATGCGGTCCAGCTCCAAGTCCGTGTCGGTCTGCAAAGTGGTTTTGGGTGTGGGGGGTGGGGGGTGGGGTGTGTCTGCACCGGCACGTACGCGCTCACGCGCGTTTAACAAAGCCGCTCCTCGCTGGGCTCTTGCTGGCTGTGGGGTGCGCATGAAGTCCAGTACCGCGTCCTCGGGCAACGGCTCATGGGGCGCCAGACCACGCTCACAACGGATGGCGTCTCCAAACTCGCCCTGCAGAGCCCAGGTCCTGGCCGCCTCCTGATACCGGCGGAGTGCCCTCTCCTCCTTACGCATGCGCCTGTCTAGGGCACGTGCGTTCCGCCTGCTCTTCCGCGCCAGCCTGGCCTCCTGCTCCCTCCTCGCCGGGCCCACCATCGACGCCAGTGCCGCCTCCGACCGCTTCATGGCTGCGTCCAAACGCGCCTGGTGACGCCGGGTCTTCTCTGTGGCGTCGTGTGCCTTCGCCCGAAGTCTGCGCAGTTCCCGATGCTGCGCCTCCCTGGCTGCACGCTCCCGAGCCAAGCTGTTCTCTGCCATGGACCGGACCATCGCCCGCTTTGCCTTCCGCTGGCAATGCCGGGTGTACTCGATCTTGGCCAGTCTCTCGGCCTCGACCATGGCCGGGTCCATCAGGACCAGTTCCTCACCCCGCTCTCCTGGCTGCATCTCGACCGAGGAGTCTGTTTCCTGCAAACATCCCCTGCCATGCGCCGAAAGTTGCGCGCTGTGCGCCGGCGAGCAAAGGTGAAGAGCTCGTTTTCTTGCGCAGCGTAGGGGGCGCCTCGCGCGCACCTGTCGGTCCCGCGCGCAAGCCTGCCCTGGCCACCCGATCCCGCTCCTGCTGCCTCTCCGCGAGCTCCCGGGCTATCCTGTCTATCTCATTCTCCGCCCGCAGCTGTGCCTCGCGCTGAGCCTCCAGCTCGCGCTGCTGTTCCAGCTCCCTGCGCAGCTGGGCCTCCTGCCGAAGGCGTTCTGCCTCCCGGCGGAGCAGCTCCTCTCGCTGCTCCCTGTCCTCAGGCAGCTCGAGATCGACGAGGTCTTCGTCCTCGTCATATCCATCCGACGGGATATCCCCCAGAACTGGCACCACCCTCCCCGGCCCAGTTACCAACTCGGGTGCCGTGGGCTGCCCTTCAGCCGGTGGCGCGTTGGGTCGCCAGACATTGTATGTCGGCGGTCTCGACGCCAGTTGATCGAGGTACCGCGGGTCCTCGTCCGAGGACGTGCGACCACTGCCGGCATCGCTGCCAGCGTGGTCACCCCTACCCTGCCGGCCCCTCACTGCCGCCCGGTAGTCCAAATCCTCGTACGATGGCGACAGGCTCGACTCTGAAGAGCCATCGTGATCGGAAACGTTCGACATTTTTAAGATGATAGAGTAGTATAAAAACCGTGAGAGTTTTTATTAATGCAAGTTAATGCACTTGTGCAATGAAAGCGAACGTGTGTTGGATTATGCAATGGCTGGCATAATATCAATCCATGCAAGCTTGCCAAGCTGGATTGCATGGGCACGTAGGTTAGGGTAACCTAGCTATCCTGCACTAGGGCTAACCAATGAGGTGCTGGCTCCGTCCAGCTAGATCTACTCCAGCTAGGACTGATACGATGCCCACAGGCAACGACCGCCTAGCAGCACTACGTGGACGGTCCTGGACCTCTCCTAGGACCTCCGTACAGGACTAGCACTGCAACCACCTTGTGGTCTGCATCACAGCTCATAAACCCTACCACGTGAATACCCACGTGCGTGTGCCCTACATATCTCAGTGCTAATATCTAGCACCCACGTGCCCAGCATGGCACGTGCGGATCTAAATCCTAGTAGAGATATGTCCAGTGTACTACACCACCGTCCATGTCCGTATCCCACTTGGGAGACGGGGACAACGCCACGTGTACTGATAGTCTAGGCCTGAAGCCCTAGAATAACTCCCAGCCCTTTCTTTTTAAGGAACTGGAAAAGAAACAGATCTGCCACAGGGAAAACCATTCCATGAGAAATGGATAAAAACCTATGGAATTGGCATTACAGAGTACCACCAGATATTGGAAACACAAAATTAAATACATACAGGTTATTATATTCTATGAGAACTTCTCCAGGAATTAATCCCATCACCTCGGTAGAGCCTCCAGTACAATGACCTTCTGGCGGTGAGTTACATTAATCCCAGATACTATTCCCATAAAACCGGCAGTACATATTCAATATAAGTACAATAAATCCATGACAATTAATATACCACTTGACAAAGTAAGACGTATTACAATAGTTTGCCCGTCATACTCTCAACAGGTTAGTATTGGCGCCCGTCTTATGGCGCCCGTCTACTAGTCAGATGATAAATTGCCACAGCAAACAAATGACAAAATGAAATCACAAGGCAACAATTAAATCCTGACCTGGGGAACTAGGGAAGTCTGAACAGGAAAACATCCTGAGCAGGCCAGCTTGTAGAAACATATACCAGGGAATCCAACCCCGCACTATAAACCCCAGAATAAAGGTTCCCAGACCATGCATTGTGAGAGGTATGTACAAATATACATTTCTTTCAAAATAGAATACATGGTCTGTAATGGACCTGTCAACCTTGTGTAGTCAACAGCAAGAACCCCAGCCAAAACCTGGCTGTATCCTGATTAAATCAGAGTGAGTGTTCCATGGTCCATGAGCCTTAGTACAGACTAAAATACAAATATTATGCCAGTCACAATGCTGACACTACCAAACAACCTGCTCTCCAATGCCCTACAACCAGGCACCAGCTCTAGACAGCTTGCTGAGATGGGTCCATCAGAGACTGAAGAACCTTGTACTGCACTGCTGCCAATTTTGCACTAGCTTGGTCAAAGCATCAGCAGGATTGTCAACCCCAGGGATATGCTCAATATTGGCCAAGGAGGACGATTCCTTAAGAAGGAGATAATCCAAGTCCCTGCTTCTGGCCATCTGCCTGTGCACAAACTGCACCATCCCCATGGAGTCTGTTTTGAGAAGAGTGGTGACCTGAAGTGGCCAAGGAGTGTTAGAAGTCATGTGATGAAGCAACTCCTTCAGATAAAGGCTTGTGTGAATGCCTTCACAAATAGCCCTGCATTCTGCCACATCACTGCTGACAGCCACCCGTTTGTGCAGGCGACTAAACCAGCTCACCAAACTCCCCAGGCCTTCCTGTCTGAGCACAAAGAGCCCTGCAGCCCTGCCCCTGACCTTGGAGACCTGCCTGCTGTCCATTGAGCTATCCACATACAGCTCCATGCAAATGGGTTGTGATAAATCTAATGCAGACAACAGAATGCCAGATGAAGCCCTAACCTGATCTCAGCCACCTTGGCAGGCCCTAGCTCCATCAGCATATCATCAGGCAACCTGGCTATGACCATCAGGTCTGGCCTGGAAATACCTGCCACCCAAGCAATCATGCCCCTGACCATAGGACACAACGCCTGTGTGATGACTGGAGGAAGCTTGCTAATGAGGGTTTCTTGGTAATCATTGCCCCCCACCAGCTTCATACACCATTCTCCCCCCTTCTTCACCAGTGTGGCCTCCATGCCCACAAGCAGTAGAGGCTCATTCTCCACCTGCCATTGCTCCCTACCCAGAGGAAACTTGGAAATTAGCTGTTTAAGCCACGACGTAGGAGCCAGCAGATGCAGGTCATCCCCGTGCAGCGAAGCATACACTGGTAGGCCTTCCCATTGCCCCAGAAACAAACAGGGGTCTACAGGAGAGACCTTCAAGTTGCGATGCTCCTTCAGGAAACGGTTGAGTGTATCCCTCCAGATATTGGACTTGACCTCAGGCCCTCCAGGCCCTTGAGGATTTTCAGGAACTCAGTGTGAATGTCCCTTTTCCATACAGCAGGCACCCTGACAAAGAAAGGCGTCTTGCCCTCCCACTTCTCCTGTGCCACATCTGCATCCCCCTCCAGAAATGCTCTCTTGAAATCTACCACCACTGAGCCATAGTCCAAGCCCTTGTTGAGAAGGCCTAGAAATACACACAGCAGCAGCCTCCAAGTGTCATGCAGCATGCCAGGGGTATAAAGCTCCTCAGCAGTGCACTCACCAGTACCCGGCCTTGAACTCATTCAGCACTGGCCTGACGTGTGGTACCTTGACCCCATCCACCTCCTTCATCTTGATTACAAACTTGAGCTTGAGTAGACGCCGTGCAGGAGGCAGGTCATTGACAGGTTCCACGCATTTCTTGGAGATCCAATCCTCCCCAGATTTAATCAGACCCAATGTGACCTGGGGACACATAATGGGAGAGGACATGAGCTTCACCAGGCCTTGGTAGTTGATACTTAGGGCTGTGTCCAGCAAGTGAGTGAGGACCAATGCCCAAACTGCTTGGATGACTAGCAGCTGGCAATATGAGGTCATCCACCAAGGGTTTTTGCCCTTGGCACACCTGCACACGCTTAACCGACCTGGTTACTGCACGTGATAGATGAGTGGTCCTGAAATTAATCAGTGGGACCTGACCAGCCCCTTCCTTAGTCAGGAGAGAGGACGTGATCACTACCCCATCCTGGCATAGGAAATTCTGCCCCAGAAGAGCAGGTCCCTGATAGCCCTCCAAGACACAAAACGCAGTGTCCTGTCCAAGGATGGGAATAGATACCTCACCCAGTACCTTCACGTGCACCCCGCCACTGAAGTCAGACACATACTGATAGCTGGGCTCAGTCATGCTGTACCCTGCTGCAGCTCTGGCCCCAATGATGGAAACCTGAGAATTAGTGTCTACCTCTAAGGCAGTGTCCAGCCCCAGATTGCCATGCCACCTGAGCTTGGCTACCTTGGGCTGCTTAGAACTTGGCCCTTTGCAGAGCCCCAATCAATCCAGCCAAACTTGTCCCCCTGTCAATGGTTAAGACCTTAGGCTTGACAGTTGACTCCCCAGCTGTTGACCTTGCAGCCTGTTCAACAAGTACCTCTGCAACCTGGCCAGGGCTGACAGACTCCCTTGCAACAGATGTGGTCTGTGCGTCAGTGATGTCACCTTGGATCTGAAAATCCTGCAGACCCAGTGAGCCCTGTGCCTGACTGCCCTCATTCATCAGGTTAGGCTTGACATATGACCAACTCAGCCGGTGTACATGCTTTGGTTCGTCCTCCATGCTGACCAAGCATGCATGGCTAGCTTCATCAACCTGGGTAACCACCCCAGGACTCCAGCTACCACGTTTGCCATACAGGCTAGGTTCCTTCCAAGCTAGGACCTTCTGACCCACTTGTGGCTCCAGCATCTTCCAACCCCGGTCCTTCTCCCTCAGCTTGGCAAAGGTAACATGTGCAGCTTGCTTCCAGCCCTTCAGCACATGTGGAGGGCACAGGCCATGCTATAGACCCATTGGACTGACAGCAACTCCATCGTAGTAGAAATTGACCCTGCTGTTCAGTTGCAGATCCACATTCCTCAGCCATGCACTCCTGACAAGTGCAGGTGCAGAAAGGGGTACCCAGTCCTCAGAGATTCGTGGTTCTCTGAACATAGTTTCTTTATAGTGAGATGGAAGGGTAGCCGCTATAGCTAGGTTCTTGGGTTCACGTGACATACCTTTTGAGGCCGGTGCGGCCTGTCAGACCCGGATCAGTCGTGGCCAAAACTTTGGCCAGTTTTTCTTGGCCAGGTGGCAGGAGCTACGTTGAGATATAAACCTGCCACTGTCTAGGTTTCTTGGCTAATGGCGTATTGATCAACTAGATCTAGATTCCTTCTCTCACGCAATATGTGACCTAATAGCCCTGGCAGCCTTACGTAAGCTGCCGGCAATTAGAACGCCACATTGCGTCATTTGTTCAGACGCAACATTTGCGTGGCGAAAAAATGCCGTCCGGGCCAAGGCCGCATGACACGCAAAAAAGGACAAAAACAAACCCACCTAGCTAAGGTCGGCCTCTTTTCTTTTCACGAGGGCGGCGACAGCAAGCCAGGGGAAACGAACCTCTGGTTTGACGAACCTGTTCTGTCGGAGCCATTTTTGGCCTTGAGCAGCAGTGCCGAAGGGGCGCAAGGCTACAGCAGGGCAGGCAGCGCGCGGGGAGGACGGGACGCCCACACCGCGGGCTGCTGCCGCCAGTCACGCGCCAGTCGCCTTCAGCGCCAAAAAGAAGCAGCTCGCCGCTCTACTCGCCAAGTGCCGTGTTGGTTCGTACGGCACCTCGGGTATGAAAATACGCCGTATTCCACGGTACTGACGCTTTCGACAGGAGGGGTGACATGTCCAGCCAAAATTTCACGGGTACTAGGGTCTGGCCCCAAGGCTGCCGGTGGCTGCATTGGTCCGGCCCCTATATAAGAAAAAGGGGCTGCGGCTGAAATAGCCTGCCGGCGGGTGGTCATGGCCCCCATATGGCGAGCCTACTGCCAAAGGGGATTTGCCACGTGGCAAGTGCTCGTCTGCTGCGTTGTCTTCACACGCTTCCGCGTTGGCTACAATTCGCTTCCGCGGACACCTTTCAGCGGGGAAAGTGCCCCCGGGCTTCCGGGGCAAATTCTGCAAGCGCTGCGGAACTTCGATACTAAAATTTCGTTTTTTGTTTGTACCGTACAGCCAATCATTTTGCGCCCGGATCAAATTGTGATCTGGTCACTGAACACGAAAATTTCAGCGCATTGGGGGGGGGCATATAGGGGCCGGCTGTCGGCGCAGTTATAAACAACGATTCCTTACGGAATCGATACTAAGCGCTTAGTATCGATTCCGTAAGGAATCGTTGTTTATAACTAAAACTTTTGCTTGCGCCGGCAAGGCTAAGGCCGATACTAGTCGGGTCATCGAATTGGCTATTCAATTATCGAAGTTGCCTATTCGACCATCAATTTTTCCTATTCGATTATCGAATTTTCCTTATTCGATTGTCAAAATTTCCTATTCGACGGGGGGTCAGAGGCCAGCGGCCTATCATACTCGGTGCCCAGCGAGCCACCGAACTAGGCCTAGTCGATTATAGCGAGACATCGCGTGGAAATTAGCCGATTTCGGGGACTTTGCCGATTTTCGGAGCGACGTCGAACAACACAGATGATTAGCCGGTTGAGCACATCATATCAGTCGAATAGCTAGCGCTAGTACTCCGCCTAGTCAGCGGAGAGCACTTGCCTTTTTCGATTAACATATTAGGCTGAACGATTAGCGTCCGCAACGTTATTCGCATTACTAGGCGAAAAATCCACCCCCGGAACGATCCTAGCGGGATTCGAACCCGGGATGCCGGCGTGTCGCAACAGTCTTAGTTATAAACATCGATTCCTTACGGAATCGATACTAAGCGCTTAGTATCGATTCCGTAAGGAATCGATGTTTATAACTAAGACTGTTGCGACACGCCGGCATCCCGGGTTCGAATCCCGCTAGGATCGTTCCGGGGGTGGATTTTTCGCCTAGTAATGCGAATAACGTTGCGGACGCTAATCGTTCAGCCTAATATGTTAATCGAAAAAGGCAAGTGCTCTCCGCTGACTAGGCGGAGTACTAGCGCTAGCTATTCGACTGATATGATGTGCTCAACCGGCTAATCATCTGTGTTGTTCGACGTCGCTCCGAAAATCGGCAAAGTCCCCGAAATCGGCTAATTTCCACGCGATGTCTCGCTATAATCGACTAGGCCTAGTTCGGTGGCTCGCTGGGCACCGAGTATGATAGGCCGCTGGCCTCTGACCCCCCGTCGAATAGGAAATTTTGACAATCGAATAAGGAAAATTCGATAATCGAATAGGAAAAATCGATGGTCGAATAGGCAACTTCGATAATCGAATAGCCAATTCGATGACCCGACTAGTATCGGCCTTAGCCTTGCCGGCGCAAGCAAAAGTTTTAGTTATAAACAACGATTCCTTACGGAATCGATACTAAGCGCTTAGTATCGATTCCGTAAGGAATCGTTGTTTATAACTGGCGCACCGGTGGCGGCGCCCCAGGGGGGCGCTAGCATACTGGGGGCCAGCACGTTTCATTCCGGCGGTTGGCATTGGACCCTGAGTTCAATATGGGGGCCGGACATTTCGACCTGGCGGTGGCGGTACTGGGCCCCCAAATAGCATGGCTGTATGTCACCCCTCCTCTTTCGACCGCGTACGCCGTACGATTTTCACTGTTTTTCACTTTGGACTTAGCCGATTTTGGAGGTCGCGGACGTGTCACGCGGTGGGGAGAGGCCCAGACCTGTCAGTGATTCTGAAATCGCTGAAATTGCAGCGAGTGCATAGCTACTTGCTAGTACACGCGTGACGGTGTGCCTTTCTACATTTTTTGACAGGATTTTTTATCGCGCGGGAGAAAAGCTGTAAGGGGACAACAGCATATGCATGGCAGAATCATAAGGTTTAGGGACGGGTGCACTTCCAGAAAGACGCAGAAGAGTGAAGACGCAATTAAAGCAAATAGAGGGTGCCGGGTGCGCCGGTTCATGTATTGTGCGCTAGGCAATCCTAAAAGAGGCGACCATGTCTAGAGTTCCAGACTTCCAGTCGTCAAAAGGGGAGAGGAGTATCAATACCTCCACCTGCATGATTGACGAGGTGGAAAAGACCGTGAGTGGGGAAGACGTGGTAGTCGGCCAGAGGTGGCCAGGCGTGCAAGGTGTGCGATTACAAGTTCGGCAGGCCTGGCAACTTTAGCAAGGATCGCGCTGTCGGCCATCTCGGCCACATCCCCAACAAGGAAGCCACATTTCGCCAGCAGTCTAGGAATGTAGAAGGCCTGATCGGGAGGCTTCAGGCGGCTGAGGCAGCCCGGTTGGAAAAGAAGGAGCAAAAGGCAGTGCTCGGTGCCCGCGTTGCCAAGGCCCTTCTGCCTGCCGCTGCCCCGGGTGCTGGCCCTTGTGGCTCTGGCAAGGCAGTGCAGAAGACGATTCCACAGTGCTTTTCCAATGCGCAGCTCCAGGAAGTCCGCCTTGCCCAGGCCTCTTTCTTTTACGAGAATGGCATTCCGTTTCACGTCGCCGCCAGCGCCTCGTACAAGAACATGATCGCGGCAGTGGGAAAGTATGGACCTGCCGCAGCAGTGAAGGTCAATTCTGGGTTCATTGCCAATGATTTTATTTTTTAGGGATTCGTGGCATGCACTTGTTGTCATTGTGCAGCGAAGCTGCCATCTATAGTGCTATGACATCCTCTGCATCGAGGCTGCCAGAGCTCTGGGTGCATTATACCATTCAATAATGTATTATGTTGTCAATGATGCATTGTAATAAAAGAGACCGGTGTTAGATGGTCAATAGTTTGCATGTCCACAATATACACATGTACTTGAAGGATGTATTGCAATGTCGATCTAAGTGTGGCAGGTGGCAAGTCACTGCCATTATGCTCATTAATGAATAGCAGAGAGCATAGTACATAGTAACATTTGTTGGCTGCAGGGCCACACATCCTTAGAATACCCCGTACTTTAAGCCTTGGCCTCAATAATACCCCGTACTTTTTTACCACAATTTCAAAAATACCTCGTATGCCGTACCGCGTATTTTTTCGCGTATTTTTTACCCATCGCAAAAATACCTGTATTTTTACAGTACGCAAGGGTTTTACCGAGTACCCCGTACTGCCGTACAGACCAACACGGGCCAAGTGCATCAGCCCCGCACTGAGGCGGTGGGGGCAGTCGAGCAGGTCTTCGGTGCCGAGGACTGGGTGACGGACGCCAGCTCGTGGAGCTCGAGCCAACTGAAGTCTGTCGTGCAGTTGCTGGCCGATCACGTTGATGTTGCCGATGTGTTGGACGCACGTGACCCAAACGGAACGTTGGTGGCAAAACTGCTGGCCGTGGCAGATCTTGCGGCGGACGAGGAGGAGGATCAGGCGCTGCCACCAACGACACCTGCTGTAACAGAATAAAATGGTGGTCTCTGCTCCACTAAATGCACAGATCTTTTACCTCCTGTCATTAAAGACAGAACGGACTTATCAAACCCCAAGAAACAGGGGAGATTCCTAGCACTCTCCAGGAATCGTAGAGGGTGGTCGTTTCCCGTCTAGAGGCCTCTCCTACGAGACGGTACTTACGCGATAGAGAGCGGTGGTCCCCTTTTGGTCGGGCGTCTCTCTGCTTGTTCATACAGACACAAGACTTCCTGTCTATCGGATATGGCTGTCCAATAACAGGGCCTGAAGTGAGCATGTTTGGTTATTAGAAATAACTTCACATAATTGGGGGTATCCGCCTGATGGCTATGGTGACAAACAGGCAAAGCTTATGTCCCCGCCGACACAGAGGAGTCCAACGCAATCCTACAGGTCTCAGCAAATCAGAACACAGACGAACCGGTAAGGTTCTCTCTCTATATGCTTTACACCCCTAACTTACGAAAGATACTAACTGACATCAGTCAGATTACACATAGATTCCAAGGTACTGTCCCGTACCGTCCAGGGCCCAACACAAAGGACCATCAAAAGGGCACTCCGCAAATAAGTCCCAAAAAGTCAAGTCAGGCCAGGAATCATAACACGTTGGCCGTACAAAGGACTCAGCCATCTACACTGAACGCTGAACTACAAGTTCGCGTCCACTAATTGGATGTAACAGTATACACACTGTCAGAAAATACTGTTACATTCCTCCCCCATGCAAGAACAGAGCTACCAGCTCTGCCAAACAGACCAGTCGCATGACTGCCACCATCCCCACAGGCCTTAAGTCTCCGCCAACATGGCATCATGGACCCTGCAAGGATCTGAGTCTATGGACAAAGGAAATGGTCTGCAATTAATCACAGGCTGGCCGCATGACCCAGTTATCCTGCCAGGCCTTAAGTCTCGACCACAAAGGCATCATCAACCCTCTTGGGAACTTAGTTCATGGGCAAGACGCACAGCCTGAACACATAACACACAACCTATATGGGGAGGAAATCGTCACACTACCACAAAACTCAAAAACACAGAAATCACACAAAATAAAACCCAAAACTCTAAATCAACTACTGTCTCCTCCTGGGACTCCAGCCAGAAAAAAGACTAAATGGTGCTGGTCTCATCTTGAACTCCTACCAAAGAAAAGACCCTAGTACTCTGCAGGTTCATTATTGTCATCACAACTGGTATCAACCAAGGCAGGTGAAAGGAACAACCGCCTTAAAGCTGAAGACTCAAAAAGTCTGAAAACAGGACTGGAAATGGAACTGGAATTGGAACTGGAAATAGCAACTGGAAGCAGATCTGGAATTGGAAAAAGAACTGGAACTGGATCTGCGGGTACAGGAAGTGTCTTCTAAAGAAAGGCAAGCATGGCCTCAAAAGACACATAAGCAGAGAATAAGGAACCGCAGTGTTGAGAGGGCTCACTCATGGAATCCGCCATGCCCATCACAGTAAGCATCATAACAGATTCTCTCTGCCTATCCCACTAGCAGCAAAGATTGCGCCATATCTGCGCATCCCAAACTGGATCCATAGAAAGCAGGTAGACTGCACCAAGTCCACGCGTGCAAGACAAGGTCTCCCTAAACTGGATCAGTGCAAGCACGTAGTAAAAACTGATCTCCAAAATCTGGCCACCCCAGATTCTCCAACCCATCCAAATCTGGCCACTCCAGATTTTCCATCCCATGCAAATCTGGCCACTTCAGATTCTCCATCCAAGGTCCACATACTGGGTTGCATGTCAAACACTGGATCGGCTCCAAGAAGGAAAACTGCAGCAGGAAGACTCCGGATGTCAACCACTGGAAGCATAACTTGTTGACCAAAGCATTCTGACCACCATTGTCATGTAGACCATAGGCCCAGAACTGGAAGACAGAAAATGTCCTAAGGCCCTCATTCAGGTGACCACAGCAAATCCGCCAAGAAGGCACATGTCACCAGGACAGAATGGGATCTATGAGGTAACAAAAGAAGAAACTGAAATCCCGATCAGTTTCACAGGCAATTAGTGATGTCCATCTGCCATAGACCTCATAGATCTCCTACCCTCTAAGACAAGACTCAGGGGGCGAGGGTGAGGGAAAGCCTGCAGCCACATCTCAACCCACAAACAAGTGGCCCTAAATGAACAAGGCACACTCATCAGTCTCTGGCAACTGGAATGGTGAAAGCAACCAACGATCTTGGAACGACTCAGGTCACCCAAGACCGCGACCATCGTCAAGGCTCAATGCATCACTCAGTGCCAAGAGTGAGTGACACCTTAGACCAAGGCAATTCAGCACATGATTGATCATGCAGAGCCATGGTCCAATTACTCAACAGCTGGTAAACTGGAGACAACCAGCACGTAAGCGTATTCATTCATCTGGCCGCCTCGGGTAAACTGGAAACAACCAGAAGGCACTGGCCAAACAGAGGTACTGTCTCTGCATGGTGAACTGGATACCACCAGCAGACAAACTTGTTCCCAAATCTGCCACTGATTAACTGGATGCAATCAGCAGAGTTAGTCTAAGTCTCCCGCCTGTAGCCTAAGTGGACACGTGCCAGCACCGCCGGCGCCCAATTGGGTACTGGGACGGTGCTGGACTAGAGCAGTCGTGGCATGGACACGTGGCTATACTCAGTATGTGTTGAGCCGGTACCACAGTACCGGGACTGTAGTTGTCATGTTAGGACTGACTAGATCAGGTTGTAACTGATAGGCTAGTCAGTCCAGGATCAGTAAGTTAGGCTTAACTTACGCAAAGTCTGGTCAGCCGCAAGTGACGGCTGACCAGCGGTATATGTGCCATTCTATCCTAATGCCAAGGTGTCTCGTCGTTCACACACACGCCATTTGGCACTGCCTGAGCATTTCCAGCTCTGTGTTTCCCATAACTAGCAGGCCTACTGCCAACAATCTGCCAACGGCGTGGTCACAGGACAGTCATGGGTTAGTCACAGGAAGGGGGATGGGGCCAGCCAACCCTGTCAAGGTGTAGGGGTGAGGGCATCTCAAACCCACAAGACAACAAGGTCAGATAGACTCCATCCATAAGATGTTCCTGTGAGACCACACAACATGGATTAATCCTTGACAGCCATAAGGGTGCAGATTGATGTCAAGCAGCGGTAAGGCTGACGAGGTCAACACAAAGAGAGCTCACAGCTCCTAGGTTAAGACTCGCAGCAACAGTATCAAAACCCATCCTAGGTACAAAAATTGTCCATTGATCCAGAACGCTGTTGTACTGTGGGCAGCTCAAGGGCGGAAGGGTCCGTCAGCATAGAGAAATACTCAAGAGCTGTAGCAAGACCCCTTGCATCATGTACAACTGAAGGTGAGTGAGTAGGCACTCAGGGTACAGATGCCAGCATACTGTTGTACCCACTGAATTAAAACTCTATCAGAGAGAGGCTCTCAGACAGACATGAGAGGATACCACAAAGTCCACTCATGGTGTTAGCGCTACCACGGTCCTTAATTTAGGACTTTGTCCTAAATTAACGACCAATTTACTATAACCTAGGTACCGGGGGGGGGGGGTCACTATATGGACCGTACCCCATGTGGACCGTACCCGGCATGATGTACCCGACCCGTGGTACCGGCACATGGTACCCGGATTCCGTACCCGGGTACCGGGTATAATGGCGGGAAAGTAGGTACCTCGACCAAAAATATAACCGATTTTGGAGCGAAAAAGTGGGTGCGGGAATGATCTGAGGTGGATATGGCGACCTGACAATCGTGGCCGGCGTTTTCACGTGCGTTTATCATTTCGGGCGCCCAGTAGCAAAAACGAAAGGTTGTTAGTTATGCTTAAAGGCTGTGAAATTTTCTGCGCAAGTTTTTATGTGTAGCGCTGTAGCACAGCGGCACAACACAAATGGGTCCCAGATCGCCTGCTCGCGGAGGGTCGATTTTGGCACAAACATGTTAGTGTATTAGCAATGGTGGTGCGAATCAAGCCAGGAAATTTTTGTGGACGATTTTTATTATAGTCTGGAGTTTATAAACGGAGTATTTGACATGGGAGCGCCTGAGCCGTGATATTCTTGCCCGATTTCCATTGTCGACCATGTTTTAGGGACGTTCAGGCTGGGCAGCGAGCGCACCTTATAGGTCTTCACTTTCGGTATTTCTTGGACCTAGAACGCAGCACAAGCGTGGTTTATATCATTTTCGAACCGGTTGGCCAGCTTTGGTGCGCTCAGCTCTCGGAAAGCTGACCTCGCTGCGGATTTCAGCGACTTTCTTGCAACCATCTGGAATGAGGCGACGTAAGTAGCAGGTACGTGCCGGGGTGTCCTAGATCATGAGTGTAACTGGCAACGCTGTCGTGATGTTTTGAGTCAGCAAGCTATGCCTAAAAAGAGGGGACGCTCTCTGTGCACATAACTGTCACGCATAGTTGGTTTACGTCATACAATTTTTTACGTCTCTATCTTCGTCGTCCGCTGCAGCTGAAACACACATGCGTAAGAGCAGTTTTACTCATGTGTTAGTTATAAACCATGGTCCTATGGCCTGCAGTCGTTCAGGGTGTTCTCAGACAGCATATACAGTATGGTTTACGTGTTACATGCACCCTGAATTTGCTCACAAAGCGTTGCATGTTAGCACAACGTTGTTCTGTAACTTGATTTGGCTGCATTCATGTGTTAGTTGCAATGCAAATGCAATGTTTTTTCATCGCTGGGTGGTGGCCAGCATGTCCGTGATGTCAAAGAAGGTTTGGCATATGCTTAGAGAAAGTTTACCGCAAGGGGTGGGCCATGTTCAAGCCGGGCAACCTCAGCAACCATGCAACCGTATATTGCATTACCTGCACCATCTGTGACACCGTTAAGCACGCGTATATATAGAGGCAGCCACAGCAGGGTATGGCCTTGTTATACGCTGCCCCGCCATCCCAAGGCCTAGGGTCCCCTAGCGCTTGTAAGATGCTCAAGGGACCGTGTGGATAGCATGGTCATGCGTTGATACTAATTGGTCCTATTGGTCCTAAATTCTCATTTTGACCAAATTCGCGGTTTGAGGCCTGCCATGGGCCAGGGTCCATTCAGGCACTAAATGTAGTAATTATTTGAACCCAGGTTTTTGTCCAAAATTCAAAAAGTGTGTTATCTGTCAGTGGTAAAAATGCCAGGGTCAAAATTTGATGTTTGCACATATATTTTTTAATTCAAACTGGTCCTAAAATAAGGACTTATGACACTTGAGCTCCCAAGAAAACCAGCATTTGATTGAAAACAATGAGTAGAGCCCCTGCCAAAGGCAGGTTTAAGTAGTCATCTCGTCTCCCTCGCATGCAGGAGCAAGAGCCCCCCAAGGGTGGGATGGGTGGGAAGAAACAATTACGGGTCACAACCCGCCGACCATGCTTATCAAGCCTACCGTCAAAATGGAAAACGGCAAAACCAGAAATATCCTAACGCTGACAATTTAATAATTCAGCCAGCCAGCTCATCTGTCACACGTCTGAGCTGTCAGGCCATGTGTACTCTTCGAATGCAACCCTGAACACACTACCCAACCAAGCAGCACACCAATCAATTGGTGAGTGCTGGTTACATCAGATTTTATTACAGCTTTTTGACGCAACTTCCGTCAGCATTCCACACATGACCGGCCGTTCAAACAAACGGCGCCTGACTTACAAAAGGCAAAGCTAGTTGCCAGTAGGATTCCCCGGTAAACAACAAGTCGTCCCCATTCGTCTAACAAGCCTCTCTGCATGTACAGCCACAAGGTTGTGGCGGCCCTTTCTTTCCCGCATTCTGTTTAATAAACTATTTTCAGAGAAATCCGATTATGACACTTGAGCTCCCAAGAAAACCAGCATTTGATTGAAAACAATGAGTAGAGCCCCTGCCAAAGGCAGGTTTAAGTAGTCATCTCGTCTCCCTCGCATGCAGGAGCAAGAGCCCCCCGATCCACCCCAGTCCCTGGCGCCATTGCCCTCCTCCCCCGCACTGTCGCCGTTCAGGAAACAAAACTTGATAGGATCACTGTTGCCCCAATAACAGTGAACAAAGAAAAGAAGAAGAATCCCCCCCCCTCTTCCAGGCAGCCTCGAGGGTAGCCGCTTCCATAAAAAGACCACAAAGTGGGGCGTGTCGCAACATCTCCTTCATGGCGACTCAGCCCGCACAAGGCTATAATAACCCCCTAAGGGGCCCGACGATAAAAGGTTAGCGAATCCGCGGAGCCGCCTCAGCAAAATATTATTCCAGATAAAAACCCAGAAAATTCGCATTCCGACGCCACCAGGGTTTGAACCGCTACCTGCCGGGTGCTGAGCAGGGAGAGACGACAAGGCCAGGCACTGCCACTGCCAGCCGAGACGCCTTTCCGATACTCGGTTCCTTTTGTGGGAATTTTGCAAATATATTTTCTTCCGGAACGCAAGAAATTAGCCGGCCGCGCGTCACCCTTATATCCCTCGCTGGCCCATAACAAAAAAGGGCCGCGCACCAAGCTGAAGGCAGCGCCATGCAGCGCCCTAGGCTGTGGGCCGCTGACTGACTACCAGCGCAGTCTCATGGAATCCAAATTAATCTATTGACCTTCGCACAGTTTCCGCATTAGCTGCGGACTTCTTAGTCGACATGATTGGCTCCGCTGCTGGAATTACCAGCAGCCGGGGCGGGGCGCCCAGCCCACTTTCTATGACCACCGAGACGCTGCCCAGCAAGGTGCCAACCAGAACCACTTGGCACATTGGTAACGCGAAAGTTCCGTTCCGTTCATACCGCCCCTACCTGCCGTGAAGTCGCAAAGCCCGCGACTTCACAGCAGGCAAGGACGGGGTCTTTGCCTAATTTTCTTTAGCCCCGCCGCCATAGCAGCGAGGCCGCTCATACTGCTTCAGTGAGCACATTCAAAGAAACAATTACGAGTCACAACCCGCCGACCATGCTTATCAAGCCTACCGTCAAAATGGAAAACGGCAAAACCAGAAATATCCTAACGCTGACAATTTAATAATTCAGCCAGCCAGCTCATCTGTCACACGTCTGAGCTGTCAGGCCATGTGTACTCTTCGAATGCAACCCTGAACACACTACCCAACCAAGCAGCACACCAATCAATTGGTGAGTGCTGGTTACATCAGATTTTATTACAGCTTTTTGACGCAACTTCCGTCAGCATTCCACACATGGCCGGCCGTTCAAACAAACGGCGCCTGACTTACAAAAGGCAAAGCTAGTTGCCGATAGGATTCCCCGGTAAACAACAAGTCGTCCCCATTCGTCTAACAAGCCTCTCTGCATGTACAGCCACAAGGTTGTGGCGGCCCTTTCTTTCCCGCATTCTGTTTAATAAACTATTTTCAGAGAAATCCAATTTTCTTGGTAACATGGACAATGGGAGGCAGCAAGATAGACAAAGAAATGAACAGAGGTGAGAGGTGAGATCTTCCCAAGACAAGGCTTAGCAAGCAAGGGAAGATCAGAAGGGGGTCAAGAGGACAGTGGCAAGGATCAATAACAAAGGCAAGCAATTGACAAGCAGTGAGGAGTTAGAGCAACAAGAGTCACCGGTAAACTCCACACTTAATGAATGCTCGTCTGCATCCCTGTTATGATAGCCACAAAACGTCCTTGACACACCCTAGCAACTCTGTTCATGATGTCCACTGCTCCAAAAGATGCACACCATTCGGCCACTCCATAGGCCGTGCGAATACTCATCAAAGCTCTCATAACAGTGAGAACTGAAGAAGATGAGTACTCTATAGGTATGCACACAGTCTGTATACCTGGTGCACTGGAGTCACAGACTGTACGCGGAGAGAGAGAGCTTGAAAACAGGGAATCACATGAGAAGTATGACTCCCATTGTTTCTGACCATAAGAACTTCAGCAGTTGTCAGCAGAGAGCTAACAAGAAAGGCTTACATGCAGAGAAAGCCCAAGTGATTGAAGTCCAGGTCACTGAGGAAAAAGCAAAATAAGTAAAACTCAGCCATGGCGTACTGGCACAGCATATATCCTCGGGCAAGCTCAAATACCACTGCAAACAACCAAAACCACGTGGGGATTCTGGTATATCCAACACTGGGACAGATGCTATAGTGACTGCTTTCATGACTGAAAAACAACTGTCACGCATCTATCAACCAACTGTACATCTTTCCATAATAAGGCAACCAGGGGCAACTGTATAGACGTCTTCCATGATAAGCACAACGTCTACACCATCCCAATGGCCACAAGAAAGATGTAAACCTGAGTGACTGACGTAAGATTTAGGCACTTGGAATCTACAGGCAGCCTTGGCAGGGTTAGGAGAGAAACAAACTATTTTCTCCCAACAGGCAGCCCTAACTAGTACTGCAGAATATAGGCGGCCTTGGCAGGGTTAGGAGACAAACAAAGCTGGCGTCTCCCAACAGGCGACCTAAAACTAGAACTAAACAGTACAGGCAACCTTGGCAGGGTCAGGAGACAAACAAACTGTTTCTCCCAACAGGTGGCCTATAATGCTATATAATACTGTATGGCCTAAATCAGGTGACAGGGAGTGTTAGTGGCTCCCTTATAAGCAGCAGGTCTTAACCAAGACACAGGGTGACAAGAGTTAACACGTCACAGCCCACGTGTCTAGGACAAGCCAGCTGTAAAACTATGACTATAGCTGATTGCTAAAGGGCATGGCAATTAACTAACTATTGCCAACCTGAGTCATCAAGGGCAGACGTAAAGTACGTCCTATGCAGCGAACTTGATGACCATACTCCTTATGGGACCCAGTGAACAAGCATCCTTTCTACTAAAAAAAGAAGAAAAGGAAATACTTGACACTGCCCATTACAATGTTCTCAGCAGTGAACAAAATAGCTAGTTCACGCAATCAAGGCACCTATGTGTGCAAGACCAGAGAACATGGCAGGGATGCACCCAAGGAGGCACTGCAGAAGGATGCACTCTTGCACTCAAAAGAGGCACCTCAGTAACTACCTACAGCTGCAAGATGTCTATGCAACTGAAGAGGTGCACGTCATACTATCTATAGAGTGCAGTACTCTATCACATATACAGAGGCAAGCCAAGCCATAGATGCAATAGAGCACACCATCCATAGATAATACAAGTGCCCGTGACTACCCATGACAGGGGTACAAGTTTCAGCCTGCACCAAGAAATAACATTGAATGCTGGCTGACCCAAGTCCTGGTTGTATTCTAAATAAACTACTGACTATCAAAACCAACCTGGAATGGATAGCCTTTCTATTACTAACTATCTGGCTGTGTGCTGGTACGTGCCAGAACCATGCACGAGGTGTCTGGTCAGATCCACACCCTCCCAGAAAATTTTTACGGTGGGTGACAACAGACCCTACGATGATACCAGATACACTACTTGAGGGCAGTGACAGGCACCAATCAAAACATATACTCCACACAAGCCTATGGTGAGTGCTAAAAGGTAAACTCAGACTCACACAGCAATGCTAAAACAGCATCACAGGCATGGAATAATGTAATGATGGGAACAACTAGGTTGTTCTCCTCCCACCCTATGGGGGAAGAAGCCAGCTCTCCCTAACTACGCACGCAGGTGTTAGGCACAACACCGTCAAGTGTCAGCAGTATGACAGCACACCTTGAGAGACATAGGACTGTCACCCTTTTTACAAGCCATGACGAGAACAGGGAAAAGACCTTCCTCCAAACTGCTTACAGGACTGGGTCTTCTCCATTATAGCATCATGGTGGTGAGCAGTAAGATAAATGTCTCATACCCTGTAGGCATCTCTTCTGCAACTAAAAGAGATCACCAGGTGCCCACCTGCTTTTCGAGATGTTGGCCTAGCAGATGCCGTTGCAGCAGACGATGCTGTCGCTACAACCAGATGTCGCTGCTACAGCAAAACGTCGGCGCTAGAGCGAAAGGTTGTTGACGAAACATTAAGATGTTGTCACTAAAACTGGCAGATGTAGTCGTTGAAAAAGAAGGCATTGGCACGACTGGAAGAAGTCGTTGCCACCACCACACTGTGTCGGCTGATTGTTGTTGTTGTGTAGAGCTCGTTGCCGTTTCAGCGGGTCGGGCAGATTGACGCAGTGTCGAATAGGCGACAGCAGCAGAATCACTTGAGTTGGCTGGTCTGGTGCGTTAGCTTGGGCTCAGGAAAATGTGGTCTGGCTCGGCTTGTTCGTGAGAACGTCCCATGCCAGACGCATAGCCTATTCCGCAACACAGACTGCAAACAGAAATTTGCTGCCCAGTGAAGAATGCACTCTATACAGTTCAGCAGGGTTGGTGAAACCGCCAAGTGACTGGCCGCTGAGCTAGATAGAAAGCTTTCTTCTAAATGTCTCAACCAAGACGAATGCTATCGTTCTTGTTCTTCCCTCGGTAGAAAAAACGTTGGTAGGTGGAAATGGTTGATGTATACTGAAAGAGTCAGTACACGGAAACTCGTCCCATGCTTTGATAAGTCTGTTCAGAGGTCAAACCTCCGATACCAATGTAACAGAATAAAATGGTGGTCTCTGCTCCACTAAATGCACAGATCTTTTACCTCCTGTCATTAAAGACAGAACGGACTTATCAAACCCCAAGAAACAGGGGAGATTCCTAGCACTCTCCAGGAATCGTAGAGGGTGGTCGTTTCCCGTCTAGAGGCCTCTCCTACGAGACGGTACTTACGCGATAGAGAGCGGTGGTCCCCTTTTGGTCGGGCGTCTCTCTGCTTGTTCATACAGACACAAGACTTCCTGTCTATCGGATATGGCTGTCCAATAACAGGGCCTGAAGTGAGCATGTTTGGTTATTAGAAATAACTTCACATAATTGGGGGTATCCGCCTGATGGCTATGGTGACAAACAGGCAAAGCTTATGTCCCCGCCGACACAGAGGAGTCCAAAGCAATCCTACAGGTCTCAGCAAATCAGAACACAGACGAACCGGTAAGGTTCTCTCTCTATATGCTTTACACCCCTAACTTACGAAAGATACTAACTGACATCAGTCAGATTACACATAGATTCCAAGGTATACTGTCCCGTACCGTCCAGGGCCCAACACAAAGGACCATCAAAAGGGCACTCCGCAAATAAGTCCCAAAAAGTCAAGTCAGGCCAGGAATCATAACACGTTGGCCGTACAAAGGACTCAGCCATCTTCACTGAACGCTGAACTACAAGTTCGCGTCCACTTGGATGTAACAGTATACACACTGTCAGAAAATACTGTTACACCTGCGCAATGAAAAATGGCCCAGCCGAAAGGCGCGGTCAAGGTTTCGGCAGGTGGGGGGGCTGTCGGAAAGGAAATGAGGGCGAGGTTGGCGACATTCGTTGGGGCACCTCCGGAAACCGAAAATCAGGACGACGAGGAGGACGAGGAGGGGGAGGTCGCAGCCGAGAAATTCATGCAAGCCGGTTTGAAGGCAGCGCTGGGAGGGATGGAGGGGGCGGGGAGCCACTTCAAGGCCTCGAAAGGGGTGGCGCTGCCAAGCCGAGCCAAGAGCGTGAAATATCGGATTTCGGAGCGGGTGCTGCCGGGGTACGTGTTGGAGGACGCCAGCGACAATGGGATGGGAATCCGGTCGTGGGTCATGACGGTCAAGCCTGGAAATTGGCGGAACATGGAGAACAGGAAAGTTGTCATGAACATTGCATTGGCCATGGACACCCTTCTCAAGGAGCTGGGCTCAGCATGCAGCCGGGGAGCTTGTGGGCATGGAGTACCTAATGAGGGTGGTGGCAGCCTTGCTGCAGGTGGAGGGGCAAGGAGGGGGGGGTGGAAGGTGGCCAGCCACCTCCTGCCATTGGGGGAGGAGGCTGCACTGTCAGCCACCCCGGCTGTCAAGGCAGCTCTCCAAACTGCGATCCTCTTGGACAAGCTCAGCAAGGCTCAACAAGTAGGGAAATAGAATCCCAGCGGGACCGCTCCCTTTTCCCGCTGCCATACCCACTTAGGCCAGCGTACACCGCGTGGGGCAGGGTGAGATCGGCACGCCGGCGACAGCGTGCCACGCGCCGCCACCGCGAGTACACACTGCAATGCAAGGTAGTGCGCTGGCTTAAGGGGACTCGGCGCGGCGAATATTTTCCGCGCCAAAAAAATTCCGCGGTACCCTCCGTACCGTGAAAAGTGGGTGCAAGGTGCGCGCACCCCTTGCGGAAGTGGCCATGGCGACTGCATTTAGACGAAACGTGACAAATCTGGCACGCGGAAAAGCAGAAAAAATGCTCGATTGTTGGAGAAAATTAGCTACTGATTCTAATTTATGGTGGGATGGTTGCGATCTATAATGTCGCGGGCTTTTTTTCTTTGCCATCGGCAGGGGGGGTCCGGCCTGATTTTCTGTCGGGATGAATGAAGTATAATGGATGCCTGCCGGTGTGATTGTCGATGGTTGCCAATTTTGATGGTCGTAAGGAAAGCTAGTTTAATGGTGTTTCTAAAGCCGTTAAAAATTCCCGCTGCTATCTTTACCTTTCCCGTCATTTTGCGGTAAGATAACATTAGGCCTGCGCGATGTGTGCCCAACCTCTCCATGAAAGGGTGGCCTTTCTTGTGCGCCTGGGCACGAATAAATGCCCGTTATGGTACGTTCTTGTATTAAACGTCTTAATCTAGCGTTTTCCTGCTTTCTTAGCTCGTTGAGCGTAAGCTTTTTGCCTTCTTTCCGGCCAGATGCAGCCAGGAAGTTGCGGGTCCTGGCGCTGCATCGCTGGATTCCTGGATGTCTTTTAGCAAGTTCGTCTGTGACATGGCTGGCTTTCTGCAGCGCGTGGCCCGCAACCTGTCGGGCAGGTGTCATGCTTTTATTTCCATGCTTCTCTGAAATTTCTTAAATTGCTTTATAGACAGTTGTGTTCGAGGAAATTCACGCGGTCTTCCTAAGCAGCGGCATCATTTTCCCCAGACACTGACGAGCTGGCACCTGTCTCCTAAAGAAAGTGGCTTGTGCTTGTTAGAAAGGAGGCAGTGTGCATTTTGCGGGACACAATGCTTTGGTGGCACATGCGTCAGGTAGGTTGTTCCAAAGGTCTCTTCACCTTTCCCACTGAGTAAATGATAGCCTTTGTCATGGTAACCAGAGCAGGTAGCCACAGGCTGGCTGGATAAAAAGTCAGCTTATTTTCTCTTTATATACTGCGTGTGTGGTCCTCCACGTGTCCGGCTTGTTGGGCATTTTGGAAGAGGGTTTTTAATGTGTTGTTGGGTGAAACAACTTGGTTGTTGGCACAAAATCACACATTATTAGCCTGAGATAGGCATTGCATATGCTGCTCAGGCGTGTCGTCCTACCAGCCTTGTTGTTAAGGGTAGACTCACAAGGCTGGCTGTGCCGATGGAGGGGTGGGGCGTATGAGGCTCCGGATATCCTCCTCACACTCCGTGATCAAAGTGGGCATGTTTTTGGGTGTCTAGGGTAGCAAAACAGATGTCATTTTGGCTCAGCACTAGCTCAATTCTCTGTTAGCGTCTACCCAGGTGGCATCACAGGAAAATCAATAACTTGAGCTACGCTCGTCAGAATGAGCTCAAACTTTGGGGTTGTGTTTCCCCCCACTCAGTGGAATTTCGCATGTATGGATGACCCCATTCGATGTGTTGATGATTTGATTTATTTTTTTTGGCTCAAAAAAGTACCCATTTTGCGGGGAACTTAATAACTCAAACAAATGTGATTATTTTGACCATGTGAATAGCCCAGATTTTTTAGAAGTGGGGGAACTTTGCAGGAATGTATGGGCAGGTCATTTGGATAATTAAGTGGTCTGTCTTGGGCAAAATATCTCATAAATAGCGTCTTTTTCTATTTTTAGCTCGCCACCGGTGCGTGGTTGGGGGTAGTACCCCCAACAAGTGGTGGCATGAATGTCCAAACATCATATTTATGGTTCTCAATCATCACTAGATGGTTCCCAAGTGCATTGGAACTGATATTCATTAAAGTCAGTTTTTCAGGCTTTTGGACGTGCGAGTCCCCTTAATTGGCTAGCTGTGGGGGGGGGGGCGAGACCCTCCTCCTAACCCTAGAGGGGCGTGCTCTAAGGGGAGGGAGGAGGCCCTTGCGAGGGTCAAGAGGCACTGCACCTGGCACAGTCGCCGCGTAGGGGGCGTTGCGACAGGCCAGGTGCAAGAAGGTGCTGATGCAATATATGGGAAGCAGAATAAGTATGAACAACTGCGCGCGGACGCGGTGAGTTTACCGAAGGCGGAGGTGGCGGGAAAGGCACGGCTGCTCGACCTGTTGGCTATGCGGCCGAGCTGGCGGGAGATATATGCCAGCGAAGAGAACTGCATCAAGCCAGCGGTCGTGGCGAGCACAGAGTATTGGAATGTGCCCAAGCCCAGCCGGGGATGCTCCATGGCTGAATGGGGCAAGCTCATGAGCCGGGCAGCGAGCGTGGGCATGGTGGCGTTCCGGGAGAGGCGGCCCAAGTGGGTGGATGGCTGCTTTGGAGTGGCCAAGGGGGTGGGCGAGCTACGGTTCATCGTCAACAGGAATCTGGGCAACCTGCTGTGGGTGGACCCCCCCAAGATCCTGCTACCCCACCTGGGCATCCTCGTGGAGGTCTACATCAAGGGCTGGTGCTACTGCGCCAAGAGCGACCTCGTATCATACTACTACTCCATCGAGGTGCCCGAGTGGTGGTGGGACTATACCAAGGGCTTCCTAGTGTGTGGTCGACTAGCGTAGGTCTGGCAGGGCCGAGGCGGAGGGTGTGGCCCGTGCTCAAGGTGCTGGCCATGGGACATTCCCATGCGGTGGCGCTGGGGGAGGCCATCCATGAGATGGTGCTCTACATGACCGGTGCCCTGGATCCGAGGCGCCAGGTCAACTACCTCTCAAGCGCAGGTGAGCTCACCTTGGTGCGCGACGAGTGTGGCCAGCCACTGCGCTTGTTGGCCATCGAGACTACAAGGAGGAGCGCGCCGGGGAGCTTCAGATTGACCTGGAAAACCCCCCTGCCCCCATGCTGTCCATCACCATTGATGACTTGGTGGCCAGCAACGGGCGGACCTACGAGGCGGTGAACCAGCTCATCACGCGCGCTATTGAGGAAGGCTACCTCCCTAACAACCTCGTGCCGTCTAAGGAGAAGACTAAGATGGCGAGCCTGGAAGGGGCCGAGCTGGAAGCCCTAGGGGTGGTACACCGACGGAACGGCGTGCTGGAACCAACGGTCAAGCAGCTCAACCTTGTGATCGCCCACACGCAGGCTATACTCACTCGAGGCCGAGCTACGGCCGAGGGGCTGGCTGCCGTCTTGGGGCGGTGGTTGTGGCTGCAGATGTTAAGCCGCAGCTGCTTGTCCATTTGGCAGCAATGTTTCAAATTCATCAGCCTGCAAGGGTGGGGGCAGCGCTCCTGGGTGCTGTGGGCCGGGGTGCGGGAGGAGTTAGAGTGTGCCCTTGCCTTGGCTCCCATGCTAAGGGTTGACCGAAGCGCACCTTTGGCACGAGAGGTGGTTGCATCTGACGCGTCCACCTACGGGCAAGGTGTCGTGTACGCAACCATGGAGCCGGGCGATGTGACGGAGCTGGCGAGGGCACGAGAGGTGCGGGGGTACCCGACTTTGCTCATACCAAGCGAGGTGGCATACGCTGGCCCTAGGCCACTGAGCGCGCGGGCGCAACAAGCAATCACTAGCCAGCAATGGCGGGTGGGGGTCCGGAGTCGTTGGCGGGATCCGGGGATGCACATCAGCGAGAAGGAGGTGCGGGCTGCAGTGAAGGGCGTGGAGAGGAGTGCGCGCAGCTTGGCAAACCGAGGCAAGCGGGTGGTGAGGTTGGTGGACTCCACCGCGGCGTTGGGCTGCTTGGCTAAGGGGCGGTCCTCATCCCACAAGCTCAACAAGCAGTGCCGCCGCTTGTGCGCGCTGACCCTCGCTACTGGGAGTCGTTCCCAGTGGGTGTGGACGCCGAGTGCCCTTCAACCAGCCGATGGCGTTTCTCGCGGCCAATCCATGGCGACTTTCTTGGCAGGCTGGGTGCGTGACCTGACCGCTGAAGGCATCCATCCTAACCCAGGGCCCCCTGCACCTGTTAGCTACCTTCCATTGCTAGAGGGGAAAGTAAAGCCGGCTACCTTGCTGGCCTACCGTCGTGGTCTTGATTCCCTCTTGACTTGGTGGGAGGCTGGTGGGTGGGCGGCCAGGTCATCGTCACGAGCTGACACCCTTGAGGAGACATTTTGTGCGTATGTCGCCTGGGCTCATTTTCGGGGATACAGCCGCCAGACGTGTGTCAATGCCTTGATGGGGTTGCAACTTTATTATCCCGGTATGGTGAAGCGGTGGGACTTGGCCCGTGGCGTCCTCGCTGGGTGGAAAACACTTGTGCCCCCCCGTGCCCCTCCTCCCATTCCATGGGAGGCGGCGTTTGCACTTGCCAGCACGATGGTCATGCAAGGTCAGCACCTTGCGGGGCTGCTGGTGGTCATCGTGTTCCGCCATTACCTGCGAATCTCGGAGGCGCTGAACCTCCGTGTTGGCCATGTGCGCCTCCAGCCTGACGTTCGGCTTGGGCCGGCTCAACGGGGCGCCCTATACTGTTGAGGTCTACCAAGACCTCTAAGGGCAAGACTCAGTCAGTGGTGGTAGAAGATGTGATGTCTGAAACCATCCTCCGTCACTGCATCGCGGGTAAGCACGCTTGGGAGGCCGTGTTCCCTTTCACCTACCCGCAATTCAGGCGCATTTGGCAGGATGCGACTCAGGCCTTGGGGGTCGCCCAGATTTTCACCATTCACGGGCTGCGGCATGGGGGTGCCACTCATGATTTCCTCGCGGGTCGCAGCATGGGGGACATCCAGGGCCGGGGGCGCTGGCTGAGCAGCTCCACGGTTGCCCATTATGTGGGCTTGCACCGCAGTTGGAGGTGGAGTTTCCTGAGGTTCTTCTTCGGGCCATGGCCGCCTGCCCCCCTAGGGCCTGGCGGGCTATTTTGCAATTGCCCTCCACTTAGTTTGGTTGTTCATTTCTATGTCATTATGCTAGGTTCTTTGCCCCTGGCATGGATCGCCAGGGAGGGATATAAGGGTAAGGCTAGCCTTTGCCAAGCTGAATATTAAGTGTTCCAGTTGAGTAAGTTACTCTAGAGCCCTAGGATCTGGCTCTAAGTTCGGGACCATGTCCGTCCGCACGCCTTCCGCTAGTGTCCGCTAAGCCGCCGGCTATAATCCGGCGGTCCGATGCGGTCGACCGGTCTAAGGTCGGCGCCTAGGGCCGGCGCCACCTAGGCCCCATGCAGTCCGGGCCTTATCCGGGTCGGTACGGACAGCTAGCTTGTCCCACGGTTACGGCTAACCGGATAGGCTTTGCTGGCTAAGACATAAACCAGTGGTTGGCCAGCTCCGACAGCAGTTCTCTGTGTTCACCTAAGTTATCCCAAGCTCAACGTGACCGACCGCCATAGCTTAGCCGGTCGGGGGCTTTAACTTGTATTCATAAAAATCCCGATGGCTTCCGGTACACGGAGCCGCACGGGCGAACACACAGATACGCCAAGTGGCGAGGCCGCAGGGACCGTCCTGCCACGCTTTAGTGCGGACGAGGCCACGAGGTTGATGCAAACCCTCGTGCATGGCACAACCTGAACTGGCCAAGCAGTTTAAGCATTTGATGCTTGCTGCTGACGATGCTCTGAATCGCGGGCCTCTGAAGCAAACGGAGGTGCCCGCTGATCTACCTGCCGACTATACGGCGGACGACGCAGCTGTTTTTTTGGCTGCTCTCAAGCGTCTGCGCGATGGACGCGCGGACAAAGATTCGGAGCTGATTGGCAAGTTCCGTGCAGTATTCTGCAGTACAACCAAGCACCCAAACATTGCCAATCTAGTTCGCATTGCGGACGACAACAAACAAACCTGGGAAGTTTTTTACAACGGTCTAGATGCCCACTTGTCGCGGTCTAAGGAAGAGGCCGACGAGCAAGCCTTCAACGACTTCGAGGGCTATGCAGTTAATAAGGCAAATTTGCCCGGGGCTGCACGTGATTTCCAGGTCTTTGTGCACAAGCACAAGCTGCTAGATACTCTCAAGCCCATTTTCTTGTGCAATCAATTTCTCAAGAAATGCGACCTGTCGTCGGATGTGCATCTGACCATAGCGACGGAACTCAAAAAGAAGAGTGCTGTCAGTTTCGACGAGGGCATGCTGTATTTAATCTCATGCTTCAAGAGTGCGCAGTCCAAGCCGACTGCCTCGGCCGCTCTGCCATCCCTGCGCAAGGTGGATCCCGGCGCGTCTTCTTCTTCAGGCGCAGAGGCTCCAATTACGCGGTCGGAGCTTACGGCCATCCTGAAAAAGGTCGTCGGCCACGGCAACAACGGGGGCCAGCGAGGGCGCAAGCGCGGGCATGGTGGCGACGACAAGAAGGGCGATAATCCCCCGGCCAAGCGGCAGCAGGGGGCGTCTACTGACCGCAAGCAACGCTGTGAGCACTGCTTCGGACGTCGCCATGTCCGGGATGACTGCCGAGTTCGCCCAGACCTGGAGCTCGAGGACAACCTTTGCCGCAAGTGCCACCACGTTCTGCGTGGTCATAGCGTGGAGGCGTGCAAGGCCAAGCGCATCGTCGTCCACGGCACACGCGAGGAGTGGGCAGAGCGACGGGCAGCACGAAAGTCAGGTGAGAGCACGCTCGATACCCCTTCTTTTGCTCAATGCGTCACGCTGAACCGGGCCGTCGTAGAGCCTGACGTCGTTCCTAAAAGCCAAGTGACTGCATCTTCTGTCTCATTCCGTGATGTGCTCACGCAATCCGTTGATGCTGCTCTGGCTCTGTCGCGCCAGGATCACGTGCTTCCTGAGCACGGGTCTACAATGCGTGACCTAAGCAATGTGGTGTCTTCTAGGTCGGTTGTGTACAACGCCGAGCGACCAAGCACTACTGCAGCTCCCCAGCTATAGATACTGGGGCGGTTGGGCCTATGAGGAATGTTGTGACAGTGCAAGAGAATGCTGGGCGGGCAGATGTTCTCGGTACACACCACCCTAGTGTGGATCTTCACATTGGCAAGGCGCTCACACGGGCGGCCTTTCGTGCAGCCTCTGAAGCTGCCCAGTTAGCCAATGTCACTACCCCAGTAGTCACCCCACCTGTTGAGAATCCTGACAATGCCACTGCACCTCAGGCTGTCACCCTGAAACTGTTAGCATACCAGATGCACCGTGCATACGGGCATGAGGCCCAAGCCGAGGTAGAGGGGGCACACATGTTGGGGGCACCATTATACAACGAGCTGAAGAATGTGCGTGCTCAGTGTCCTGCCTGCATCAAGATCAGGAAGAAGTCGAGTAGGCGGCATGCCAAGACTCCACCCTTGGAGCGAGGGTATCAGTTGTGGGGGATGTCATGCACATGGAAGGGGGGGACACCTATTTCATCGTCAAGGATAGGTTCAGCAAGGTCACCTACATTGAGCCGCTGCCCCACATGTTTGAGGCTGACCTGCACAGGGCTATCAAGATCAGCCTGGCTTTCTTTCATCCCGTAGTGGAGCTCATGCTAGACCAGCAGTACCGCTGTGTGCAAGGTTTGCCGGGGATGGAGGCCGTGGTCATCGTGGGGCGTGATGATCACGGCAATATGGGCATGCATGATAGATCGACCTGTAAGCTATGTCAAGACTGTGGCAGCCAAGCAGCAGGATAACCCACATGGCAAATCCTACGCGGTCAAGACGGCGTGGTGCAAGGAGCTCATGCATGTGTGCAACCATAGGCACGTGCTCGATGTCAAGGGCTTTGGGCTAGTCACGCCTCGGGGGCTGTCAGCGGGCACCTACTCACCCGAGGTAGTAGAGGCATACCAACAGCATCTACTGTACAGGATACCGCCGCCAAGCTGCGGCTCAAGGATGCCACGCTGCCTGATTTGTCTAGCGCTTTTGAGGTCGGGCAGTTGGTCATGTTCCAAAAGGAGAGCTCGCTCAGCGGCAAACGGGGCACCATGCAGGGGCCTGGGGCCATCACAAAGTTAGACTGGCCGCTGCGGGTCATAGACATAGAGTGGAATGATCGGGTGTATAGGGTACCATGGGCATCAGTGGCAGGCTATAAGCAAGGGGATGGCATGGAGAGTGAGCTGGCAGCCAACAGGGCACTGGGGTGGGTAGTGAAGGATAATGCGCCTGTCGTAGCATCTGAGGTGGTACCCCACCACGGGTCGCTCCCAGGGGCAGACACAGCTACCCCCCCCCCCTCCCCTGGGCCCCAATATGACCCCGTGGATGGGTGGGATGAGGATGGGGTGGGTTTGACGGGACCTAGTGCACGTAGTGACTCACCTCCTGTGCTAGCCACGGATAATGTGGGAGGCCCGCCTAGCGCGGCCTCGCCGGAGGGTCAGGGTCCTGCCCATGCGCCTCGCCCACCTAGGGACCTGGCTTCAACGGTCACGGCCTTGTAGTTAGGTTAAATAGTGCCGGAACCTTTTTCCGGCGCAATATTATTTGCGTGCTCAGCGGCCCAGGCGGATGTCTCGGGCTCTTCGTCCCCCCTCCACGAGGCCAGGTTTTAGTTAGGTTAAATAGTGCCGGAACCTTTTGCCCACTGAGGCAAATCGGTCCGTCACACTATTTTGCCCGGAATAACCACTTCCGAGCACCCAAGTTCATTCGGCCGAATTAACTTGGGTGCTCGGAAGTGGTTATTCCGGGCAAAATAGTGTGACGGACCGATTTGCCTCAGTGGGCAAAAGGTTCCGGCACTATTTAACCTAACTCTTGTGGCGTGCTCAGGCGCTTAAAGCGAAAGCTGCATCAGGGGTGGCTCAGGTCAAAACTCTCTCACCGGGGGTCAGGCCGGTTAAGTCAGCCTTGTTTCCTACGTGTAGACCGTGGCAGCTGGTGGCTGTGGACACGCAAGCATCCGTGTCTATTATCTCTCGTCGGGCGGCCACCCTGTATCCAGTGCTAGAGTCGCAATACAAATCGGTGACCGACTTTGCAGGCACTTCGGCATATCAAGTTACCGGGATGGTGGTGCTGCCGGTGTTGGGCATTGACACGCCGTTTCACGTCGTGGATGGCTACGAGGATGTGGCCTTGCTGGGCGAACCTTTCGTATCATACCCGGGGTTCTCAGTGTCCACTGACTTGCTGTCGGTCGCGGGGGTGGGCAGCATCCCGCTTCGCGAGTACCACGCTCCATTGGGGGTGGTGGTAGGGCAGCCCGGCGTCGTGCGGCGCTTACCGATGGCGGCGTTTTCCACACCGCCGCTCGTCCAGTCCATCATTCAGCCTCAGGATTGGCACCCACGAAGCTTCGGCCTCCACTCACACTCACTGGCGGCGGATAGCCCTGCATGTGACGTGGGAGCAACTTGTCCTGCATGGACTGTCAAGATCCTGTCAAGTTTGCTTTGTGGCGCGACGCGTTTATTCGAGCCAAGGAGCAGTGGCGAGAGCGCGAGGTCTACCGAGGATTGGAGAGTGTGCCAGCCGGGGCCACGCGGTTGCGGTTGAAGCTCGTGCTCACCTACAAGCCGGACGAGACCAACTCTTCGGTGTTGTTCCGGGTTAGGCCCGTGGTCACGGAGACGAAGGGGTCCTCTCCGCTGGATGCCAAGGATCTTTATACCCCTGGGCTCAACCATGTTTCGCATCGGCTGCTGACGGTAATCTACTTGGGCAAGCGGAACGCGGGCAAGGACTACGGGATGTGGTGCGGTGACTTTCAGCGGGCATTCCTCCACAGCGACGCTGGGGTCGCGCAGCAAACATGGCAAGGCACCCGCTACGTGGTGAAGGTCCCGGTGGTCTGGCAGGATGGCACCATTGGCAGCGAGTATATCGAGCTGTTGACAGGGGTGGAGGGGCTGCAGAGCTCTCCCATCATCTTCCGCATTTCCGCAGAGGAGGTCTTGCAGAGCTAGGGGCCACGAGTACCATCGCGCTGATCCTAACTTCTTTGTGGTCCCCACCGGCGTCCCTGGCGAGCCAGCCCTCTTCGTGTGGCATGGCGATGACTTCAAGCTGGTGGCACCTCGCACCTTTGCTACCCAGTTTCTTGCTGCAGTGGCGGCTAAGTTTCCCCTGGGCAGGGCGGTGGATCATGAGGAGGGTAAACCCGTGGTGTTTTGCGGCGTGCAGTCTACGTTGCAGCGGGATTCGCGTTCTGGCGAATGGGTCATGCACATGCAGGATAGCCGCAACTATGTGGTTGACCTGCTGGCCGACCTCCCGTCCCCGCTGTTGGCAACCCATGGGCCCTCGGTTAAGGGCAAGTGTTACGTTCTAAACCTCTACCGCCACCTCTACCTCTACCCGGCCTAATGCTACCTAAACTAGTAAGGCCACCTCTAGTTAAACCCCTAGCGAAAGACGAACGAGACGATCCAGATCTCAATGCATTTACGTATGTGCTACTATACTACGCCATAAGCCATTTACACAAACCCGTTTACTCCAGGAATAGAGGAAGGAAACACAACTACACTGCCATGACCCAAGCTAATATAACATTTAACACACGCCGAGTCCCGACACGAGGGGTAGAACGTGCATAAATGATCACCAACGGTCCAGCATGCTCGGGCCGACCTGGCCCTTGCCTACAAATGCACAGATGCACGCTGGTCCACTACATTCTACCCGAAGGATAAGGACCACTAATAAAGTACGCGGCGCGACGCCAAAAGCATCCAATGCACCACGGTACTGTTACGAGGACAACAGTGTCCACCAGTACAAACTACACGTAAACCTAGGAACGACCGAGGCAAAGGACCTAATTTACGTCCGTAACTACAACGGATTGTCGCGCGACGTAACACCTCCCCCCCACAAAGGTAGTAGGGAGCCCTCTCCCTACGCACAGGGAGGAAACCAAAGGGGTAGGAATAGCCTAACACACCCAGCACACGCCAACACAATCGACAGGCCATCAAAGATACAAAGCACCAACAAGTTAACTCGGTTCCACCCCGAGGGGTGTAGGGTAAACCAGCACCAAGCCTGGTCACTGGGAGGATCCCCTAACTGCCTGGCACAGAGGCCTTGCCGGGAGGGACGGCACTGGGCAGGACACACAGAGTGAACAAAGTCAGCACCAAGGACCAAGAACGACCAATCAACTGGCCAGAATATGAGGGCGACTCTATATACCGGAGGGACAACACCCTCAGGTCGGGCCTAAGGCCCTCTATCTACTTGCCATCAGTCTGGTAGGTGCCACGCGAGGCCAGCAGAACATCCAGATACGCATGGTAGTGGGCCACGTCGTCCACGTTATCATGCCTATCTACAGTGAGAAAAACATCGGCCCACACGCCATCAGGAAAAAGGCCCAGAAAGGCCCAGTAATACCTACAGTATGCTGCGTAAGGACCACCTGGCCACGGGCCCAGTCTAAGAAGCCACAGGCAAAGAGGCGTAGGAAAGGCTCTACCGCGATCAAACAGAGAGCCCGAAGGAGTAGGCGATGGTACCGGATCCGATGACGCAGACCCGTCGGGAAGAACAGATCTAGCAGAGGCTCCACATTAGCCGGCCACAACCTGATGTGCCGAATCTCACGTGAGCGCCACCGACGAGCGCACTGTCGCGACCCGAACGTCTCTAGAACGTCGCTGGCCCGAGGGGGAGGATGGCCACGGGAATCCAGGCCCTGGCCCGGGAGGGGCACTGGGCGGCGGGCATCCCACTCCAGGAGGGGCTGCAGGTGCACCGCGCCATACGTAGCACCAGGAGCAGCAGGATACTCGACCGTAAGGGCATCTGAGGCCATAATGCCCAGAGGCGGAGGGTAAGCCCACTGGTAACCACCGTAGGTGTCCAAGTCGTTATGACGCCTCGCCCAGCGATACAGGACTCGCCGAACCAGGATCTCACCCTGGAACACAGGATCTGCTAAAATAACCATGTCACAAGGAGGCCGATCGGTATCAATGGGTAGGCTACGGTCACGCGGCGCCCGACACACCTGGGAAAACCCATAGGACATGGGCGAAATGGACAGCTCAGCAGCGACGCGCGGTAGGTCACACTGTCGGCAGGCGTGCGCAGACATACCGTACCCAGGAACGGGCGAATCTCGCGACTCCGGCGTAGCATGCACCACGGAGGGGGCACGTTCCCAGTCGCCCTGGGACAACTCCCTTAAGGAGTCGGCAGCGCGGAGGGAGCGATGATCAATGCCGCTGGACCTAACAACCGCAGCCAGCGAGCGCGGGGCCGAAGGAACAGGAACCGAAACAGGGGTAGGATCCTGCACAGGCGCAGAGGACGCCGGCACCGCAGGAGGCCGCGACGGACCCGCCACCGCAGGAGACCGCGACGGACCCGCCACCGAAGCTGACGCCTCAGCCTCTGCTGGAGGCGCACCCTCGGGCCACATGTTGAAAATGGGGCCCGTCGGGACAGGCACCTTACCATAAAACTGGCTACCATCCAGACTCCAGTCTGGCACTGGAATCCGCTGCGGGGGACCCCCCTCCCAGAGTCTGGGAAGCCCGCTCGCATCGCCAAAGAAGCCCCGCGACGGCTGCGACTGAGCTTGTGGAGGCTCGGAAGCAGCGACGGCGGGCGCGATCGCAGGGGCAGGAGACTCGCGCAGAGGCACCGGTACGGCGGCCACAGGCGCGGAGGCAGCAGGAGGCGTAGGAGCCGCAGCAGCAGACGAAACCACAGCGACCGAGGGCTCGCACTGGGGCGCAGGCGAGGCCGTAGTCGCCGAGGCAACAGGAGGGGTAGGCGAAGCAGCAGCAACAGGCGCCACACCAGGCGCAGCGACAGCAGACGACTGAGACGCCATGAAGGCCCCGAATGCCGAGGCTAAGGACTGGATCTGGGCCTGCATTGCAGACACAGTGGCCGCAAGGTGGGCAGACTCTGGATCCACGCCCGGAGGGGTAGGCGTCGGCTCCACCGACACGCGTCTTGTCGACACCGGCGATGACTGAACAGGAGAGGGCGCCGACACTGAGGAGGAGGAAGCTGCGACTGAGGCCGAATACTCCGGAGTGTACTGCGACTCTACCGGTGCATCCAGAGGAGAAGGATCGCCATATGCTAACATCCCCGCAGACTGGTCCGCAATCTTCATGAACTCGACCGCCCGCAGGAGGTCACAGGGGTTGTCATCTAACTCAGCGTCTCCTTCTGCCGGGAGCCACTGAAAAACCTCCCTGAGGCAAGAGCGCCCCACAGGGGTAGAAAGGTAGGAGAAAATCCTGGGACACTGGAGGATGGCATCTATCTGCCCAAGGGCAGGGCAGCGGGACCCACACTCAAGGAGACAGTGTCCAGCGTCGTCGAAACCACGGACAATCAACTGCTGCGGGTCCTGTGGGTCCGGTCCAAACCAGGAGACCCCGAAGAGGGCGGCCCGAACCAGAGCCGCATGACTCGCCTGCAGGGCAGAATGGATGCGACCACCAGGGTAGCTGGTCCTGGAGACCCACCGGCCCGGAAGGACCTCATAATATAGCTCCGGATCAGGAGCCGGCGGCAGGGACTCCAACGGAGGGGTAGGCTCTGACATGACGGCTGCGGAGGGGAGGGGACAACCAACCACCCGTCGACAGCAGACATAACATAAGAGAGGAGAAGGTCTACAACTAGAGCTTGTGCAGGGTTTTATAGTCCTGCAAAAGGCGACTACACCCATCTAGCTCACTCTCCGTATACCAGACTTTATCTACCTCGCTACGAGCATACATCCATTTAACCTTATACTGGCGTTGAGTACCACGGCCTCTTTTAATGTCTCTATGGGCCACGATACTCTCTACCTCGTCCTCTACCTCACCAGTATCAGGATTATGCTCTAAAGGGGCAGGAGCTAACTCTCTACCAGCAAACGTGCTTTGGTGGTAAAGCTTTCGCTGGCTTCTATGAAAGTTGCGCGAATGGGTCTGCCAAGAGGTAGGGATATCTATCTCATACAAGAAATTACCTACTCTAGACAACACACGGAAGGGTCCTAAAAAGGCGGGCCTGAGTTTCACTTTAAGTTCAGCCTCGGACTTGTGAGCGAATCAGCCAACACGAGGGCCTTCTACTAAGACTAAATCTCCTATTTCTATCTCAGGTGCTCTCCTATCTAATGAGGCACGCAACCTAGCAAGGTACTTGGCCTGCGCCCTGTGGTACCCTGCAATAGCATTGTCGTGGACATTCTTCATCTTATCTAATAACGCCTGCACACCTTCTACAGTATCTCCAGACACATCATCCTTGTCCCTTAAAGGACTGGCTAAGAGAGAGGTAGGGGTAAGAGGTTGTCTACCTGTGTCTAGGAAGAAGGGCGTGTAACCATGCGCGGCCTGAGGGCAATTGTTAAGGGAAAACTCTACCAGACATAGATAATCCTCCCAATCACTCCCAGAACCATTCACATAGTACCGCAGAGCTTCTTCCACTACTATATTCAAACGTTCTACTAAATGAGAAGAGGAGGAGTGGTAGGCAGTACCGAAGGTGACCTTGGTACCGATAGCAGCGAAGAACTGCTGCCAAAAATCTGAAGTAAATAACTTATCTTTGTCAGAAATAAACTGCCTACTCAAACCATGGTATCTATAAACATTATTGAGGTATAGGCGGGCACAATCGCGTGCGGTGAGTTCAAGGGGACAAGGCACGAGATGGCACATACGCGTAAAGCGATCTACAAACACAAGGATCTGAGCATTACCCTTATCATTCTTTCTAAAAGGTCCTACAAAATCCATCATAAGGGAATCCCATGGCATGATGGGATCAGGAAGGGTCCTAGGCTCGGCTATCTGCCCTACATTGCTAGGTTTCATTTCCTGACAAGATTGGCAGGTCCTAACATACTCATCTACATCCTTTAAGAGGGAAGGCCAGTAGTAGGAACGGGTTACTAGATCCCGTACCCGTTTACCGCCCTGGTGAGCAGCTGAATCAGGCAACTCAAAAAGTAAGGAGGAGCGACAGATAGGAGGGACATAAAGGCGCCATTGAGGGGGAGAGTCTGTTAACTGCACATATAAAAACCCACCTACAAATTTACAGGGGTATTTGCCTAACTGTTGGGGATGGGAGGCAATAGCAGCTAAAGCTTCCGGCTCAGTGGCCGTAAATCTACTGATAAGGCGTTCGAGATCAGAGGTAGGCGTCGCTACAGAAGTATCTATATCAGGTTTAAAGAGGTCTCCTACCGCCTTGCCAAAGAGAAGGGGAGGTCCTAGAGGGACTATATTATCATAGGACTTTCCTGACCTAGTCGCTATATGGCTAAGCGGTATAGAAATTTTATTTTTCCCCTCCCCCCCCACGGAGACCACAGGAAGGGCTTCACACGGGAGAGAGAGTCCTACGTGAGAAAGGAGGTCAGGCATACGAACAGCAGTATGAAAGAGGTAGGCATAAGATTCATCATCCGGTAGTTCACCATAAGGGGTTACACCAAGAGTGGTAGGAACTAGAGTAGTATTGAGAACATCTAAGTCCTCGAAAAAGGAGTACTCTGCGCGGCGGGAGAGGGCATCAGGCACTATGTTATCTACACCTTTAACATACTGAAGTTTAAAAGGGGAAAACTGTGCTAGAAACTCCATCAGTTAGCGAGCAGCCAGAACTGTGAGTTCCTGGTCTCACGCACACAACGGGATGAGCCAAAGTTGCAAGGCAGCAACCTTTTAACCCGTGCACCAAGCCACGACCACGGTGAGCTTTTCCACGTCCAATGTGGGAGCCTCGGTTCGTGCTTGCCAAGATAGCTGGTCATCCCCCATGACCAAGCTATATCCTTTGCGTTGTTCCTCGTTCCCATCGGCGTGACGAGGCACGTGCAGGCAGGCAAGCAAATCCTCAACGTCCACTGGCATCAGTGCAGAGCCAGGACGAACTGGATTTGCCTAGACTCTGCAACCTAGGAAGTACAGGACCTGTCACAAGCCTGCAAGGCCTAGTATCCTTGCAGACCTGTGCCAGTCCTGTGTCCACCAGCCACAGGCTGCTGCTCCTCTGGTCTACGTGGACCACAGTCACGTGATAGTCAGGCTAAGCCTGTGCAGGCACGGCCTGCCACGTGTCCTGTCCACTATACCAGAGGACTGTACCCTAGTCGGCCACGGACGGCTAGGACTTCGGGACCTCATATCTTTCTCGTCCCTTGTCTGTTTCAGGCGGTCAGCACGGCGTTGGAAAGGTCTTTCCAAACTGCATCCACTTAGCATATTGGTTGCCCAAAATGCTAACTCCAACCCTTTCTTCTTTTGGAGCTGGACCAGCTTGAAACAAGCCTAACCTTGCTTGTGCCCACTCAGCCACAGACCGCTTGGTCCCTTGAGGTTGATCAGACCTTTGAGGGCCCAGGTTCCTGCCTCCTTTGGGTAACAACATATCTGCCCTTGGACCAGGCTAGGTGTACTGGCCAGTGAATCAGAGGTCACCCCAGGTTATCCCCTGACCCCTTGGTCAGCTCCCAACCTTTCCTTGGGAACTTGGTGCTAGATTAAAGTCAAGGCACATTACCTAGTCCAATGGCTGGGATTACAGGATGCCAAGAACGTACTATTGTGAGTTCCTGATCTTTCACAGTTATCACAGGCGCCCGTTCTTATGGCGCCCGCCTTGGCCAGCCTTTCCCTTTTATGCTCAAAGAGACTCAGGTAGCACCTACAAATACTGCCTTATTGGGGAGCCCATGTCTTCACTGGGTGTTAAGCCCAGGAATCACTCATGCCAGGCTGTGGCTCTGCTGGGGAATTGAACCCCACCCCAACCTCCAGGTTTATAGGTGACCTGGAACTTTACACAAGAGAAACATTACAACCATGGAACAACATGAGAATGACATGACATGATTATGTTTTATTCAAGCATTATATAACCCAGAATGTGGCCCCCTGGCAACCATGTTCCACATGGTCACACAACCAGGTTCTTTATTAGCAACAGGTTGGAAACAAGCACTAGAAAACATATGTACAGCAACCTGTAAGAACCAACATTCGGGTTGCCCTTGCATGGCCTAACTGTTTGAGGCCAAAGGCGTCGACTTAAGTCCTGGCGACTCTTCTGAACCCCATGGGGAGGGCCAGGCATGATTCTCAGCTGGTAGGAGTGACATTCCACACCAACTCCTGTCCAGGAGGGTGTACCTAACCCTGAAGGACCGGCTGTCAACCAGTAAGCACCAGTCACCACTTGGTACTTTGGTCAAGCAGCCCACTGGGGCACCCAAGCTGAAGCAAGGCCTGGTCTCTATGGCCGCCCGTGTAAGGGGTCCATGAGCCCACGGAGCAGGGGGTACTGCCTCTCCGCCTTCTCCTCCAGCTTGGTGAGGGCATCTGCAGGGTTGTCCACACCAGGCACATGTTCAATGTGAGCTAGGTAGGACATCTCCTTGAGCAACAAGTAGTCAAGGTCCCTGCTCCTGGCCAGCTGCCTGTGCACAAATTGCACCATGCCCATGCTATCAGTCCTCACCAGTGTGTGCAGCTGCAACCTACAGGAAGCCACTTGACATAGCTGGTAGAAGAGCTCCCTCAAGTAAAGAGCAGTATGCAGCCCTTCACAGATTGCCCTGCACTCAGCAATATCACTGCTGGGTGTAACCCTGTTCTGCAACCGACTGTACCAGGTAACAAGTGAGGTGTGATCTTGCTCCAGGGTAACTAATGCTGCTGCCCTGCCCCTGACCTCTGTGACCTTCCTATTATCCATAGAACTGTCCACATAGAGAACCATGTCAAGGGGCTTGTACAAATCCACAGGACCCAGTATGAGAGGGGGAGACATCATGACAGCCTGCACCACACTCTCAGCACCCACCTCAACCAGCTGGGAATCAGTAAGTCGACTCAGAACCAGCAAGTCAGGGGCACATATACTTGCAAGCCATGCCAGCATGCCCCTGATGGTAGCACACCTAGCCTGCGTGATGGGCTCCTGCAATGCATCTACAATCTGCTGTGGGTAGTCCTTACCACCCTCCATCCTGATGAACCACGAGCCCTTGGCTTGGAACAACGTAGCCTGCATGCCACAGAAGACCATAGGCTCATTCTCCACCATGTGCTGTATCTTACCCAGCTCAAACCGCTTCTGGATCTTAGCCAAGACAGCCTCAACCCAGTCTGGTGGACCTATGAGATGCAGGTCATCACCATGCAGTGAGGCAAAGACAGGAAGGCCATTGTGGGACCCTTGGAACAAACAGGGATCCACTGGAGACACAGAAAACCCACAAGTATTCTTCAAGAATTTCTCTAGGCTCTTTCTCCAGATAATGGGACTGGACCTGAGACCTTCCAACCCTTTCAGAATTCTCAGGTACCTGGCCTTTATCTCTGCTCTCCATACAGCAGGTACAGTCACAAAGAAAGGAGGGATATCTCTCCAAGTCTGCCTAGCCTGATCTTGGTCACCCTTGAGAAAAGCCCTCTTGAAATCAATCAGCACAGAGCTATAGGGCACACCCTTAACCAGAAAAGACAGAAATATACACAGCAGAATCCTCCACGTGTCATGCAGCATCCCTGGAGTATAGAGCTCCTCATCTAACAACTGGCCAGTGCCATGATACTCGGTTACAACTGGTCTGACATGTGGCACCTGGACACCATCAACCTCCTTGAGCTTGAGGACAAACATCAATCTGAGCAGCTGGTGAACTTCTGGCAGCTCATCCACAGGTTCTGCACAGTTGGAAACTATCCACTCATGCCCAGAAGCAACAAAGCCAAGAGTCCATGCCTTAGCCATCTTGGGGCTTTGCATCATCTCGACTAGCTGGCGCCAGGGAATAGGACTGTGAGCAGCTATCTGGTACCTGTTTACCCCTAACTGCCTTGGATCAAAGGTGGTTGGGATTATCAACAAGTCCTCAGCTATGGGCTCCTGACCTTGAGGACCCTCAGCTGGCTGACTCCTAACAGCCTTCACCGCCACTGCAAGACCCTGGGAATAGTGATATCTTTCAAGGGGGAGGCTGCCCCTGCCTTCTAGTGCCAACTCATCAGAGGTCAAAGTAACCCCTGGCATGCACAAGAAGTTCTGACCCAGAATGGCAGGCCCCTTATAGCCCTCTACCACACAGAACGTGGTGGGCACCCCTAAGATAGGCACACTCACTTCCCCAAGGATCTTCATGGACACCTTTCCTGAGAAATCAGACACAGCAAGGCAACTGGGATGGGACATCTGTAAGCCTACAGCATCCTCTTCCCTGATGACAGACACCTGTGAGTTGGTATCTACCTCCATTGTAGCTGCCCAGCACGACCCCCACCCCGTGAGCTTGGATACCTTGGGATCATGTTTGCTGCGCATGAGTGCTCGGATGACGTCCGCCATGAGAGGCCCCCGGGCCTTAGGTGGCTGCCCCGTCCCCTCTGGCCTTGTGACAGTTGCTTCAGCAGCCTCCTGCTCGTCATCTTCCAGCAGGGACAGACCATCATCCACCACCAGAGGATTGTTAGCTGCTGCTGCCTGGCTCTGGCCTGGCTCCTCAACCCAGCTGGGAGGGCCTGGCCCGTCTGCAGGCCAGATTGCATGTGGCCTTCTTTCCTTGACATGAGCCCAGGACAACCTGTACACGTGCCTTGGATCCTTTTCCAAAGCCACCAGGCAAGATCTGTTAGCTTCTCCACACGAGTGACAACCCCATCCTGCCACTTCCCCCGCTTGCCTGGAATAGATGGTTCCTTCCACATCCTGACCTTCAGCCCCACCTGAGGCCTCAGCACATTCCAGTTCTTGTCCTTACGTCTCAGCTGGGCAAATAACCTATCTGCCTTCCTAAGACTGGCCTGCACCACGTTCTCAGGCAACAAGCTATACTGCAGGGCCAGGGGAGAGACAGCCACACCATCAAAGTAATAGTTAACCCTGTGGTTCAGCTGCTCTTCTATCCCCTTACACCAGGCTGCCCTCTCTAAGGCAGATGCCACAAGTGGCACTGACTCTGCTGCTAGCACCACTGTCTTCACTTCACGTATGGATCTCTCTACAGCCCCTTGCTGCCCATGACTCTCCCTGGGGACTACTACCAGCTTACAAGGCAGCTGGTCCTGATGCTTGAGCAAACAGTCAAACTGCAAGTCTGCCTGCACACTCTTGCACACCCCAAAGCCTGGGATCAGGGCCTTCATACCCAACAACAAGTGGTGCTCCTGCATACCAGGCAGAACGTCTATCAGCCTGTATCTACTGAACCTGTCCACCCCACCAATATATACAAGCCCCTGATATGCTGGATATCCATCTGGATGTCGCCACGCTCCCTAGCAGGCTCCCTAGCATGGGACTGAGGTGGGTGAACAGCATTCTCCTGGCAACCACAGTTCTCAGCAGCAGCCTGGCAGCCTCCCACAAAGGCTCCCTACCTAGCTTCCAAGCAAACATTGCTGCCTGCCCAGAATGCCCAAACATGTGATGCAACTATGGCCAGCCTCAGCATAGCTCAGCACTCTGTCAGTACTGACCTGGCGAGACGTCTGAACCGTGTGTGGGGACACATGATCCACTCCTGAGGTTCCAGGGCTTCCCTGCAGGCCATCCTGACGCCCCAAGTCAGGTCCTGCACCCTGGACCGCTCCAGGCCCTTCCAGCAAGGTCCCTTGGCCCTCCAGGCCAGCACCTGCTGGAGACCCACCACCTGCATGAGGCATAGGGAATTCAGCTGCAGCATTGTTATTGCAATCCAGTGGAAGAACAACATCTTTACACCCTTGGTGCTGCACAAGGGGCACACCCCCATCCTTATGTACATCCAGCACACCTTCCCCAAGGGGTGATTGACTATTTACAGGGGATGATGCTAGTCACTGCTGCCCAGACTGGCCCCTGCCCCAGCAGGCTTGGCCTTCCTGTCAGGACACTCACGACGCCAGTGACCTTCCTTGCCACACACAAAGCATGCTCCACCCTTCTTCCCAGACCCAGCCCCACCCTTGCCAGGCTTCCCTGGCCTCCCTGAGACTGTCCACCCTGCTTGCCCTGGTTGCCTTGAGCTTGGCCCTTGCCTTGCCCTTGGCCACCCTTACCCTGCTGACCACCAGCTTGCTGGCTCCCAACCCCTCCTTGGGAACCTGCACCCTTGCCACCCTGAGCCCCCTGCCTCTGGCGCCTGAAGCGCTTACGCTTGTTGGGCCTTGCCCCATCACGGGCTGGGTACCCGGGGACATCACCTTGGCCCTGCACAGCGGAGGTGGCATTGCTGCCATGGGACTGGATAGCTTTGCAGGCAGGATCTGGCTTCCTTATGCTGAGGATTACAAGCTCCAGAGCACGCAAGGAGCCATCAGTCTGGTTAAGAAACATGCGGGCACCGTTCCTCCCATCCACACTCAAACCCATACGGTCCAGGAAATAGTCTGCCAAGGCCCTATCTGTGACCAGGAAGCCATACTTGGCCCCCTTGTCCCTGATACGGTTGAGCCTAGCCCATTCCTCTGCCACAGGGCCCACTATCTCAAAGGTGTCATACTGATGTTTATAATAGTTGGTGAGGTTGAGAACCTTGTCAGAGAACTCCTCCCTCAACCCTCCAGGAACTGTGCCCAGGTTAGCTTATCCTTGACAGCAGTCCTAGCCTTTCCCTGACACGCTCTGACGAGTCCCTGTTGCACGTGGACGAGTGAAACACTTGCACTAGGTTGACAGTGGGGTCCACGGAGACACAACAAGCTCCATGTCCTCTAGCCACTTGTCAAAGCTTCCTGTGCTAGTGGTGGGTTAAGAGGCTTTTGTCCATTCATAACAGTGACAGCACTCATGTGAGGTCTCGACCCTGGCAGCGCCTTCACTGGCTCCACCACAGCGGGTGTCACAACAACAGCACCACTTGGTCCAGCAGGCACAGGGGAGAGCACATCCACGTGAGGCCTCTTACCATTGCCGTCAGCGGAGGGTCCCTCTTACGCTTCTCCACGGCAGGTTGCCCATTCGCCACCGTTATTGCATCAGATGTGCCGTCGCCCGCACCTTGCGCGCCTCCTCCACCGAGTCTTCGTGCCGTCTCTTGCTGCCTGGTCTCTTTCCCCCATCGCCGTCGCTGGCTGGGATCGCCTCTCCCACCAGCTGCTCCTTGTCTTGCCGAGGCTCCTGGCTTGCTCCAGCCGGTGCCTCCATCTCGCCCTTGTCGCCGTCTCCCGGTTTGCCACGAGGCATTATATACAGTGGGATGGCAAAACAAAACAGGCGATAGACAAGGAAAACAGGCTCAAGCGCTGGTGCTGCCTGAAGAAGCCGCTGGCTGCTCTCCAGCTACTGCCTCCTCCTCACGCTCCTGCGCTGTGCGTGCCACCGGTGTCCCCACGCGTGGAACTGAGCGGACCTCCTCCGCGTTGTAAGGACCTAGCACACGGCTCACCGGCCTCCCGGCTGCTGTCTGCTCTACCGGCAGTCTAGGCGCACTGCCACGGCGATACCACTGAAGATTTCTGACCCACCGGCTACCACCACCCCGACGATCGTTCCGTGACCCCCGACCAATCTCAGCGAAATCGTGTTCCGGCTCAAACGGTATGTGTAACTCTGCCCTACGCCGAGCTGAGTATCCTTCGTTTGTGCCGTCACCCTCGTCAATCTGCTGCGACGACCGGGCTATGATGCCCGTTGGGCGGTCCACGAACTGATCGTGGAAATCCTCGTCGGTGACCTCCCGACCGGTGATGACCGTCACCGTTGGCCCACTCGCCCCCGGCCTGCTCTGCAACCTCGGCGTGTCCAAGGTCGACCAAATGCCCGGCGGACGTGTAGTGATCACCCAGTGATCTGCGTGACCACGCGCCTCTTGGATCAGAATGTTGACCAGGTGCTCACACGTTTGAGCCACCACCTCGGCCGAATCCCACGGGCTATCGGCCTCGCGCGTCTGCGCGTCCCGTATGATGTGTGACGCGTCGGTCCCCTCCCCCAGCGAGCTTGTCGCCACCCAGTGATTATACAATCTGGTTCCACCTAAACAGATGGCCACCAGTTGGCCCAGCGTCTCACGCGCTAAGTCAAGCGCCTGGATGGTTACGTGCCCGCCCTGGTACGCAACTTCTAAACTGTAGATCAACGAAGCAATTTCGTCGCGAATGGCGACGAGGTGCTCCGTGCAGACCCGCCCTGTTTCCCCTGGCGACGTCGTCGCCCTTATCCTCATCACCACAGGGTCGTTTGCCGACGGCCCTGCTGCGTTTCCGAACACAGCGACCCAACCGCCTTCCGCAAGGCCTCTCGCAACGTAGGCTGCTTGCACAAATGTAGAAGCGTTGGATTGGTGGGTATAGGGGTAGAATGCGTTTTCGCGCGCCGGCAACTCTGGAGCTGCTTCGCGCCTGGGGGATGACTCAGGTGTCTCAACCCGAGCCTCGGCCGACATGAAAACCTTGCAAACAGAAATGCAATAGTACGAGTTAGCGAGCAGCCAGAACTGTGAGTTCCTGGTCTCACGCACACAACGGGATGAGCCAAAGTTGCAAGGCAGCAACCTTTTAACCCGTGCACCAAGCCACGACCACGGTGAGCTTTTCCACTTCCAATGTGGGAGCCTCGGTTCGTGCTTGCCAAGATAGCTGGTCATCCCCCATGACCAAGCTATATCCTTTGCGTTGTTCCTCGTTCCCATCGGCGTGACGAGGCACGTGCAGGCAGGCAAGCAAATCCTCAACGTCCACTGGCATCAGTGCAGAGCCAGGACGAACTGGATTTGCCTAGACTCTGCAACCTAGGAAGTACAGGACCTGTCACAAGCCTGCAAGGCCTAGTATCCTTGCAGACCTGTGCCAGTCCTGTATTCCACCAGCCACAGGCTGCTGCTCCTCTGGTCTACGTGGACCACAGTCACGTGATAGTCAGGCTAAGCCTGTGCAGGCACGGCCTGCCACGTGTCCTGTCCACTATACCAGAGGACTGTACCCTAGTCGGCCACGGACGGCTAGGACTTCGGGACCTCATATCTTTCTCGTCCCTTGTCTGTTTCAGGCGGTCAGCACGGCGTTGGAAAGGTCTTTCCAAACTGCATCCACTTAGCATATTGGTTGCCCAAAATGCTAACTCCATCCAGCGCGCTTGACGAGGGGTAAGGTTGGGTTGGGAGAGAAGATGGGTAAGGGGACGATGGTCCGTTTGTATAACTAATCTATAAGGATCTATCTCACAGGGTTCATTCAGGCAAACGTCAAATTGGGCACCTTTAAGAAAGTGCTGCCACGCGTGGCAACAATACACCACAGCTAATAGTTCCTGCTGGTGTACGGGATAGTTACGCTCCGCGGGGAGCATTCTCCTAGAGATATACTCAATTGGCTGTAAGCCCTGACCCTGATCCTGTAGAAGGACCCCACCTATAGCTATACCTTACTGGCGTCTGTAGCTACCACAAAGGGTTTAGTAGTATCGGGTAGGATGAGAACGGGAGGAGTGAGGAGTATGGATTTTAAACACTTAAAAGCAGATTGACACTCACTACTCCAGAGAAAGGGGATATCTTTCTTTAACAAATGATTGATAGGGGCTGCTATAGTCGCAAAACGAGGGATAAAACGCCTATAGTAAGAGGCAATCCCTAAGAAGCTACGTACACTTTTAACGTCGGTAGGGGTAGGCCAATCCTGAATTGACTTGGTTTTATCCGGGTCGGTAGCGACACCGGCCATTTGACAAAACATGTCCTAAAAATGGTACACTCCTACCAGAACGAACTTTAGCACGGCGAGCCCACAAGGAATTTTCAGACATTATTTCTAAGACTTTCTTTAAATCACGTAGGTGTGTTTCAAAATCTGGGGAGTAAATAAGGATGTCATCTAAGTAAGCCTGAGCACAAGAACGATCGTGCTCGGCTAAAGAAACAGAGGAGAAGGAAGGATCCTTTAACCCCTAAATGGGCAGAAATACTGCCGATGCATCGGCTGTAACTTCACAATTTTGCAAACCAGATGCCATCCAACCCACCCATATCCAATGGCTGTCCTTGGGGGCCAAGCATGTCCATGAGTTGCCCTTCGGGTTGGTATATCACAACCTTACATATATGCAGGGTAGGCCATGTATAACTGCCGTCAAAGTCAGGGGGGTCAAGACGAGCGTTTTCATTTTTGGTAGAATGTGCATTTTGAATTATGTTGTAAGAGCTAGGCACCTACCACTTCAGGGATGATGAACAATTAGTTGCTGAACAGTTTGAGCCATTGGGGTCATCATTTGGGTGGGTATACCAGCAGTTACACCCAGTACAGCCCATAGGGGTACCGTTGGTAAAAAGCAACCAAGGGGGTAGGAGTGGGCATACTACCTACTAATACCTACTAATATGGCCCCCAACCATGCCACACAATACATTTCCCTTCCACAATGATGGGGAAACATAACTGCATCATCACACTGCCCTTACATGGCACCTATGTGCAGGTGCCACCTTGTCCATGCACGTAGGTAACGTGGTACGGATACCCTACGCAAGGCATGCATTCTAGGAGGCAGCCACCAACAAACTAGTGATTTTAAGCCTATTTCAGCTTGCCCTAGCAAGGATAAACTAGGCCTAAGCTGCTATAGCTTGCCAGGTGATGGCCAGCACACCTGGTGGCACATGCTGACAATGGGAAGCTTCTACTCACCGGTTACATGCTTGATGATGCCACAGAGACCAGCCAACTGCCTCACACTCATGCAATATGTGTGTGGGAAATGTATAACAAACATATATGGAGGTATTCAAACCCATACAGCCTCTAAAACTTATCACCATCACCCTGTGGCAGGTCAACTGACTGAGGGAAGCATCTAAGAAGGGTGTTTTAGAAAGGGGCCAGGCCAGGGTCAAGAAAGAGCATGAATAATGCAAAAAGAATGCGCTACACAAGCTAGAACGTATATATAAACGTCAAACATCGATAGGAAAACGATGCTTAAGCTTTACCAGGCATGGATGGCGTTACCTTGGCCCAGGCGGTGGCCGCAAAATGGCGCATTTCGGCACACCAAAGTTGTGCAGCATGGTCGCTGGATTCGGCGATTTCTGGCCAACCTTGCACGTTTACGACTACCATGTACCATAAAAAGTACAAAGAAACCAATATATCCTTTAAAATACGCCGGAAAGGTATTGCTGTCAACGTTTCTATCGTCCGGCCTGATCGCAGTTTTTTCGAGCAAGAACGCTGCCGACACCTATCAAATGGCATTCCCGCGAACCAAAAATTGGCCTGTATCATCTTTAGGACGTATAAAATCAATTTCCTGAGTTTGGTCAGAAAATTCGAACGAAAACGTAAATGCCATGCGTGGGCGCAAGCCGCCATGGCCAGGTCGTCGTTTTCCGGAATGCACGTTGTACGTGAAAAAGTACCCTGACCCCTTGTACTTTGACCGGCCAGAACACCTCTATAACTTTGTCAGAAGTATGCAAACCCTAGTACCATGCTGTGAGGAAAATTATAAACTTTCGATCTTCTCAGCTAAACTTTTCCTAATTCTCAATAGTTTTCGCGGCATTTGGTCCCCCGAGAAGGGGCCGACGTGTCGGCTGTAACTCAGTTTTAGGCGGAAAATCGGCAGCCAGACCATTTAGGGGTTAAATCAGAGGACACTTGAGGAAGGTGAGAATTACCCATAACAGGTCTAAGCACTTCATTCATCAACATTTGAAAAGAGGCAGGAGAATTACAGAGTCCCATAGCCGCTACTCTAAACTGATAGTGACCAAAAGGGGTAGCAAAGGCAGTTTTATGACAATCCTCGGGCGCTATTCGCAGTTGCCAAAAACCATCTGCACAATCCAGCACGGTGAAACAGGTAGAACCTTTAACCTTATTAAATATATCATCAATACGAGGTAGAGGGTATTTAGACTTCACAGTGATATCATTTAACTTCCTATAATCAGTAACTAAACGAAACTTGCCATTTGGCTTAGAGACTAATAGGACACCAGCTGAGTAGGGGGAGTTACTAGGCTCTATCAATCCTGCTTCTAATAGTGACACTAAAATCTGTTTTAGTTCCTTTAACTCGGTAGGGCCCATTCTATACATCAGAGAGTGCGTAGGAACTGCACCGTCCTTAATAACTACACGGTGTAAAACAGAACGAGGAGGAGGATAAGAATCGGTGTTCTCTGAACGTAGTTTCTTTATAACAGATGAGAATGAACGCCGCTATGTGAGTGGTACTATGGGACGGTGGGCCTTGGGCTGGACCGGTTCCATGAGTTAGAATTAGTTGGCCAGTTTTGTATGGCCATTTCTAGTTCGTTAAGTTAAGTAGCAATTAAGTTACTGTTGCTGACGGCTCATGAGGCGAGCCCGGGCTACGCCGCCCTAAAGTGCCATTTGCACGATGTTCTAGGTCTCTTTTTCTTGTATGTAATCGGATGTATGGGGTATGGGTATGGCGGATTACAAGAAATTTAATGCTGCCCTAATCGCGTCAGCCTTTTGGCTGGCGGTGGCCGATTAGAGATGGCGCGTGACTGACATAGCTTGAACAGTCACGTGACTGTGAAAAAGAAATTAGAATTACCCTCGTCGGTTTTCTCCCCGCAGCTGGGTTCTTGGCCGACGAGAGACTATAAAATACTTCGCGTTTGCCTGCGCGTGGCACCTGTACGGAACTCTGAAACCATGAGTAAGATTTCCGTGCCACGCTGCAGTGCCTACCGCTTTGCTGCGGAATGTCGCAGCAGGGTTGCAGTTCCTGACTGCTGACTGCCGAAGGAAGGGTGGTCGGGTTACTTTTAGTGGGCATTGTGATGGACGACAAGTCTGTCGGCCCTCGCGTAAGTAGAAAAATATTTACCAGCATCCGCTCTTATGGGTGTGTGAGGTCTCGGGAATGTGGTGGGGACGAATTCCGGAATTATGCAATATTTCGATTCAGACCGAGACTTAAGGGGCCAGTTTAACAGACGGACCTGGGCCGGGCAGGACCAAATATTTTGGCCGGCCCAGTTGCGCTTGCGCTTTATCGGCCGCTGGGGTGTGTGATGAGAGCCTGCTCATCAACTAAAACCTGAAATATGGAAAGTTACTCCCCCAGGTGACAACGTTGACAGTAATCGAGATATGGTGGCATCGGGTGACGTCCTACAAGTTGTCGTCACGTTAGGGCGGCACTGGCCTTTGAGGTCCGTGATCGTTAAACGAGGCGTCTTCTTCCTTGTCTTTGCGTGCACATTCAACACCCTCTTTTACTGGCCGAGGGTGTCCAAAGGCTGGGGGGGGCCCTGCGAAGGGTTATCGTGCATGAGGCTCGCTACAGCCGCCGGCGATTGTAATGGTCGTGACCGTTGCGGCAGGGCAGCCTCGAGAGCCACTGAGCGAAAGTGGTTGGCGGAGCTTTGGAGATAAAGCACCAGGAAAGGGGGGTTGGGTAACGAGAACTACAATCAATCATGAAATGGGTGCAGCGTGGCAGGCTCACTCATGGGTTCTGTAATTGCCCACTTATTGTTTTAATCAAATGTTGGTGGATTGGTAATAGTGGGAATAGAATCGGTGTTCTCTGAACGTAGTTTCTTTATAACAGATGAGAATGAACGCCGCTATGTGAGTGGTACTATGGGACGGTGGGCCTTGGGCTGGACCGGTTCCATGAGTTAGAATTAGTTGGCCAGTTTTGTATGGCCATTTCTAGTTCGTTAAGTTAAGTAGCAATTAAGTTACTGTTGCTGACGGCTCATGAGGCGAGCCCGGGCTACGCCGCCCTAAAGTGCCATTTGCACGATGTTCTAGGTCTCTTTTTCTTGTCCCCCCCCCCCCCCCCCTTCTTGTGTTTGTTTCTAGGGTAACGAGAACTACAATCAATCATGAAATGGGTGCAGCGTGGCAGGCTCACTCATGGGTTCTGTAATTGCCCACTTATTGTTTTAATCAAATGTTGGCGGATTGGTAATAGTGGGAATAGAAGGAGTCTTTTCTTCAAAAACTTTGGAGGAATCTATCACAGCCATGTATCTTACTATTTCGTTTTCAGTAAATCCCACCCCTATTGTATCCACTGTGTTCACATCTATATCCACACTATTATTAGGGATAGGTATCTCCTGTACTTCTAACTGAAGGAACATACATAATAAATATCCATATTCCTTTAGTTCAGATCGCAATTCATCATTGGACATTAATACTTCAGGTATAGGTCTCACAGGAGTATCAACAGGTGTAGGAGGAGTAATGTCTACCAAGGATAAATTTTCTACTCTATAATGACGTTCCGGTACCCAGTAAGAGCTATCTGGAAACCAAATGACCATGGTATCATAATTAATAGTAATCTTATTATCCTGGTGCCAATCTAATCCTAGTAATACATCAGCGGTAGTGATAGGGCCTATAGTGGCCGTCAGGTTGACAGTACGTCCTTGTATGACCAGGGGAAGGGACACCGTACCCGGGGAATGACTGGTGCGACCGTCAGCATAATGGACAGTGACAGGTTTGGTGTGAGGGATAGGGACTGAGTTCCTATTAAGGGGAGGGTCCCATAGAAATATATCAAAACTTACTTACCCCCCCTAATAACTACAGAAATGCAGCTGACAACCACTGAATGATGTTTGGGGACCATAAACATGATGTTTGGGCATGCATACCACCACTTGTTGGGGGTACTACCTGTCAGAATGTTTGGTACTTTTCTGCTGTTCGTCTTACCGGCAATATTTTTAGTTCATTTTTAACAAAGTCCGATGTAGTATAAATCGGCATTAAATATATTTCCAGCGGTGTTTGCTGACATCCGTACCATACCTAGTGGTACTGTAGCCGCCTGACCAAATTTGCCTGGATCCGCGCTTCGCGCCGACCCTATGTCCACTAAGTGCTGCCCTGGAGGCGCAATGTCTTTGTACTTGCATACTAGTGACCCGACGCATCATTTTAGTGTTGATGTAAGCCACCCACCTGTGTGTGGCGGCTGGATGCACTCTAACTTATACCGTAGATCATTTCCAGATCGACGGATACTGTGACAGTGTGTTTTTCCACTTAATGTTGCCCCTGCAAATTTCATGGATACCGAGTTGGTCGGCTGAGCCACAGTCTCATTAAGGCGTGACAGCCTAGTTGGCTGGTTGTTATTAATGCCGAGTTGGCATCTGTTTATTGCCTAGTTGGCATTTGTTTTACTCAAACACCTAGTTGGTGTCACCTCTTATTATTAATACAAACGAGACTGATTACAAAGGCTCAAAAGATCTTTCCTCCTCCTCCGTAATTTAACATGGTATCGAGCAGCGAGTAGGCTTTTGTAATTCAGTTGATGTCGAGATTTCACATCTACATGTCAGTTAACCCTCAACCCTACAAACACATTACAATTCGGGGTGCATCGGATCCTATCCCCAGCCCAGACCAATCTGTAGAGGTTAGATTTCACGATCCTGAGCTGGGAAGGAGTGTTCGAATCGTCTTCTCTGGCAATCGCTTCATTTATAAAGACATCATTACGTATCTGTACGCAAGGACTGGTCGTCTTTTGACCAGAGGGCGCAGTTTGGTCCACGACACACAAGCGAGACCCTTTGTCGTATTTGAGAGGGGCTCATTCGGCATTACTACTTACGATGCCGAAATCTGGCATACAATAAACTCTATGCTCTACGACTGGAGTATGGTGCGGACTGCAACCATCACACACTATTTCCTGGGCGACAGCCAGCAAGAATACTCTTTCCTGCACGAGTAAGCTTTTCTTTTCCCTTTTCGAATGGCCGCCCCAGCTGTTGTTCGCGGCATCAAGGAGGGTACAGTGTTGGGTGCACTGAAGCATTTGTCTTTTGATGGCGAGAGACTGAACGATTTCCCTGTCTTTAAACTCAAGGTCGAGGGGACCCTGAGGGCTATTGGATATGAGGATGCCCTGAAGGGCACTGGCGTCATCAACGAGCAGCAACAGCGCCTCGGCTATGCATCTCTTTTGTCAGCTGTAAACGGGACTGCAGCTCTGCACGCAGCCCTGGCTCCAAACGGTTTACTTCACGAAGCGTGGGCAATTCTGGTTGACGTATATGGTCACGATCAGACCACCTCTACACACCAGGCGACGACGCTCGAGGAGCTGCTGGCAACTGAAAAGGTGCCAGTAGAGAAGGTGGCAGCCCACCTCAACGAGATGGAGCGGAAGTATCTCGAATACAACAAGCTGAGCAGTAACAAGCTTCACGATTCCATCCTGGTGACAAGCCACCGCAGACGCCTTCCAGCGCTATACGGCCCTGTCCTGGCAGCCTATAACCTTCCAGTAGACATCTCATGGAAGGATTACAAGGCAGCAGTGCTCAAGGCTTACGATCATCTGCGGGTCAACCGTAACGGTGCAGCATCTTCGTCCAGCACCACCAGCGGTACCGTCTACACCACCCAGGTCGCCTGTCCTCACTGCCAAGAGGACCTGGATGAGACTGTCTTTCACACCGCAGGTCCGAAGGTCAAGACCTGTTCACACTGCCGTCGCACCGGGCATACCAAGGAGCGGTGCTGGGCTCTCCATCCTGAACTGAAGCGGGCCAAGAGTGTGGCCAACGCCACCCTGGATTTCCAGAAGATGAACCTGGATCAGGAGCATGAGGAGCTCCCCCCTGGTTTTGTTTTTTGAACAGTTCTTTCCTTTAGCCCCGCCTCACAGCATGGGGGTGTGTCAGAATGTTTGGTACTTTTCTGCTGTTCGTCTTACCGGCAATATTTTCAGTTCATTTTTAACAAAGTCCGATGTAGTATAAATCGGCATTAAATATATTTCCAGCGGTGTTTGCTGACATCCGTACCATACCTAGTGGTACTGTAGCCGCCTGACAAAATTTGCCTGGATCCGCGCTTCGCGCCGACCCTATGTCCACTAAGTGCTGCCCTGGAGGCGCAATGTCTTTGTACTTGCATACTAGTGACCCGACGCATCATTTTAGTGTTGATGTAAGCCACCCACCTGTGTGTGGCGGCTGGATGCACTCTAACTTATACCGTAGATCATTTCCAGATCGACGGATACTGTGACAGTGTGTTTTTCCACTTAATGTTGCCCCTGCAAATTTCATGGATACCGAGTTGGTCGGCTGAGCCACAGTCTCATTAAGGCGTGACAGCCTAGTTGGCTGGTTGTTATTAATGCCGAGTTGGCATCTGTTTATTGCCTAGTTGGCATTTGTTTTACTCAAACACCTAGTTGGTGTCACCTCTTATTATTAATACAAACGAGACTGATTACAAAGGCTCAAAAGATCTTTCCTCCTCCTCCGTAATTTAACACTACCCCCAGCCATACACCGGCTATGAGCTAAAAATAGAAAAAAACGCTGTCCGGGGCATATCTTGCCCAGAACAGTGGGAGAACCAGTTGCATGAAAAAAGCACACCCCATATAAAAATGTAATGGGACATTGTTTCTACCTAATTGGATCAACAAAATCAGCACATCCCTTTGAGTTATTAATTTTTGGGCCAAAAACACGCTTTTTTAGGCGGGGCGTCCCCATACACACTCATAACACATCAATTAGGCCTGAAAAGCACAAGTCAAATTCTGTCATCATGACCATAGAAGGCACTGTCAAATTTTGGTGGCATTCTGAGCTCAGCTGTAGCAGTCATTAATTTTGGCAGTTGGCCACCTGCGCAGACGCTAAGGAAGGCATTAGTGAGTATTAAGGCACACTAACACTTCCTATGCCATCCAAAAGGCTCCTGACCATGCCCAATTCGACCACAATGTACAAGGAGGTGGCTGGGCACGTCATGTGCCCTTGCCTTACCTCGACACGGGCAACCTGTTGCGTGTGTGCACAACAATGAGGCAGGTAGCTCTACATGCCTAGCCAACACTTCTAAAGCATATTCCAGGTTTATGGTGTGGGCATCATCCCAAAACCAAGCTCAAACACACCCTAGAAAGCCATATCCACTAATTGCCCAACAAGGGTAACAACATATATTAATTAATTAAGGGTAACAACAGACAGTCCACAGAGAAAGCAGAATTATCATACATGCTGCTTGCCAAGGCTTCTTACCATGGTTACCTTGCCTTGCTAGCATATGAATTAGGGCTCTCCCATTTTAGTGGGAGCAAGGCCAACAAGACAACGATAACCCCTACCTACGTGCAGTTCCACCCATGCAGTGTATGCCCCTCAGAAAAACCACTGCCACCTTTCTTTCCAGCGCAATTGTTTGCCAAGAAACAAACTCAAGCTTGTGAGCCTCTAACCACAATGAAGCCTCTGCTAAGAAAGGCCGCGTCAATATTCACACAAAGCTGAGTGCTGTTAGCAATCTCCTTCCAAGAAACCACTCAGCAAATCCCTGACAACTTGACGATATGCCACGGTCACGCTTTGACACATCCCAGCCATGCAACGTACATAAAAACCACGGAAAGGTGCCAGGAATCTGGCGATGCGCAGCACGGAATGGCATTATACCTGGCGCTAACTGCACGGAAAGAAGCCGAAAACTTGCGTTGATAACCCATAAAGGAAGCGAAACATTCATAGGGTCACGTTGATCACACGATCGTACCATTACCGGAATTGTCCTTCGCCCAGCGGCGCAAGAAAGAACAACCTTCCATGGAATAATAAGACGCGCATCCCGCGAGCCTGGAGAGTGTCTTACCGATCATGACGGAAATCTTGCCGAAACCCAGCAAATTTTTTAAAGCTTTACCAATAACGATTGAAACGCATCCTTGACGCTAGGTAAAGCCCATAAAACCTGACAATCACCCCCGCCAGCGTGCATTCTAATTTATTCCTCTCGACGAAAACATCAGATTGGACCCCCGTGGCGATGGTCATCAATAAAATCATCGACACTGCAAAAAACGCGAACTCCGCTACGAAGTAGTATCATTTACTCATCGTCTTTAAAATTCGCTCAGTTTCTCTGCATTTCGCGAGCTATCTTTTTCTACTCTGCCTGAAAGCACGTCGCCATGGCCAGCTCCGGTAGGGGTGCGCGCCCCGTGCACCACTTTTTCACGGTACGGACGGGTACCGCGAATTTTCGGCGCCAAAATATTCGCGCCGGGACCGTCCCCTTAACTCGGTAGGGCCCATACGGTACATCGGAGAGTGCGTAGGAACTGCACCGTCCTTAATAACTACACGGTGTAAAACAGAACGAGGAGGAGGATAAGAAGGAGTCTTTTGTTCAAAAACTTTGGAGGAATCTATCACAGCCATGTATCTTACTATTTCGCTTTCAGTAAATCCCACCCCTATGGTATCTACTGTGTTCACATCTATATCCACACCAGAAAACCTATGCGGGTATTCTGCACACGGCTGATTGGATTGCTCTTTTCGCGGACCTCAACGCCCAGGGACGTGCGTGGCTGTTCTCGCTTTCCTTGCGGAGTGTGGGCTCGGCGTACCTTCGTGCTCTTCCCATGGCCCCCCCATTCGCCTTGGCTCCCAGCCACTACTCGGTGGCGCTCCGGCACCAGCTATTTGCCCCGCAGCCTCTTGTTCCGGCCGGGCGGCCTTGTGGTAGCTGTGGGCAGCCGCTGGATCCCACGGGGACTCACTACCTTGCCTGCATGGGGGGCCAACAGAATCAGAATTGGTATTTGTATTTGCACACTGTCCTCCTGACGGTGGTGCTCGCCATGATTCGGTCGGTTTTCCCCCACGCGAACATCCGGTCCGAGGATGCGGATGGCGCTGCCTTCTATTCCCCCAACCACCGGCCTGACATCGTGGTGCTGGACTTTGAGGGGGGTGGCCGGCATCTGCTTATTGACGTTTCGGTGGCGCGGCCCTTGGCTCTTAGCCACGTGGCTGGGGCCTCCCTCACGGCAGGTTACACGGCGGACCGGGCGGAGCGGGCCAAGCTCCTGGCCTACGGCGACGTCGGGCACCATCGTGTGGTGCCCTTTGTCCTGGAGGAGTTTGGGGCCATGGGGCCCCTGACCTCCGCCTTCTTCAAGGAGTGTTGCCGGCTCCGGGAGGACCGGCTGGACCTGGAGGGCCAGCGGGCCCCATGGTCGGCGCGGACCTGGACGTCATATTGGCGTCAGCGCTTGTCAGTGGCGCTGACTCGGGCCATGGCTGACATCATGCTCCGCCGTACGCGGGCTGATTTTGCGGTGCAGCAGGGCTATTAGGTTCCTCCCGTTAGGCGTTTCCATTGGTCTTATCGTAGTATAGAGTTTTGACATGGCTCTGTATATAGGTTTATAGCCGGGCGTTTGCTTTGGTTTGAGTGATTTCACTCTGCTGTAAGTAATTATATTTTTAATCTATATCCACACTATTATTAGGGATAGGTATCTCCTGTACTTCTAACTGAAGGAACATACATAATAAATATCCATATTCCTTTAATTCAGATCGCAATTCATCATTGGACATTAATACTTCAGGTATAGGTCTTACAGGAGGATCAACAGGTGTAGGAGGAGTAATATCTACTAAGGATAAATTTTCTACTCTACAGTATAATGACGTTCCGGTACCCAGTAAGAACTATCGGGAAACCAGATGACCATAGTATCATAATTAATAGTAATCTTATTATCCTGGTGCCAATCTAATCCTAGTAATACATCAGCGGTAGTGATAGGACCTATAGTGGCCGTAAGGTTGACAGTACGTCCTTGTATGACCAGGGGAAGGGATACCGTACCCGGGGAATGACTGGTGCGACCGTCAGCATAATGAACAGTGACAGCTAGGTTTGGTGTGAGGGATAGGGACTAGTCCTAAACGCCTAACTAGGGCCTCACTCACAAAGGAGCTAGCCGCACCGCTATCCACTAACACAGAGACATTCAAAAGTTCGTCAGCATGCAAGAAGGGGTCTACAACAGTGTGAGGGACGGTTAAGCCACCATTCAAAAACATAAGAGGACGAACACGTAAGGGTAGGGATGATTCAGCTCCTACAGAAGTTATGAAAACAGGCAGGCAAAAACTATTATCTGGGGTACTATCGAAGGACCTGTCCAGGTTACCCCCGGCTGACAGGCCTACTGTTCCCCCTCCCCCCCCACATCCACGGAGACTAACCCCGAAGAAGACCCTGGCGAAAAAGCCACTGCTGGAGGGTCACGATCGAGGGAGCGAAGAGGGTGCAGGAGCCTGATTATCATAGGGGAACCCTGAGGGTCCTGTCTGCACAGCATTCAGCCAACTAGGGGTAGCTGAGGGAATGCGTCCTGGAGTGGGACGAATAAGAGCACGCTGAGGGGTACGAGGAGGGCGAGCATCGGGATGAGGGGGAGCACCCGAAAGGAACTTGGGGCACTCGCGTTTAAGATGACCTACTTCCTTACAATGATAGCATGTAATATGAGAGACATCCAGAGCCGAAAGGTCGGTATCACAAATATCTAATTCTTCTACATAGGAGTTCTCCCCCTCAGGGGTAAGGCTAATGTTATTAACACGGGAACGGGTAGGAAGAGAAGGGGTGGTGAAGAAATCTGCTACTCGTAAGAGATGCTGGCGCACATGCTTGAGGGGTAGATCAGTAAAACGGTAGGCAGAGAACTGGCGCTTTACCTCACGTAATAAAGGTCTACTGAGGCCTTGAAGGAAACGAGCACGTACTTCTGCGCCCGACAAATCCCTAATTCGTACCATCTGTGCATCAAATTCTTTCATATACTCCTTAAACGGTTTAGTACCTTGCTGCAAAGTACCAAAGGCTAATCTATCCTGCCGATCTGCATCAGGGGGAACTAAATGGCTCTCTAACCGCTTAAACAATTCTGCTACTGAGTTAGGGTAGGCATGAGAGGCCAAGGATTCACACTGAATGAGGTTAGCAAGTTCAGGGGTAATACAGGTAGTAAGATAGTGAGGGACTAAAACAGCATCAGGGAGACGCCATCTATTATGATTTTGCCACGAGTCTGTGTTCTGGGTAAGCAGCAAATAAAAGTGAAAAACTGTTGAGGGGTAGACTTGACATCCAACTTGGGAAGGTTAGCAAAGAGGGGAAGAGCAGGGGGCTTAGGAGGATGGGAAGGATCAGATTTACCCATAGGACCACTGTCTTCAACTGCTACATAAGAGGGATAGAAAGAAGGAAGAGGAAAGGTTTTGGATAGGGGTCTAGAAGGAGCCACCGTTTCAGGATGGTGCCCATACGAGAAGGGAACAGTATATTGTTCACGAAGGGAGGAGTAGGCAAAATGATCATAATTTCTGTCGTCTAGAGGCATGGTGCTGAAATCACTAATAACTTCTAAATCTGCTACACGGGTAGGGACCTGGGCAGCCTCGTAGGCCGTGTCAGGGTAGGACCAAGAAGCAGGAGGATAAAAGGGAACTGCACTAGGGCGACCAGAAGGGCCTAAAGGGGCAGAGGTACGACCCATGTTATAAGCAGGGATGGAAGGCACAGGGTGAGGAGGAGGCCTAGAAGCATTGTCAGGGAGTGAGGACCTAATTGAGGGTTGAGCCAAGGTTGCAGGAGGGGCAGGGGCCTGGTTCAGGGTAAAGGAGGGGTCATCACTAAATCTAACACGTTGTTCAAAGGTAGGTGGGGTAATAGAGGGACGACGACGACCACCAGTAGTAGGGGAAGGAGGTGAGGTACGCAAGTTACCTTGAGGAGTAAGGTGGTGCACCATTTCCAAGGAGTCCCGTCTGTTACCACGAGTATTGTTGTTATATTGTTATTATTATTAGTATTATTGTCAGTATTAGCGGTAGGTATAGGCGACATCTCTCCACCCACTGGATCCATGTTTACTTAAAAAGAAAGAACAATGAAAGTTGCCTTAAGAAAAGGATAGGAACCTAAATTGAAACAAGGAAGGCAAAAGGAAAAACCTTGAATGTCCTAAGCAAAGAAAACAAGTAAAATCAATCCTTTTTAACCACAGTAATGGATAGGGAACCAAACTCTAAGGTGAGAGGGGTATCTGCACTAGAAGAGGATGATGCCGTAGGACGAAGGGGTGATGGAGGTGGTGTAAGAAAGACAAGACTATCTACAGAAGGACGAGAATGAGGAGCAGGACGAGAATGGAGACCCAAATCTGATTCACTATGATTCAAGAGGTAGGTCTGAGCTTCCTCAAAGGGAATAAATTTCTTGTATCTAGTTACGTTGTATACACGGTTCTGAACTATCTTTCTAGCGTCGGACCAAGAAAGGAAAATGGCGGACCATTGAGGCGTAATCACTACGTAATATTTAGCTAGGCTATTATCGCTAGAAGAATGGGAAGGAGCAGTAAAAGAACGCCGCTGGCTCATGGTAACGCACCTGGTTGGTCTTGAGAAGTCACGATAGGGGAACGAGGAGTAGGAGTCGACTTAGCTGGGTTATCTGGATCACCGAAATTACGAGGGCGGCAATGGTCCAGCGCTCGTAGTCCTAAAATCAGCGACCCAGTGAATTTCTGCGGGTGCGGCCGTCTAATGAACAGCAGCACGAATTAATTAATTAATTAATAGACACGTGACTGCGTCACGTGAGCATAAGTCCTCAGTGGGAGGGGAACATGGGATGGAAGGGATGGTATCAGCTATCTAGGTCCTAGTTACAGGGGTGTGGGCACCGCGGCCCGAATCGCTATGAATGCCATACTTGGTCACACGCGGAGCCCCCACAGGCTTGGGGGTGGTCTCCTTCATCACTACTTGCCATCTATCCTTGCGCACCATCTGCCTCCATATTATAGACAAACCAGGAGGCTGCCCGGGGGTGAGCCCGTCACGTCTAGTGTAGCACATGTCCATGCCGAGTCTATCACGAAAAGTCCACGGGTGGCGGCCCTGCCGCGCGCGGCCGGGGGCACGCCAGGTGAGGACATATCGCCCAGGCTGGGCGGGCTTGGTGCCAGCTAGTCTATCTGTAGTATCTACCTGATCTGTGCGGGCCAGGTGCCCGGCTAGGCCCAGGCGCCTGTGCCTAATAATGTGGGAAACATAGGGCAAATCAGCGTACAAATCCTCATTACTAATGTGCAAACCAAAGGGGATGTTAAGGGCCTTGCGCAGCATCTTGGTGACGGCGCCGTGGAGTCGTTGCTCCAGCTCCTGCATCAGTGTCCACGTCTCGGCGCCGTAGGTCAGGATCGTCAGAATGACGACCTTGAAGAGGTCACGCTTGACGATCCGGGGTAGGGCGGGGTTGCTCCACCAGCGGCGGTGGTCATGGAGGTGCGCCCACGCCATGCCGATCCGTGTCGTCATGTCGTCCTCGCAGTCGGGAAGCCAACTGCCGAGCAGCTTGAAGCGGCCGGAAGGAGGGTAGTTGACCTCGGCATCGTCTAAGAGACGGAGTGTGGGTGGGGGCCCTGCCATGCCGAGGGCCAGGGCCTCCGTTTTGGGGCTGATTTCTAGACCAACCGCCCGAGCCTCGAGCGCCAGGCAGTCCAGCCAAAGTTGGGCAGACTCCGGCTTCTCGATGAGCGTGATGTCGTCGGCATAAATGAGGTCAGCTAGTAAATTCTGCTTGTTAGTCGGCCCCCGGCCCTTCCCCAAGCTCGTTCGTGATCGCTAGGCCAGGGGCACGGCCTGCAATGCTAGCAAAGCGAGCACGTGCCTGGCGCATAACATAATCCACTACAATAATAAACAGGTACGGCGACAGGACGCAACCCTGCCAGACGCCGGTCTGCAGTGGGCATGGCGGGGTAATGCCGTGTTGAGTGCGCACCGAAGTGGTCGACCCCTCATACAGCGTGCGGATGACGGTAATCAGGGGAGTGGGGACGCGAGCGCGAGCAAGTACAGCCCATAGATCGTCCCAGAGGACAGAATCAAAAGCCGTGAGCGCCGTCAGCTTAATCACCGGGGCTGGGAGCTGGTCAGGTCCAACGGCGGCATAGAAGCGGAGTTGCTTGGCGGCGGTGCTCAGCTCGAGCTCGGTGAACGGCGGGAGCTCGTTGGGGTCGGCCAGGGGTTCCGTCAGCTGGGCTGGGTACGTGTAGTCCTGCTCAGCGGCGGGCGGCGTGGGCGGCGCAGGGACGTCCGCCGGTGCTACTGCCAGGCGTGCGGCCGCCAGAGGGACAAGCGGCGGAGGCGGCGGGGGGGCGCCGAGCAGCCGGGACTGGGAGGAATACCACTGGAGCAGCACGAAGGAAAAGGTGGAACCTACCAAGACGCTAATGGTCTCACTATCGCCAAACCGAAACCATCACCTATCTACGACAGTAAGCAACGTTTCTCAGGAAAACAAAACGAGGGAAAGGAGCTATCTATAAAAGGATTTTCCGCTTCGAGCAGGTCTAACGTCTATAGGCAGAGCGTGTCCCGAATCGGGCAGCACTACCCCCCCAGCTTGCAGGCGACCCGCCCATTACCTGTCAAGTATAGGTCTCGTCTTCATTTCCCTGGACGCGGAAGGGTTGATGCAAAGGCGTGTGTGGCAGGGGATCGTCGTCTCGCTCTCTACCTACGAAAGTTCCTCCGAGTCCATTGTTACGTCCTAAACCTCTACCGCCACCTCTACCTCTACCCGGCCTAATGCTACCTAAACTAGTAAGGCCACCTCTAGTTAAACCCCTAGCGAAAGACGAACGAGACGATCCAGATCTCAATGCATTTACGTATGTGCTACTATAATACGCCATAAGCCATTTACACAAACCCGTTTACTCCAGGAATAGAGGAAGGAAACACAACTACACTGCCATGACCCAAGCTAATATGTGTTAACCCAGTTAAGGGGACTCGGCGCGGCGAATATTTTCCGCGCCAAAAAAAATCCGCGGTACCCTCCGTACCGTGAAAAGTGGGTGCAAGGTGCGCGCACCCCTTGCGGAAGTGGCCATGGCGACTGCATTTAGACGAAACGTGACAAATCTGGCACGCGGAAAGCAGAAAAAATGCTCGATTGTTGGAGAAAATTAGCTACTGATTCTAATTTATGGTGGGATGGTTGCGATCTATAATGTCGCGGGCTTTTTTTCTTTGCCATCGGCAGGGGGGGTCCGGCCTGATTTTCTGTCGGGATGAATGAAGTATAATGGATGCCTGCCGGTGTGATTGTCGATGGTTGCCAATTTTGATGGTCGTAAGGAAAGCTAGTTTAATGGTGTTTCTAAAGCCGTTAAAAATTCCCGCTGCTATCTTTACCTTTCCCGTCATTTTGCGGTAAGATAACATTAGGCCTGCGCGATGTGTGCCCAACCTCTCCATGAAAGGGTGGCCTTTCTTGTGCGCCTGGGCACGAATAAATGCCCGTTATGGTACGTTCTTGTATTAAACGTCTTAATCTAGCGTTTTCCTGCTTTCTTAGCTCGTTGAGCGTAAGCTTTTTGCCTTCTTTCCGGCCAGATGCAGCCAGGAAGTTGCTGGTCCTGGCGCTGCATCGCTGGATTCCTGGATGTCTTTTAGCAAGTTCGTCTGTGACATGGCTGGCTTTCTGCAGCGCGTGGCCCGCAACCTGTCGGGAAGGTGTAATGCTTTTATTTCCATGCTTCTCTGAAATTTCTTTTGCTTTATAGACAGTTGTGTTCGAGGAAATTCACGCGGTCTTCCTAAGCAGCGGCATCATTTTCCCCAGACACTGACGAGCTGGCACCTGTCTCCTAAAGAAAGTGGCTCGTGCTTGTTAGAAAGGAGGCAGTGTGCATTTTGCGGGACACAATGCTTTGGTGGCACATGCGTCAGGTAGGTTGTTCCAATGGTCTCTTCACCTTTCCCACTGAGTAAATGATAGCCTTTGTCATGGTAACCAGAGCAGGTAGCCACAGGCTGGCTGGATAAAAAGTCAGCTTATCGGATTTCTCTGAAAATAGTTTATTAAACAGAATGCGGGAAAGAAAGGGCCGCCACAACCTTGTGGCTGTACATGCAGAGAGGCTTGTTAGACGAATGGGGACGACTTGTTGTTTACCGGGGAATCCTACTGGCAACTAGCTTTGCCTTTTGTAAGTCAGGCGCCGTTTGTTTGAACGGCCGGCCATGTGTGGAATGCTGACGGAAGTTGCGTCAAAAAGCTGTAATAAAATCTGATGTAACCAGCACTCACCAATTGATTGGTGTGCTGCTTGGTTGGGTAGTGTGTTCAGGGTTGCATTCGAAGAGTACACATGGCCTGACAGCTCAGACGTGTGACAGATGAGCTGGCTGGCTGAATTATTAAATTGTCAGCGTTAGGATATTTCTGGTTTTGCCGTTTTCCATTTTGACGGTAGGCTTGATAAGCATGGTCGGCGGGTTGTGACCCGTAATTGTTTCTTTGAATGTGCTCACTGAAGCAGTATGAGCGGCCTCGCTGCTATGGCGGCGGGGCTAAAGAAAATTAGGCAAAGACCCCGTCCTTGCCTGCTATGAAGTCGCGGGCTTTGCGACTTCACGGCAGGTAGGGGCGGTTTGAACGGAACGGGAATTTCGCGTTACCAATGTGCCAAGTGGTTCTGGTTGGCACCTTGCTGGGCAGCGTCTCGGTGGTCATAGAAAGTGGGCTGGGCGCCCCGCCCCGGCTGCTGGTAATTCCAGCAGCGGAGCCAATCATGTCGACTAAGAAGTCCGCAGCTAATGCGGAAACTGTGCGAAGGTCAATAGATTAATTTGGATTCCATGAGACTGCGCTGGTAGTCAGTCAGCGGCCCACAGCCTAGGGCGCTGCATGGCGCTGCCTTCGGCTTGGTGCGCGGCCCTTTTTTGTTATGGGCCAGCGAGGGATATAAGGGTGACGCGCGGCCGGCTAATTTCTTGCGTTCCGGAAGAAAATATATTTGCAAAATTCCCACAAAAGGAACCGAGTATCGGAAAGGCGTCTCGGCTGGCAGTGGCAGTGCCTGGCCTTGTCGTCTCTCCCTGCTCAGCACCCGGCAGGTAGCGGTTCAAACCCTGGTGGCGTCGGAATGCGAATTTTCTGGGTTTTTATCTGGAATAATATTTTGCTGAGGCGGCTCCGCGGATTCGCTAACCTTTTATCGTCGGGCCCCTTAGGGGGTTATTATAGCCTTGTGCGGGCTGAGTCGCCATGAAGGAGATGTTGCGACACGCCCCACTTTGTGGTCTTTTTATGGAAGCGGCTACCCTCGAGGCTGCCTGGAAGAGGGGGGGGATTCTTCTTCTTTTCTTTGTTCACTGTTATTGGGGCAACAGTGATCCTATCAAGTTTTGTTTCCTGAACGGCGACAGTGCGGGGGAGGAGGGCAATGGCGCCAGGGACTGGGGTGGATCGGGGGGCTCTTGCTCCTGCATGCGAGGGAGACGAGATGACTACTTAAACCTGCCTTTGGCAGGGGCTCTACTCATTGTTTTCAATCAAATGCTGGTTTTCTTGGGAGCTCAAGTGTCATAATCGGATTTCTCTGAAAATAGTTTATTAAACAGAATGCGGGAAAGAAAGGGCCGCCACAACCTTGTGGCTGTACATGCAGAGGGCTTGTTAGACGAATGGGGACGACTTGTTGTTTACCGGGGAATCCTACTGGCAACTAGCTTTGCCTTTTGTAAGTCAGGCGCCGTTTGTTTGAACGGCCGGCCATGTGTGGAATGCTGACGGAAGTTGCGTCAAAAAGCTGTAATAAAATCTGATGTAACCAGCACTCACCAATTGATTGGTGTGCTGCTTGGTTGGGTAGTGTGTTCAGGGTTGCATTCGAAGAGTACACATGGCCTGACAGCTCAGACGTGTGACAGATGAGCTGGCTGGCTGAATTATTGAATTGTCAGCGTTAGGATATTTCTGGTTTTGCCGTTTTCCATTTTGACGGTAGGCTTGATAAGCATGGTCGGCGGGTTGTGACCCGTAATTGTTTCTTCCCACCCATCCCACCCTTGGGGGGCTCTTGCTCCTGCATGCGAGGGAGACGAGATGACTACTTTAAACCTGCCTTTGGCAGGGGCTCTACTCATTGTTTTCAATCAAATGCTGGTTTTCTTGGGAGCTCAAGTGTCATAATTTTCTCTTTATATATATACTGCGTTTGTGGCCCTCCACGTGTCCGGCTTGTTGGGCATTTTGGAAGAGGGTTTTTAATGTGTTGTTGGGTGAAACAACTTGGTTGTTGGCACAAAATCACACATTATTAGCCTGAGATAGGCATTGCATATGCTGCTCAGGCGTGTCGTCCTACCAGCCTTGTTGTTAAGGGTAGACTCACAAGGCTGGCTGTGCCGATGGAGGGGTGGGGCGTATGAGGCTCCGGATATCCTCCTCACACTCCGTGATCAAAGTGGGCATGTTTTTGGGTGTCTAGGGTAGCAAAACAGATGTCATTTTGGCTCAGCACTAGCTCAATTCTCTGTTAGCGTCTACCCAGGTGGCATCACAGAAAAATCAATAACTTGAGCTACGCTCGTCAGAATGAGCTCAAACTTTGGGGTTGTGTTTCCCCCCACTCAGTGGAATTTCGCATGTATGGATGACCCCATTCGATGTGTTGATGATTTGATTTTTTTTTGTTTGGCTCAAAAAAGTACCCATTTTGCGGGGAAATTAATAACTCAAACAAATGTGATTATTTTGACCATGTGAATAGCCCAGATTTTTTAGAAGTGGGGGAACTTTGCAGGAATGTATGGGCAGGTCATTTGGATAAGTGGTTTGTCTTGGGCAAAATATCTCATAAATAGCGTCTTTTTCTATTTTTAGCTCGCCACCGGTGCGTGGTTGGGGGTAGTACCCCCAACAAGTGGTGGCATGAATGTCCAAACATCATATTTATGGTTCTCAATCATCACTAGATGGTTCCCAAGTGCATTGGAACTGATATTCATTAAAGTCAGTTTTTCAGGCTTTTGGACGTGCGAGTCCCCTTAATTCATTTAACACACGCCGAGTCCCGACACGAGGGGTAGAACGTGCATAAATGATCACCAACGGTCCAGCATGCTCGGGCCGACCTGGCCCTCGCCTACAAATGCACAGATGCTCGCTGGTCCACTACATTCTACCCGAAGGATAAGGACCACTAATAAAGTACGCGGCGCGACGCCAAAAGCATCCAATGCACCACGGTACTGTTACGAGGACAACAGTGTCCACCAGTACAAACTACACGTAAACCTAGGAACGACCGAGGCAAAGGACCTAATTTACGTCCGCAACTACAACGGATTGTTACGCGACGTAACAGCAAGCTCGGGTGGTTGGCGGACACGGTGGCACCTGATTTGGCAGTGCTCGCTCGCCTGCCCGATGATGTGCTGGAAGGACTAGGGTCCATTCATGTTTGGCGGCAGCTGGCCATGACGCCCGGCATTGTGCTTCGTGTGCTCGATTGCTCACAGCCGGTGCACCTCGAGATAGTGACGGATGCTAATCTAGAGACGCGCACAGTCAGCCAAGTGCGGGCCCGCATGGGGGCACTGTTCTTTATCAGCAATGAGGGCCAGCCTGGCATGTTGTTAGATTGGTACTCGCGCTTGCACAGCCGCATTGCCACTAGCCCCAACACGGCTGAATGCCGGGGCATTGTTTCAGCTATCTCGCATGGCATGTGGCTGCGGTACTTGCTGGGTTGGGTATTTGGCTCGTGTGGGTTCACTCTTCACTGGACTAGCACGGTGCACACTGGCTCACAAAGTTGTTTGGCCTTCCTTGACAATCCCTATGCGCGGTCACAGGACGTTGATTACCTCGTACTCGCTGAGGCGGCCTCCTGCGTCACGCGTCTCCAGCACATCGCGGATGAACTCAATCCCGCGGATGCACTCACCAAGGAGGCGCGGGAGGCTGCCCCGCAGTACGCAGTGTTGCGCAAGCGCATGACGATGCAACACCCGTGAGCCACACAGGGTTACGGCTCGGGCGCTTTATGAATACAGCCATAACTCACCCTGTGTTGCTAGCATTCACGAGTATCTTGGTGGTAGTTTTTTTTGCTTGTCCTGACCATACCCTAGCCACGTTGGACGGTGCCTTGGGCCCGTCGGCGGGTCACTGGTCCTAATAAATGGGTCACCTTTTGTCTGGTGGCATAGTTGTTTTTTTTTCTCGATACTTATTACATCACCATTCCTGTGTGATCACAAGGGCGCGGGTCGATACCGTGGTGATTTTGACGGCCTTGAGGCCCCCTTGAGTTCCCTACCTTAGAGGGTTTTGTATGGTCTGCATTTGATGTAACTATTTTGATAATTAATCAAAGAGCAAAAGAGTATGTCGGAGTTGAGTAACTCTAGAGCCCTAGGATCTGGCTCTAAGTTCCCCATGTCCGTCCGCACGCCTTCCGCTAGCGTCCGCTAAGCTGCCGGCTATAATCCGGCGGTCCGATGCGGTGGACCGGTCTAAGGGCGGCGCCTAGGGCCGGCGCCACCTAGGCCCCAGTCCGGGGCCTTATCCGGGTCGGTACGGACAGCTAGCTTGTCCCACGGTTACGGCTAACCGGATAGGCTTTGCTGGCTAAGACATAAACCAGTGGTTGGCCAGCTCCGACAGCAGTTCTCTGTGTTCACCTTATCCCAAGCTCAACGTGACCGACCGCCATAGCTTAGCCGGTCGGGGGCTTTAACTGTTCCCATGAGCATCGGCGGCCGGGATGTCGCCTGCCTTTTCTATGTGCTCCACTCATTGTTTTAATAAAGATTCTGGTTACCCTGGAGTTCCACGGTTAATAGAATCGTGGTTCTCTGAACATAGTTTCTTTATAGTGAGATGGAAGGGTAGCCGCTATAGCTAGGTTCTTGGGTTCACGTGACATACCTTTTGAGGCCGGTGTGGCCTGATCCGGATCAGTCGTGGCCAAAACTTTGGCCAGTTTTTCTTGGCCAGGTGGCATGCAGGAGCTACGTTGAGATATAAACCTGCCACTGTCTAGGTTTCTTGGCTAATGGCGTAGTGATTAACTAGCTAGATCTAGATTCCTTCTCTCACGCAATATGTGACCTAATAGCCCTGGCAGCCTTACGTAAGCTGCCGGCAATTAGAACGCCACATTGCGTCATTGGTTCAGACGCAACATTTGCGTGGCGAAAAAATGCCGTCCGGGCCAAGGCCGCATGACACGCAAAAAAGAACAAAAACAAACCCACCTAGCTAAGGTCGGCCTCTTTTCTTTTCCCGCCCACCCTCCCTGCGTGTTTGGGGGTAAGGCTAGCCTTTGCCAAGCAATAAGTGTTCCCACGAGCATCGGCGGCCGGGATGTGGCCTGCCTTTTGTATGTGCTCCACTCATTGTTTTAATAAAGAGTCTGGTTACCATGGAGTTAATAGAAGATCAATTTCTTGACCTCCTGGATTGCCCTCTCAATAGCACCCTGCTGCCCATGAGCCTCCCTAGGTGTGACCAGCAACTCTGGAAGGGTAGGATCACCCTTGAGATGCTGAAACTGCATGTCCACCTGGATCCTTGTGCATGGTAGGAAACTTGGCTCGTACATTCTGCAGGGCAGCCAGCAAATACCTGTTTTTCACGGAAGGCAATGCTATAGCGCCTTGTACTTAGTGTACCTGTCCCCACACACCAACAGTTGCATGCCCCTGATATGCTGGATGTCACACTGTAGATCACCAATGCTCTGAGGTAGAGACTTGGCATGTGACTTCCTGGGCTTGTTGGAGGACAACTGGCATTTACACCGTGAGGCAACTTGCTGGCACGCCTTGAGAAGCGGTGCCTTGCCCATACGGAAAGCAAAGTTGTTGGACAAAGAAGTGGCATGCCCAAACATGTGGTGTAGCTGGGCACCCATCTCCTGGTACACGGAGGAAGCAGTACCTGGCACAGTCAGGACTGTGCTGTCAGGTTGTCCAGCATCACCATGCTGACTTCCATCCTGTTCTGACTCAGAGCCTGAGCCACCCCGCGGCTGCTCATGCCCACCACCTGGACCGACAGCAGGGACCACATGCACACCACCAGAGGCCTCCACACCCCTCTGTGGTTGTACATTGGTTTCTCTCATGATGAGAGGTCCGCCCTTGTGCCCAGCACAAGGGTGCAATGCATGGGTCAGACATTCTTACAGCTGCATGCACCAGCTGTCAAGGACGTCTTCATAGGAACCTGCACCTCTCCAGGTGACCCTGGGCCATCTTGAACCTGGAGATCACCCCCTTGACCAGATAAATGAATATCTGCATTTGAGCACCTGGCCACCCCCCTGGGTGAATTAAGGCATTCAGGGGATTGCCCAGACAGTCACTGCTCCTTGTTTTCTTCTTTGTGACCGTCCTTTGAAGACTGGTTTGCCTGGGACTTGTTCTTGTTTTTTTTTTTGTTGTTATTCTTGGTGTTGCCCTGGCCCTGGGCCTTCTTGAAAGAGGGACACTCCTTCTTCGGATGTGACCCCAGCCCTTGCACAGGTAACACTGGATCTTGGATTTGTTGCCCTGGCCTTCACCCCCGTTGTCAGATGCGTTGCCCTGCTTGGGCTTGCCACCCACCCGCCTGAACACCGACTTGGAGTGTGATCTCCCGTCAGGGTCCGGTGAACAGCTGCCCTTGCGCTTGTTACGGTTGCCCCCACGCCCTCCCTGGCTTCGTTCAGCCTCAGGCGCCCTGGAGCTCCCCTGGGCACGCCCACCTGCATGGGTTGCCTTCACTGCTGGCACTCCACCCTCAAACAGCTCCTCTGCTTCAAGGGCTTGTTTAATGATGACCTTGTAGGCCGTCAGGGTAGAGTGGGGGGCACACATGACCTTTAAAGAGCCACGTGTTGCCTTGTCCAGCCCAGAAACCTCCAACCAGTTGGTAAGGGCAATGTTATCAGCAACATTGAAGGCATGGGCTCGGCCCTCCTCCACCATCTTGCAATAACTGATGAAGTTCTGAATGAGGTCACCTGTAACCTCCCAGCCTTGGTATTTATCTTGCCAATGTATCCCCACCTTCTTGCGCTGATCCTCTAGCAGCTCCTTGAGCTCTGCTATGTACACTACCCAATCCTTTCCAGCCTTCTTGCACTCCCTTGTCAAATCCTTAATCTGTTCAGTACACTTGCCAAAGGTTTGGCTACCAATCCAGATTTGGTAGTAGTTAGTACCACCGTAGAGATTAGGGAAACCCTCTAAACCCTCCACAAACTCTTCAGCCTGTTTGGGCTTGGAGTCAGATGTGATGGGCTGCAGCTGGTTGACAATCAAGAGACCCTGAGTAGTCAGATCATATCCAGGAACACATGTGTTGGATGTTATTGTTATTTACATTATCCACGACAATGTCCCCATGCACTATGGGTATTGGCACTACCTCCCCCACTAGCAGCACCCTTGTTGCTACGTCTGCCATCAGCCATGATGAATGCTAACTGGCTAGCACACTAGGTACTCTGCCGGTATAACAGTAGAATGAGGTCAGGTAGAAAACCAAGGAAATTTATCACAAACTGAAAAATGCGACCGCAACCGTAGAAGTGCCGACGACAACAGATTGCCGACTCCCGCAGGCTCCTTCAGCAGAGACCACGTCGCAGTACTCGTAGTCATATACTGGGTCGGCGTTGTCCGGCTGAAGCGCTGGACCGGGACCGACCTCGATGAGCACCGGCGTGTTGATCTCGTTCCGTGTCGGATTCAACGTAAGCCGCCCGGCCCCAACGAGAAATAATCTGGAGCGGATGCGTGAAAATTGACACAAATTCCCAACCAGCGGGAATCCACTCACACAAGGCCGTCAAGAACGCCACCTGCAGGTTTATGAGAACCTGGCGCTCACGAGTGCGGATGCCCCGCGAGATAAGCGACAGCAATGCGAGATCTTGAAACAGGTTGGTTGTAATGGCCGGCGCGTGTCCGGTGCGCGCAGCCAACCAATTCTGCAAATTGCGCTGGAAACCGGTAAGAGAGGACACAGCGTTGCCCAACTCCTCCACCGCAATGGTGACCTCGTTGACAGAACGCAGGCCCCCCCGCACCTGGACTTGAAACGCAATTAAAACGTTGCGGATCACGTCCAAGTGTGTACGCAATTCCGGCACCAGTTGCGGCAGGCGCGGATTTTCTGGAACGTCAGCGAGAGCCGGCAAATTCTCGCGCTGCAGACGATGAAGTTCGTCAAGGGATACAACAGCGTCGTCTACGAGACGCTGCCATTCTTGAGCAGCCTGATTCGAAGGACCCGCAGAAGGACCCGGAATGGGATCAGCTGGCGATTCCGTCACTTCGAGATCAGTTGGAATTCGAAATTCCTGGGAGTTCGGCATTTTTAAAAGATTGGTAAGGCGAGTTGTAATACGAGAGCGTATACTGCCGATCGACTCCATGGCTCTTGCAGGAAGTTGCCTTTATTACAATAAAGAAAACACAGACGGAAGTCACGTCCCTTCCAAGACTGCACGTAGCACAGACGACCTGGTCGCAGTGCAAGTGGAACGTGCACGCAAGAGCTAGCATCCTAGAGCTAACAAGTCACCCATATAGCTTGCTAGGTACGCGTCCAAGTATTCAGCAGTACTGTCACTGCTGAACTGTCACACAATTGATTACGTAGACTCTGGCAAGCCTTTGGCGCGCAGATCTATCAATTGTCCATACGGCTATAGTCCTGTGGACCTATCCGTACTGTACTCAGCATCTTGAATTGTCTCATAGGTCCTGGCGCGCTATGGCGCGCTTACCTATCAATTGACCATCAAGTCCTGTACAAGTCCTGTCAACGTCCTGCGGACTATCATAGTGACACTTAATTGTACATCCTGTGTCCGTACGCGCCCACATTGGCGCGCGGCACTGTCGGCACAGCCTAGGAAACGTCATAATTTTTACGTCCCGTAACCAAATATGAGGCGTTCAATGTGCCGTTTGAAAGAGTGTAACAATCTCTATCCATCTAACGTAAATCCTGTACGTCAACTCCTCCGCCTGTGCAACCATCTGTTCCCCCAAACCTACAAGACGCAGCGCCTGCAGCTGGTTGCACCTCTCTTCGCAGTCCGCGGTGGCTCCAGGTCAAGCAGCGGGTTTCCATGGAAACCCGCTGCATGCTCGACCTCCACCGCGGACTGCGAAGAGAGGTCAGACGCCCTGTCGTCCGCGTCAGAGGCCACCGGGTCTGGAACGACCTTGCGTCCCGACACTAACGACCCACCACCCGGGCCCCCGCCATGACATGGCCCTCCACCAAAGGCTCCGCTGACTGCTGAACCTTCTTCTTCCTCATCTTGGTCTTGGATGCACGTGGAACTGACACATCCTTGCTCGACTCTACCGGCAGACTGCCCTCAGCAGCCTGTGGAACCAACTGAAGGAGCACTTCCGCGCCCCCGCAGACAACGGAGGAAAGGAACGTAAAAACCGCGCAGAATAGTGAGGCAATGAAACGCTGGCCATCTTGTAGAACCCAAATGTCTCCCAAGTGCGGCGCGCCTCCTCCTGCAAGTGAACACGGGAGGGGGCACCAGACAATACAACAACGTGCAACGCACGGTTTTCCAACCATCCCAGCCATGCTACACACACACACACACGAAATATAGGTAATAACCTACGTAAGTGAGTGTCGCGCCTTGTACTCGCTAAGAAGGCGTGCACAACCATCTAGCTGGGACACGGGCAACCAGCTGCTGTCATGTTGCGACCGGTGGAACATCCAACGGATCAGGATCTGTCGTCCCCGACGCGTATCGCGGTGTCCTATGATGGCGTCCACCTCGTCCTCACGCTCCCCCAGTTAATATTGCCTGGCAAGCAATATTATTCTACTAAGCTACTTGGCTTGTAGAGATTCTACTTCCGGTTACTACAATCCAGAAACGGGTTCATTCTGACGAGTATTGCTCGAGATATGAGCAAGATACTGTTCTACTACATTCTACTTGGATTCGGTGATTCCACGGTGGTTCTTCAAGTGACGCGTGGCATGCGACGTCTTGTCACAGTGTACGATAGGACATTTAGTCTCCGACACTGCGGTCTATTCAATGCTATTGATTAGACGTAACAAATAGTGACAGGACTTGTGCGACAGGACATTGATGTGACTATTTATGGATAACGAGTCGAGATCTGCTGGTCCAGAGTGAAGGACAGCAATATTGTGAGATGATCTGTCCTATCAGCCATCTGGATGTGACTGCGTCACAATTAGTATATAACGAGCAGGGCGCTGCCACTTGGTAGCACCACTTTCCCTGCACCTGTGTCCTCGCACCTTCGGCGACGGTTCTCACGTGCCTCGTGCATTCTGTGCTGGTATCCATAACCAGCAACGTAAAGCTATTGATTAATATAACTACTTCCTCTGTACAGGGGCAGCTCACGTAGGTGGGACGCGAGTGGGACACTTTTCACCTAGGAGAGACACCAGGTTCAGGTACGTGGAACAGCCATGTTTCAGGTATTCATGTAAGTGGGACAGGGTAGCTTTCAAAATTCAGTGTGGTGGGACAGTTACATGTTCGAAATTCAGGTCGGTGGGACAGGCAAATTTTCAATTACATGTAGGTGGGACACATGTTCATACACATACAAAACACAGGTTGGTGGGACATGTCCCACCGAGTTGTGTGGCATGGATGTGTAACACCTATAATGAGCTAGTTTCAGCTATACTGTCTGCACTCGTTTCAGTGCTATATAAACTGTGCCGGAAAGGTCACGGCAAGCCCTACCTAGCCTATTCAAGGTGTGCCAGAAATACGGCAGGCGGGTGCGATTATTAATGACGCAACCCTAATACCTCCGTTTACAACATGATGGCCAGATATTAAAAACATGAAGGGCAGTTGGGCCCACAGGGAAAAGTCTACATCGCAACAAGGCACCATGCGACTCCGTAGTCAGCGATCACAAACGTTTGCTTCACCCTTTCCGTGCGCTTCTGCTCATGCTGTTTAGGGTACCTGCACATAAGAAACGTGCCAAGACACACAACCACACACCATAATAATGCATTACAAATGCGAAGTACAATGTTGTTGTTGTTGTTGGTTGTTGTTGTTGTGGTGGTGGTGGTGGCGGCGGCGGCGGCGGTACATGGTGGTGGTGGGGGGTGGGGGTTGGGGTGGGGGTGGGGGTGTGGGGGTGTGGGGGTGTGGGGGGGTGCGTCCCTGTGTTGTGGTGCATGTGCGTGTGACAGTGCATATGTACGTGTGATGTACGCGTGATGTGTGATGGGTGATGTGTGATGTGCGATGTGTGATGGGTGATGTGTGATGTGTGATGTGTGATGTGTGTGTGCTCATACGCCTACTAACATGTTGGCCCATTTGATCATGCCGGCGTGACCTGTCGCATGTGTGCGGTAGACATATGTACTGCATGCTACCTAGTCACACATGGCATGGGTTTGCAGAGTTACATACAGAGTGTACATTCTTGTCACATAAATGGTCCAGTATATCTTGGAGCCAACCCATGCAACGATACTTACTTGACCACCATGCGCCAGTGGTTGTCATACTTCTTTGCATACGGGTCCTGTGGGTCAGGGTTTCCGTAGTACGTCAGGCCGTCACCACACAAGGTGAAAACCTGGTATTTGGCCCAGTCCGCCGTTGTCAGCACCTCGGCATGCTTTGCCACAGTGCGCTGTGGCGGAAGCTCGAGAGGAGGGAGAGAAGGCTTGGACTTTTTCTTGGCTGGGCGGGTGGCCTGATCCGTTGGTGGTGGTGCTCCCGCCGCTGGGTTGCCGACCCCTGCTGCCCCCACCTGGTCGGCTGCCCCCCCCCTTCCCACCACGTCAGCTGCCTCACATCCGGCCTTGTCCCAGGTTGCCTTCACTGCTCCAGCCTTCTTGCATCATGAGCAATATCTTTCAAATAAAGGGGGGGCAGCTGGGATATATCGCCAAGAAATGAGCAAGACTGCTAGTTTCCAACCCTTACATAATTCATGATCACCCGTTGCTGGGTGGTTACGCTGCATCATTTGGCTGCATGCAACGAAGAAGACCATTACATACTTTCGGCTCGAGCTCTTCCACGTCAAATTCTCACGGGGCCGGGCTGCATGCATACTCATGAAACAATCGAAACTCAGCAAACTAGTGCGACATGTACAAAATGCAGCAGGAAAAATACCGACAATTATGATGGAAATAAACTTACGCGCACAAGCGCGCGGTTGACCATGTACCCCTTGCTCCGATACTCGCGAATCTCAGTGGCCACCTCTTTCTCCACCAAGGGAAACTTGGCCGTAGTCGGGTTTCTGACACGACTTGGGCACTTCTTCCCCGCTAGCTTGGGGTTGTCTGCTGCAGCCTTGATGGCCGCCTCCTCTGTGAGCATGCGGTTGAAGGTTGAAATCGGGATGGGGGGGTCGCTAGTTTTGCAGAATTGGCGCTGCGACAATCCGCTCTCGTGAAAGGCGTCCAGAATCTTCCGCTTGGTGCGCATATCCCTGAACGTAATTTCATCTCGCGGCGCACGGCTTACTTTTTCGCCCTTGTCAGCTGGTTTGTCGGAGTTTACCAGCCCCGCTTCTGATGCCGTGGTTAGCCCTGCCTGTCGTAGTTGCTTTTCCCTCGTCCTCGGTGACATGCGGCACAAGAAAGCTTGCAGGTCCAGACCTGCGGGGGCATCACCCGAGCCGCCGACAGCTGGCCCTGCGGATGATATGGACTGCACTCCGGCTCGCCTGAGCCGCTCGCCATAGCGGCTCACCGTATATAGTTAGAGACCTCAGACCACGGATGCAGTCACGTGTTCAATAATTAGTTAATTGATCATTAACTGATGCAGCTGACTAGCACTCTCTAACAAAAGTCACGTGCCAACGTACTGTACGTAGCCAGCGTGTGCCTCTCTCACCTCCTTACAGTATAGGTATACCATGTTAATTACGCCGGCAGAAGGGGAATTCATAAGGTGGGGCGCCTACAGTGCCACGTGTACTGATGTACGTTTATTGTGGATGCGACAGCCCACCGACCAACGCAGCAAGGTGGGCCACCTGTTCCACGTACTCAGATTTTGGAAGAGCCAGTCCCACCAACGCAGCAACTCAACGCAGCAAGGTGGGGCACCTGTTCCACGTACTCAGATTTTGGATGGGACTGTTCCACCTACGCAGCAAGGTGGGGCACCTGTTCCTCGTACTCAGATTTTGGATGGGACTGTTCCACATACGCAGCAAGGTGGGCCACATGTTCCACGTACTCGGATTTTGGATGGGACTGTCCCACCTACGCGGCAAGGTGGGGCACCTGTTCCACGTACTCAGATTGTGGTTGAGACCGTCCCACAGGCGCATACAGCCCACTTCCACGGCTACGTGGTACGCAAACCGTCCCACTTTCACGGCTAAGTGGTACGCGAACCGTCCCACTTTCACGGCTACGTAGTACGCAAACGTCCCACTTCCACGTGGTGCGGGAACAGCCCACGTACCCGTGAGGCGGTGTACTGTACTGTGTATACACACAAGTGGTCACATATCACTACCAAGACCAATATTTCACTACACCGCGTATTGTATATAATTCGACGTGGCTTTATTATCAAGTATCGTTAACTGCATAAATACTTACACTACGTGAGCAGCGGTACATATAGCTTGTTTTTCTTCTTGAAACGATGGATAAAGCGCTTCATCATGGTTCAGAGGCAGATTCGGAGGCTGCTTATGAGGCAGCTTCCGGGGCCTCTACACCGGTGAAGGTCCAGCCCAGCGTTGATGTTGATGATGAGTTGAACTCCACCCCAGACCTAGCGTCCTCTACAAATGATGAGGACATGAGTACCAAGGCATCGCCTTCAGGTCTTACAGTGATCCAGGAAGAACAACCAGCTTCTGCATCCTTGGCTTCTGAGACTCACAACCGGCAAGGGAATGAAGCGGAGGCCGTTTTGGCAAGAACAGATTCCGGGGGGTCTTCAGATTCCGGGGATTCGGAGAAGTTTTGGAAGCTGGTGCGCACCCAGAAATGCATTTCTTACCGACCAAGCAGCCGGGGCAGTTTCTACACGTCGCAGCTGGTTCAAGCTCTGAGCCCAATTCAAGTTCTGAGGATAATGAAGGGAATTCCAGTGACGAAGAGTGGTCCGTGGACGTCAGCTCTGGTCAACCCGATGTCGGTTCTTTGCAAATATGACTGAACACAGGTGCGTGATTCAGAATCCTTCCAATCACGAATCCCGTTGCTGGGTTCCTCATGATGGCCATTGTGCTGATGCTTAAAGGGTTTTCGCATGAGTAAATGTGAGGCCATGTGCATTATAACCGCGTTGTTCAGTTTGGGGTAATTCCAAGTGTGGGCACAAAGTTTGCGCATTCATTCATTGTGTTCATGTAGTTCTGTTTTGTGCAACCATGCACTACATGCAGGCTGCAGGCTAGGCGTATTGTGTTGATGGACAGTTTTTTGCAAGCACGATCGAATGCGAGGCCTTGTGAATTTTAATGCCTGCGTGGACGTCATAGGCAATCATGCATACATGGGCGTGTGTATAATAAAAATGCTGTCAATTTTCACAACCATACACGTGCAGGCACACACATGGCCGTGTGGATGATGTGAAATTTTTTGCCACCATGTATATGCATGGCCATGAGGTGCGGCATGGTTATTCATGATTCCTTACTTGAAAATCTGGCACCCTTTTTACACCATTACAACAACCATGGATGCATTCTCTTGCCCACATCTTGCTAGCACGGTAATTGTTTGAGTCAATCTTTTATGATCCTAATCCAAAGCTTCCGAGTTATGACGTGGTTGTACATGTGCATCACTTGGATTATGGCGATTGCAGACCCAGTCATCAAGTTTCGCACGTACGAGCGCTTGGCTGACCTGGAGCCTGTTGTCTTGTACATGATTGCCCGAATTCTCCCGATTTCTGGCCTGCGCAGGTTGTCTCCTTGATGATGGCGGTGGCGACTGCACCACGATGTCATTTCTTATCGTGGTGTTGTTATGTTGTTGTTATATGGTGGGGGTGGGGGTGGGGGTGGGGGTGGGGGTGGGGGTGGGGGTGGGGGTGGGGGTGGGGGTGGGGGTGGGGGTGGGGGTGGGGTGGGGGGGGGGTGGGGTGGGGTTGGGGGTGTGAAGTGGGGTGAAGTGGGGTGAAGTGGGGTGAAGTGGGGTGAAGTGGGGTGAAGTGGGGTGAAGTGGGGTGAAGTGGGGTGAAGTGGGGTGAAGTGCGGTGAAGTGGGGTGGGGGTGGGGGGTTCTAACCCCACCCCCATGCACCATATATTAACAATAACAATGTTGTCATACAAATCTGCAAGAACTACCATATTTGCACTTGATTGATTTAATTTCCAGCGTATTATCGGTTGCACACAGATCAAGTGTCCCTACGCCATGAGCAAACGTGCAGAATAGGTAGCATGCCCCATAGGAGTAATAGGGACATGTATGTATAACATATGTAGGAGTGTGACACATAGAGCCCATATGTGCGTAGCCACTACATTCAGGAAGGTGGGACACATAGAAACATACAGTTAGGTGGGACACAGCTTCAAGTTCGGGTAGGTGAGACAGACCTGTATCACAAATGCCGGTAGGTGGGACACCATGCTTTTCCAAATTCAACAAGGTGGGACATAATTTCAGTTAGGTGGGACACCTGAACATGTCCCGCTTTGCTGAATTTGTCCCACCTACCGGAGTTGGAACACTGTCCCACCTACGTGAGCTGCCCCTGTAGATATTAATCAGTGCAGGCTGAACCACAGTTCAGCCACAGTTTCTTTAACTCGAATTACAATCGAGTTCGTAATCTACTGATTACGGCATCGACTTCTGGTGTCGTCAAAGTCTACGGAGTTGTTCCATTATATGGGAAACACGCGTGAATTTCGTGAACCATCTCCGGAGGCGCGGTGGATCCTTCGTCAAGCCTCAATGTCAACGTCAGCGGAGCAGTTGTCGAATTTGTTATCTCGAAGGTCGTCGGCAAGCATCTACGTACGAATCTGCCTGCAGCAGGCTGCGCCATATATGAACGTTAAGTTGCGCGTGCAGTGGATTTCAGTTTTATGATCTGAATTTTTACGGGAATGTTGTAGCGAACTTTTGTATTCCGTTACTGGCCTGTTTTATGTGCACGGACTTCGCAATAAAAGCTTTGGATTTTATCGTTTCAGGGCCGGGATTTTGTGCTCCGAAACTGGGTTGTGGTTTCGTGAAAATATGTTGTAGTAATTACGTATGCTATACGAAAAACGTAGTTACGAATATGGAGTCGGTGGGGCCTGGTCCGGATTTGTTGCGCTTCTGCGAATGTAATACGAAGTTTGTTTCGTGCCAGAATTGCGCAATTAGTTCAATATTTTATGGCTGCTGCATATGCTCAGTTGTGATGGAAGCATTGATACAAAATATATATAGGTTTATAGCTGGGCGTTTGCTTTGGTTTGAGTGATTTCACTCTGCTGTAAGTAATTATATTTTTATTATATATATATATTCATTGAGAATGATAGATTACGGAGGTGAGATAGGCATGCAACATAAGGAAAAACCCGATAACTGGGAGAATAACCCTGAAGAAATTAATAGTAATCTGACACAGACATCCAAGGATCACGCCAGCGGCACAAGGTACAACTAACTATACATCACAAAACTACACGCAGCAACAGCGCTGCCGGCCCACCATGCAGGCCTGGAAGGGATCTAGACCGCATGGGTCGCGACAAAGTCGGCCCGGGTGCGGCGGAATAACACATCAGCCACGGTGCGAGTGAGGGCGAGTGACAGGCGCTGCCGCCAATACGAGGACCACGTGCGGGCCGACCACGGGGCGGTCTGACCCTCGAGGTCGAGGCGGTCTTCACGGCGCTGGCAGCACTCGTGGAAAAACTCCGCTGTCTTGGGGCCCATGGCCCCGAACTCCTCAAGGACAAAGGGGATGACCCGGTGGGGCCCCACATTGCCGTAGGAGGCAAACTTGTCGCGCTCAGCCACAGTGGCAGCAGCGCCGGCATCCACAGCCGCCCGGAGGATGTGGCGACCGGAAAGCGGCCGAGCCACGGAGACATCGATGAGCAGGTGGCAACCCTGCCCGTCGTAGTCAAGCACGGTAATGTCGGGGCGGTGGTTGGGTGAGTAGAGGGCGGCCCCATCCGCGTCCTCGCACTTGATGGTGGAGTGGGGAAAGACCGACCGAACCATGGCACACACCACCCGGAGGAGAGCGGTATGGAGATAGAGGAACCAGTTCTGGTTCTGCTGGCCACCCATGCACGCGATGTAGTGCGTCCCAGTAGTATCCAGAGCAAGCCCGCAGCTGCCGCAGGACGCACCCGCCGTGATGAGAGGTTGCGGGGCAAAGAGCTGGTGGCGGAGAGCGATGGCGTAAAGGGCCGGAACCAGTGTGAACAAAGGGCTCATGGGGAGGGCGCGCAGGAATGCGGACCCCACGCTCCCCTCAAGGGAAACGGAGTGAAGCCAAGCCTTCCCCTGATCGTTCAAGCTCGCATGCAGACCCATCCAGTCGGCACAGTGTAGTATACCCGCGTAGGTCTTTTGTTGTTTTTCATGAACGCAGGCAGGGAAGACACTAGGACTGACGACAGTGGACACGCCGGGCGTGCCCCGGGGCAGGCGACGGTGGACGGCCTGAGCGGGGCGGACGAGGTCGCAAGCCTGCTGGATCCCGAGGTAAGAATCCTGCACAGCCTGCACAAAGGGGAAGGGGGATGGGGTGACCAAGTCGGGAATGGCGCTGACGGCGCTGGGGACCAACCGGCGGATCTCCGCCCAGGCCTGAGCAACAGAGCCAAGGAAGGCGGCGGGGGCGAGGCGGGCGGCGCGGGTGAGCCCACACCCGCCCATGCGGCAGGGGAGGGTGGCCAAGCGCATGGAGTGAGCTGGCAGGCTAGGGCCGGGGAGGAGCACCTGCAAGGCGGCCTGAATGCGCTCGTCATGGCCTTCCGCGGCAAGCCGCACCAAGTGGGGGGGAGCGCCACGGAGCCAGTGAACCACCCGCGGGTGGGCGCAAAACCACAGGAGGAGCCCTTTGGTCTGGGGGTCCTTGAGGCGCGCCCAAGTCTCGAGGACATGGGTGCGCTGTTCCACGGTGGCCCGGAGCTCCTCTTCGACGTAGTCAGGGTCACCCACAGGGACGCCCAGGCACGAGAAACCACGCGCCCGCGCCAATGCCCCCGGGATAGCCGCGGGGAAGCCAGAGCAGTCCCCCTGGGGCGAAAAGACTGCACACTTGGGGAGGGTGAGCCGAAGGTTGATGGCCGCCATGGCCACTTCAAGGGCAGCCAGGGCGGCAACCACAGCGTCGGCCGGGCCAAGGGCATGGATATCGTCCATATAGGCGAGGAGCACGACATCCGGGTGCGCAGCGTGGACACCTTGGAGAGCCTTGTGCAGCGGGGCAGACAGGTAAAAGGGGCCGAGGGGGTCACCTTGCTGGGTTCCCGTGCGGGAAGCGATGTCGGCGAACGTCCCATCCTCCATGAGGAAGGAGAGTTGAGTGGGTTCGCCGTAGCAGGCTGCTGTCCACGCAAGAAGGTCAGGGAACGCCTCGCCGACGGCCTCAAAGATGCTAGCCTTGGTGACAGCATTGAACGCATTGTGGCAATCCACCTTCAGCGCCACATGGGTCGGATGCGTCTCGAGGTAGGCCTGAACTGTGTGCACGATGATGTCGCTGCCCCCTTTGGTGGCGACGCCAAGCTGGGCCGCGACGGACTCCTCAGTATCACTCCGGTTGGGGCAGAAGTAGGCGCGAAACTCGGGGGCCTTTTGGCGACAAATGACCTTACTCACCAGCTTGCGTAGGACCTCGCCGCAAGCAATGGGACGAACGCGGCCAGCAGGCGGGGGGACGTCGTCTTTCAGGAGGGCAATGAGGCGTGCCCCAGCCAGCCAAGGGCGCGCCGCGGGGGCCAGGGACCCCGCGGCCAAGTCGGCGGCAGCCTCAAAGAGTGCGGTCGCCCCGCCATGGCCCGCCATCACGGAGAGGTGCTCGTAGCGCCAGCCTGAGGGGCCGGTGGAGGAGGCGTTCGGCAGATCCTTCAGCACAGCCGTGAAGATGTCCAGGTCCAGGACAATAGGCGGGGGCGGGGGGGTGGCCGGGGCGGGCACCGCAAAGGCCGGTTCGTCGGGGTGAAGGTCGCGCAAAGCCTGCAGGGTCGGGGGAGTGGAGGGAGCCAACGCGGTCAGTTCAAGCTTTTGCATGGCCCGGCTCAATTCACCTACCTTCACCAACCGCATGACGTCAGCTTCCACCCGGGCAAAGGAGGCGGCCCCCGACACCCGGGTGGAGGCCGGAGGCTGCAGCGCCCACAGCCCTTCCCAATCCCCGAGGAGGAACCGCCGGCAGCGAGCGATGACCGCACCCTGTACGCCACGCACGCCCCGCTCCAACGGCGCTAAGAGGAGCCGGGGGGTGACGAGAAACAGCTTGTGGCCGAGTTCGTCGAGAGGGTGACTATGCATCCGGGCCAGGGAAAGCAGGGCGCAGCGCGTAAACAAGCTCCGGGCGCGGTGAGGGACGTCCGGGAGCGTCATGCAAGGGTTGCGCGCACAGGCGGCAAAAGGGAGCGTGGCCAGGAATGCCCAGCCTGCCGAGAGGTCCCCCGGATCGCTCGTACCCTGCGATGCCGGTGGAGGGGCAGGGGCCGACCGAGGGGCCGCCCCGGACCGGGAGGCCGGTGCGGCCGCCGGGCCGCCGGGCAGGCCGTTCTGGGGGGTTTGGCGGCGGCACTGCCGCTCATGCTGGTACCGCCCGTGGATCGAAAAAATCCGCTGGCAATGGGCTGCCGGGCAGCGGTAGCAGTCCATGGCGCGCATGGCGGCCTCCGTGATGTGGGGGTGGGAAGCCCGAATGTGCACCAGCAACGAATTCCGGTTGGGCAGGCGCGCGCCACACGGGTCACCAAGGGGACCATCGACTTGGCAATAATGGAAGCCATCTGAGGGGGGCGCCCACCCGGTTGGGCCGGCCCGGGTCGAGAGGGGGAGGGGTCGGGAGCACCCTCAGCCAGAGGAACTACAGCTGCAGCGGAACCCAGGGCGGGGCCGGCCGCCGGGCGGTCAGCAGGGCTCGTGGCAGCCGAGGACAAGACCGGCGCGGGGACGGCCCCCACGGCCGGGAGGGGGGCGCTGGAGGAGGCAGCCAAGCCGGCGCGCGACCCACGACCACGCACAGGGGAGGCAGGTGTCGGGGCAGGCGCGTGGGACTGGCGGCGCACGGACACGGGCGAGGGCCCCAGCGGGAGAACGCCAGGAGGCAAGGGGGAAAGGACCGCGGCCCGGCAAAGGGGGCAGGTGGCGGAGGTCGCGTGCAAGCTCGTGGCGATGCAAGCTTGATGGAAGACGTGGCCGCAAGCAGGGAGGCGGCAGAGACCGTCACCAGGGCGAGGCAGGTCCAAGCAGATGGGGCAGGAGGGGCCGCTGGCAGTGACATCCACCAAGTGGGCCGGCCCGTAGTGGGCGGGCGCCGCGTCCCACCCCAGCTCCCAGCTCGGCAGTCGGGCGATCTCATCGGCGGAGAGAAGACGGCGGCGCGGACCAGCAGGGTGCCAGACATGGGGGATGCCCGCAAGCTCGAGCACATCGTGCAAGATGGCGGGCACGGCCGCACCCGCGCTCAGCTCAAGAACACCCCCCCCCCGCATCGTACAGAACCAGGTCGCCGGCGTGCACGGTGACAGGAGCCCCGAAGTCAACGCGCAGGCGGGCGGCTTGCGCTGGGGTGACCGCCGTAGTCAAGCGCCCGTGGGCCTGCGCAACAAGGCCGGCCGAGCCGGGCCCGGCAGAGGCAAGAAACGTGTGCAGCTGAGGGCGATCGAGCAAGGCGTGGTCGGTGGCCCCCCCAGCGAGATATGTCGCACGGGCGGCCTGCTGGGCCTGCACGGCAAGCCCTGTAGCAAAGAGCACCACCGCCTGCGCCACTTGAGCGTCCAGATTCAGGAGCCATTCTTGGCGCACCGCGGGCAGGTGCCAAGGCAGGCGGCCGCCCGCAGGGTAGCCCGCGAAGACAAACCCCCAAAGCGTGGAGGCAAGGACAGGGGGGGAGGCTGCCTGCAGCATGTGCCGGACACGAACCACAAGGGCACTAAATTCAGGGGGCCGTGGGAGCGTAGGAAACGCCGCGTGCAAGCCGACAGCGTCCAACAGCAAGGGGCAATACAGCCAAGAGAACGTGGCGTGCCGGAGCGCGCTGACGCCCGCAATGTTGGTGGGGGGCCAAACGGAGAAGTCGTGGGACCCAAGCGCGGCCGACCAGGGGCCCACCACAGGAGTCGCCGCAGGGTGTCCCACAGCCTCAGGGAGGAGAGCCGCCAGGGACCCCTCAAGCACAGGAGGACGCAGGTCAGTGGCCACCGCCGTGCTGGCCGGAGGTGGATCCCCAGAGCTAGGCGGGGCAGGGCCAGGGGACCCCGCGGAGGGGCCGGACGTGACGGCGCGGGGAGAGCGGGAGCACGGTGTGGAACCCTCCACGAGGTCCGCAAGGCCCAGGAGAGGGTCCAGCGAGGGGCTGCGGGAGGGGGCGCTGGCCAAATGGGATCCCGGGGTCGACACGGCCGCGCGTCGGGAGCCGAGGGACGGCCGAGGCGGGGCCACGCAATGAGGGCATGCCCAAGGACCCGGGGGAGGCAGCCGGAAGAGGGGCGGGACCAAGCAGCGTGTGTGCCAGCCGCATTGGCACGAATCACACACAAGGAGACGGGGGGCATCCTCACCACGGTGGCAGACCTCGCACACAAGCGAGAGTGGCACAGGGGCGCCACGACCGCCGTCGTCCAGGTCGCCCATCTCCTGCAGGTGCGCCGCGATGCGTATATAAGGACCGACGCGGCGCAGGGGCGCCACTAGACAGCGCATCCCGCGCCCGGGAGGTGCGTCGTCGTGAAGGAGGCATGGGGGAGGTGCGTAAAACAACGGAACCGGAAGCGCGGGGGGGAGAGCGAGATGCGGACGCGGGGGGTTTGGGGGGCGTGCCAGTTACGTTAAATAATGCCGGAACCTTTTGCCGCCTGAGGCAAATCGGGCCGGAACACTATTTTGCCCGGAATAACCACTTCCGAGCACCCAAGTTAATTCGGCCGAATTAAGCATATTTAAGCATTATTTAACGTAACTAAAACCTGTGCACCTTGGAGGTCAGGGGTTCGAATCCTCACTGAGGCAGTTCCGGCGCATTTAGTGGTGCGTGCTCAGCGGCCTAGGCGGATGTCTCGGGCTCTTCGTCCCCCCTCCATGAGGCCAGGTTTTAGTTACGTTAAATAATGCCGGAACCTTTTGCCGCCTGAGGCAAATCGGGCCGGAACACTATTTTGCCCGGAATAACCACTTCCGAGCACCCAAGTTAATTCGGCCGAATTAACTTGGGTGCTCGGAAGTGGTTATTCCGGGCAAAATAGTGTTCCGGCCCGATTTGCCTCAGGCGGCAAAAGGTTCCGGCATTATTTAACGTAACTGTGCCCCCCAAGTGGGGGGTTTGGGGGGCGGCAGCCCCCCAACGCGGGGCGGCCGCGGCACCGCGGCACCTCGGCGCAGGTTTTTTCAGCTGTGCATGGAGAAAAAAACGTGTCTCAATCCAGGAACCCCCGTCGGTTCATCATGTCAGCCTAGAAAACTGGAGCGGTGGAGCCACAACTAACGGGAAAGCCGCATTCAAATTCGCCTAGCCCACGGGTCACAATTGGCCGACAGGTAGATGCAGCCAGCCCCGTAATTATATATAGCCAGCCCCGTAATTTAATATATAATTACGTATGCAGCAGAATTAAGTCACTGTTGTGACTGCGACAACATTGGCATTGCTAGCAGGGCATGTCGGATATTTGTCCTATATATGTCGATGATGATTATACCAACTGGTTTATGCTGTATAAATTTTCTTGTGCAGAACAAGCTCATGCTAATTAATGCATTGGCATTATTAATGCTGCATGTTAATGACTTGTTTGCAAGGTCAATTTTGAAGGCGAAAGCGTGGCCGGGTCGGCAGCGAAGTCGCAGCAAGCGAGCTGTATCGCTGAAGGCAAATGAAGCGCTGATTGCAAGCGGCTGCGAGTGCTGAAGTGATCGGGCAGCTGCGAATGTCGCCAGCGATCTGGAAAGAGCACGAGTATCGCTGTCAAGAGCGGGAGAGAGCACAAATGTCGCAAGCGGCTGTCAGAATTTGTCGCCATCGACAGTAAAGGTCTTCAATGCAGCTGCTGAGCGTGTTGGGAGCGAAGGACCAGTGTGCAGTTGATTCATCGAGAGCAGTCAGTTAGATGAGATGCTTAGGCTGACACACGGATTTCCGGCCTGCGCGCCGCGTATTGCCTACCGCGGCTGAGCGGGACACCTCAGTACAGTACGGCAGGGTGTACGGTACTGAGGTGTCATGTGGACCGATGTGCGGTTAGTGCCAGACTGTGCCTAGACTCTAGCTCGACCCGCCAGACCCGGGTTATCCGGTTCTGGACGGGCCGAGTGTAGTGGATGCTAGTGACGTGGTCGCATGGCATTGCAGTGTACAGTTGTCCACTGGTGAGGTGCTGCAGGTAGCACCGCCATAGGCATATAGGCGTAGCACTGGGGAGTGCCGCAGCACCCGAGTTTGCCCAGACGTTCCATTCTGAGCTCTCAGCTTCCATTGCTCTCTCATTGCTCTCTCATTGTATTATTGATAATACAATCATCATTCGCTCTCAGCTTCAGCAGTTGTTCGTCGTCCCTAGTCTCCATCCAACTTGGACTGAAAAGTTCGATATTTTTTTTACAAGCAAAAAAAAAAGATATGGCTTCCAACAACGGCAACAACGGCAACAACAACAAGGGGAAGGCGCCTGCCAGGCGCACCTCACCCCGACTTTCGCCGGAGGGCACGCCCTCCACCAACGATGCGAGGGTGACGCCCAACGTCACCTTCCGCACGGTGGTCGCTGACCACCCCAGGCTTCGGACCCCGCAGGTGGGGCCCGGCGCCCGGGGGATGGCGAGCGGTCGGCCGTTTGCCACTGGCGGTTCGTCCGCCATGGCACCTGGGGGGCAGGTCCCCCGGGCACGTAATTCCCCCGTCGCAGGTGACGGGGGTCGTGAGCGGAGTGATTCCTCGGAGGAGGATGGGGAGGTGCAGCCTGCGAGGTCACGGCCCTCGCTCGAGATTTCGACACAGACGCCTGCGACGTCTGGTAACCTGTCCGTGGGCCGACAGATGGCCATCATGGACATTGACCGGTATGGGGAACATGTTCCGCCCCCGGTCGCGTTTGGGCGCCCACCCCATTTTCTCCCCATTGGGGAGGACGACATCCCCGCGTTCATTTCGATGAACGGCCGGATTCTACGTCAACGTTTTCAGCTGCTTCCAGATGAGGAGATACACGCGATAGAGGTTCATCGGGTGCAAACGCAGATCGAGGGGCGTTGAGGATGCAGTTCTCCCTGGTTCAGGTGGCGGTTTGGCTGTACTGTTTCGCCAATCGGCCGAGGCACAACCCCGGCACTGTTGATCAGTGGGCGTCCAGGCAGCGTCAGAGAGAGGCGCTGCGCGTGGTCGCCAGACCGGAGATCGCGCTGACTCCGTTGGGGCCGTGGCCCCAAGTCACGCCAGTTGGCTGGGGCCCGGATAGGCGTGAGGCGGCTGCGATGCCGCCTGCGACGGAGCGCGGGGCGGCAGACGCCCCCAACACGCCCATGGGTGGTGAACCCACCCAGGACCCTCTGGCAGGTCAGAGGGTCCAACCTCAGCCGCCGGCTCCCCCGCCCAGCGTGGGGGGCCAGGTGGCTGAGGAGGCCACCGGGGTCGCAGGGACCCCGGCGGCGACACAAGCGCCCGGGGTCGCAGGGACCCCGGCAGCGACGCCGGCGCCTCCGGCGCTGGCGGGGGATGCAGCCCCCATGGAGGGTGTCACGGGCACCTCCAGCGGCTCTGGGGGGCAGGCCCCCTCTAGCCGCACCAAGGACAAGGCCCTGGCAGGGCCGGAGGGGCCTCAGGGTCCTACCTTGGCAGGGCAGCAGCCGACACGGCTGGACGGTGACCTGGAAGGTCGGGACTTCATCACACTGAATGATGAGCCTGTGTGGCGTGCCATACAGGTGGCCACAGCCTCCTTCCGTGGGCTGGCCGACCGGAGCCAGCAGATGCACGTCGCGGAGGCGGGCAGCCTGGTGTGTGCGATTATCACGCACATCCTGGGCTTGCCCACCCTCCATGCGGACACACGCAGGGTGTGTGATGACCTGCTGCCTGCACTGCAGGCCCTACTCTCAGGAAGGAGGGTGCAGGGCAGCAGGGTTCGCCTGGTGCGACTCTTGGAGCTCCTGCACAATGCCATCCTGAAAGGGGCGGGTAGGTGGCTGCCTACCTGGCTGCATCATGACATTACTAACCCTACTGACGATGAAGTGTCCCTCTCCCCCACCTTCCATGATTGGGAGGAGGCCCGCAGCAGGAGGCGGGAAGGGACACACACTCACACCCCCACTCAGCCCACCCCTATGTTGCCTAACCCTCCTACACAGCCCATGATTGCCCCTCCTGCTCAGCTCACTCAAGTAGCACTTCCCTCTCAGCATGTCTCTCCTGTGAATGCTGCAGCAGCAACACCATCTTCTCCCTCTCCCCCTGCATCCCCCTCCAGGTTGCCCACTTACAATGAAAACCGTCCTGTGGATAGGATTAATGTCAGGGGGCTGCCTGAGGGGTATACTAGGGAGCAGGGGAATCATGCACTTCTCTCTCTTCAGCTGGCTAGGGAGGAACTGAATGTCAAGAATTGGTTTGGATCTCTCATGCAGGGGGATTTTTACCATCAGTCCTCTCTCAGATTCAGAATCTCATCCTTGTCTTCCAGCGTAGGTATCCCAAGTGGCAGGACACGCAGGCTAGGGCAGTTTGGGAGGCTTTCATGAAGGAGCTAACTGACCTCCTCTCCACCCCCTCATCTGTGGACATCTATGGGGCATTCAGGTGGGTAGAGGAATACAGGGTCACATCAGTGGACTATGTGGCTGAGACAAAGAAATATGAGCTAGCCATCAAAGCACGTCCTGATGTCCAGCAGCTAGATCACAAGTTCTTGCTGCGTTCCTTCCTTGAGAAACTCAAACTTGACAAAAACACCTACGCCATGCTTGCAACAGGAATGGCAAAGTACTGGGAGGACATGAAGGAGGCATTGGATTATATCAAGCTGGCCTTGGCTCCCCTTAGCCAGGGGGCCATGGGCACCTCTGTAAAGAGGGTCAGGGGGGAAGAGAGGGAGGAGGAGGATAGGGAGAGGGAAGACAGGAGCAAGAGACCTGTCACCATGGCAGAAGTGAAGTCCCTGCTGGGACAAATGTTTAAGGGCAAGGGCAAGGGCAAGGGCAAGGGCAAGGGCAGGGGCTGGGGCAAGGGCAAGGGTAAGGGGCAGTCTCCCTCCAAGGGGGGCAGCTCCAGCAACAACAACAACAACAGCAACAGCAACAACAACAACAACAACTACAACAACAACAACAACAACAACAATAACAACAACAACAACAACAACAACAACAAGAAGCAGGACAAGGAGGACAAGTCTTCTCAGCGGTGCACCCGCTGTGGCATGAAGTACCACCTGCGGCCCACCTGCCGCAAGAACGTGGACGAGCTGGGGCATTTGGACGTCCTGTGCCACAAGTGCCACGGGCCGCCCCACGGTGACCCCAAGGACTGCAAGCGGCCTCCTCACGGCAAGAAGTGTGAGTCTCCCTCTCCTGCTGGCTTGAGTGTGCCTGCTTCACCTCTTTCATCTGCATGCCCCACTGTCAGAGCAGTGAGCAGTTCTGGAAAGGTGCTACAGCTGGTTTCAGAAGACTATGTCTCAAAACCAACTTTCACATCTATGGTTCCCAAGGTGTGCAGAGTGTCCCCTCAGAGGATGCTCATATCAGTTTTCAGGAGCTTGCTTTGCAGTTGCATTTCCTTTATGGGCATGAAGTGAGTGCAGAGGTGGTGGCAGCAGCAATAGGGGGGGCAGCACTCAGACGTGCATGCCAGGTGGTCAGATCCCACTGCCAGCATTGTCAGTTCAATGCACCCAAACCCCCTAAGTGGCATGTAGCTACCCCACCTAAGTGCAAGGGCAGGGTGGTAGGAGATGTCTTTCATATCAAAGGACAATCTTACTTGGCACTTAAAGATGCATGGTCAAGGTACACAACCATTGAACCATTACCTGGAATGGACAAGACACAGTTGCTCAGGGCTCTCTTGATTGCTCAGGCCAGGTACTACCCTGTGGAGGCATTGTTACTGGATCAGCAGTTCACGTGTCTTGCCAATGAACCAGGGTGTGAGGCTATTGATCTGGCTGGGCTAGAAGATCATGAGAGGCAAGGCATTATTGAAAGGGCCATCAGGTCCATTAAAACCCTTGTAGCCAAAGAAGATGGCAATCTGCTGGCTGACAGTGGGTCATATGCTGACAGAGCTCTGTGGTCCACCAGGTTGTGCCAAGTCCTCAACAGGAGGCCACTCATGAAAACCCCACAAGGGGTGATCATTACACCAGATGGATTGCATGCAGGCATTTATCCACCTGAGGTATTAGCCCTATACAACGCACAGCGAGCACAGACAGCTAGCAGGTTAGCTGTCAAGGATGCAAAGCATCCACGTCCCACCTTCAAAGAAGGGGATCAGGTCCTATTCTACAAGGAGTCGGGACTAGGCAAGGTGGGTACCTGGCATGGGCCAGCCACCATCCTAAAATTTAACACCACTGGCAGGACAGTGTTAGTTAAACACAATGACACGGGAAAGATTCACAGGTGTTCACCTCACAGGATGAAATTGTATTTTCCAACTGTGTCAGACGTGGCAGAGGAGGAAGAGCTGTTGGCCGACAGCCCTGTACAGTTGCCTGGCATCCCAGCGTTGCCCAGTGAGTGGTTGTTTGGAACACCCACTGGTGAGTGTGAGAGCCACACCCACTGTGACACCCAGGTCACCCTTGATGATTGCAGGCAGTCACTGCAGGCTTGGCCCCCTGCAGCAGAGGGTCACATTGGCAAAACAGGTGATCAGCAACCTATCACCTCTTCAAGTGTGAACATAGCTCAGCCACTAGCTGCACCTTCCAAACGCAGCCTAGCAGACGCTGTTCGCATTTTGCAAGCAGCTCATAGAGCTAAAGCTCAAACTGCTGCAGGATCAGCTAAGGTGGGGAAGGTTGGGCAGCAGGACAATAGCCCCTTTATGGTTGCAGTGGACACACAAGCCCAGGTCAGCATTATTAGTGCCCTGGCTGTGCCCCATATGCCTTTGGAACCTTCACCCTGGCACCATGTGGCTGATTTCTCAGGGCAGTCATCCCTCAAGGTATTAGGTCAGGTCATGTTGACTATACTCGGTATCCCTACTCCTTTTCAGGTCTTGGAAGGTTATAAAGGGAATGCTTTGTTGGGGGATCCTTTTCTCTGTTACCCTGGTGTCCTCATCTCTAGTGATAGATTATCCATCCAGGACATGGGTGGTGTTGATCTGAATCATTTCAAAATTTCTCTTGAAAAACTTCTTAACACTAACATTGCTTCTGTAAAATTTGCTACACCCAAGTATGCCCCAGGGCAAGAACCCTGTGTGGCAGACTTGGTTCACAACCAAAAACTTCATCCCAACTCATTTGGATTGGGCAAGCATGATGTGGCTAAAATGTCTCCTCTTTCTTATGAACAGATAGAGCAAGACTGTCGCACACACATAGGATTCCTAAAATGGGTGGAGGCCTTTAACAAGGCCAGGGAAGAATATTTGCGCAGCAACTCGTCAGCAGAGCATGTGAGCTCCTGGTCCTTGCCGGCTGGAATGACCCTAGGCTGCTGGCTAGCAACCTTTATCCTCACACCAGGCCTACGACCCTCGATAGGCTCGCCACTCGTCGTGACGACCAAGGTTCGTGTGTGAAGACGCTCGTTGCCTCGTTGAGCCTCGAGCTATATGCAACCTCGTTCCATCCTTGTTCCTCGGTCATGAGCAACGCTGGGCAACGCTACATTGCCAGAGCCTCGTATCGCTGCCCTGCATCCTTGTTGCAGGCAGCATACAGGAATCTCTGGCTATCCTGTGTCTAGGACAGCACAGGACCTGCCACAGTCCTGCAAGGACTTACATCCTTGCAGACCTGCTGGCTGGTTACTGGCTTCTACTAGCCACAGTACCGTTGAGCCCTCAGTACACTGTGTCCCAGTCACGTGAGTGTACAGGCTAAGCCTGTGCAGGCACGGCCTGCCACGTGTCCTGTCCACTATGCCCTGAGCGTGCCCCGCCCTCGCCCACCGGTCGGCAGTACTTCGGGACTTGATAACTTTCTAGTCCCTTGTCTGTTCTAGGCGGTTGACACGGCGTTGGAAAGGTCTCCTCAACCTGCATCCATCTAGCACATTGGTGCCCCAATATGCTAACTCCAACCCTTTCTTGTTTTGGAGCTTGGACCAGCCTGAGAACCTATCAGCCACTGTCCCCACAAGCCTTCAGACATCTGATCCCTCCCAGAGACCAGACCTGCCTTTTCTTTTGGAACCTGAGGTGCCTCCAAATATTAGCTAGGCCTGCTCATTGGTTCAAAGGTTGCCCTCTGACCCACATGACATCCCAACCCTTTCTTTGGGAACCTGGTGTAGATTAAAGTTAGGTCTTCACTTAGTCAGAGGAGTTTGGATAGAGGAGTCCATGAACGTACTATTGTGAGTTCCTGGTCATCCAGTTATCACAGGCGCCCGTTCATATGGCGCCCGCCACGGAGCCTCCTTTATCTTTTAAATCCTTCCAAAGACTGAGAGAGCCCTGACAAATGTTAGCCAACACATGGGGAGCCCATGTCCTCACTGAGGGATAAACTCAGGATTCATACATGCCAGGCTGAGGTCAGCTGGGGAATCGAACCCCACCCCATCTCCTCCAGGTTTGGATCAGCTCCTGGAACTGAGCATCACAAACAACAAGACATGACAATAACAAGATTATGTTTTATTATAAAGGAGTATAACCCATAGTGAGGCCCCTGGCAACCACGTCCAACATGGTCACACAACCAGGGATTTTATTAGCATGCAACAGGTTGGTTACAGAGAATATATACAAATGTACAGCAACCTGTTAGAGCCAACACTTGGGCTGCCCTTGCAGGGTCCATTCCATGAAGACCCAAGGCCCATTACAAAGTCCTTAAGACTCTTCTGCAGCTCCATGACAGAGCCAGGCGAAATTCTCAGCCAGGGGAGTGACTCCACCCTGACCCCTGTCCAGCAGAGTGTGTCTGAACTCTGAAGGACCTGCTGTCAGCCACCACGTGGCTGCCCAGCCCACTGGGATGCCTCCCACCTAGAGCAAGGCTGTTTGGTCTACTCTGGCCCTCCCCCCTTGGAGGCCATGAGCCCACGAAGCAAAGGGTATTGCAGCTCAGCCTTCTCCTCCAGCTTGGTGAGAGCATCTGCAGGGTTGTCCACGCCAGCCACATGTTCAATGTTAGCTAAGCAAGACATTTCCTTGAGCAACAAATAATCAAGGTCCCTGCTCCTGGCCAGCTGCCTGTGCACAAACTGCACCATGCCCATGCTGTCAGTTCTTACCAGTGTGTGCATCTGCAACCGACAGGAAGCCACTTGACATAGCTGGTAAAATAGCTCCCTCAAGTAAAGAGCAGTATGAAGCCCTTCACAGATTGCCCTGCACTCAGCAATGTCACTGCTGGGAGTTACCCTGTTTTGCAACCGACTGTACCAGCAGACCAGAGAGGACTGTTCCTGCACCAGGGATATTAATGCTGCTGCACGGCCCCTGACCTCTGTGACCTTCCTACTATCCATAGAACTGTCCACATAGAGCATCATGTCAAAAGGCCTGTACAAATCCAAAGGACCCAGCATGAGAGGGGGAGACATGCGAACAGCCTCTACCACTCTCTCAGCACCCACCTCAACCAGTTGGGAATCGGTCAACCGACTCAGTACCAACAGGTCAGGAGCACAAATGCTGGCCAGCCATGCCAACATACCTCGTATTGTTGCACATCTGGCCTGGGTGATGGGCTCCTGCAAGGCATCTATGATCTGCTGAGGATAATCCTTACCACCCTCCAGCTGGATGGACCATGTACCCTGCTGATGGACCAAGGTCGCCTGCATTCCACAAAACACCATGGGCTCATTCTCAACCATGTACTGGATCTTACCCAGTTCAAACCGTTTCTGGATCCTGGCCAGAGTCAACTCTTGCCAAGTGGGATGGCCCAGGAGATGCAGATCATCACCATGCAGGGAGGCAAACGCTGGCAGCCCCTCATAGCTACCCTGAAACAGACAAGGATCAACTGGAGAGACTGAGAGACCACAGACAGACCTGAGGTACTTCTCCAAGCTCTTCCTCCAGATGATGGGACTCGATCTAAGGCCTTCCACGCCTTTGAGAATCCTCAAATACCTCGTCTTCAGCTCTGCCCTCCACACTGCAGGCACCTTAACAAAGAAAGGGGGTATTGTGCGCCAAGTATCCTGTGCTTCCTGCTGATCACCCTTAAGAAAAGCCCTCTTGAAATCTACCAACACAGAGCTATAGGGTATCCCCTTCTGCAGAAAAGACAAATAAATGCACAACAAAATCCTCCATGTATCATGCAGCATCCCTGGTGTGTAAAGCTCCTCATCTGCTAACTGTCCAGTGCCATGGTACTCAGTCACAACTGGTCTAACATGTGGCACCTGCACGCCATCTACCTCCTTGAGCTTGAGGACAAACATCAACCTGAGCAGCTGGTGATCCTCAGGGAGGACATCCACAGGCTCTGCACAGTTGGCAACTATCCACTCATGCCCAGAAGCAACAAAGCCAAGAGTCCATGCCTTAGCCATCTTGGGGCTTTGCATCATCTCCACTAGCTTGCGCCAAGGTACAGGACTCGTTCCTGGGATCTGGTACCTCTGCACACCCAACTCACGTGGGTCAAACGTAGTAGGGAGGATCAGCAGGTCCCCAGCAATGGGCTCCTTTGTATCAGGACCCTCTGCCTCTAGACCCCTCACAGCCCTTACAGCCACACTAAGACCCTGGGAGTAGCGATATCTCTGCAAGGGAAGGCGGCCCTGCCCTTCTAATGCTAGCTCCTCAGAGGATATCCTCACCCCTGGTAAGCACAAGAAGTTCTGACCTAGAATGGCAGGCCCCTGATACCCTTCAACCACACTGAACGTGGTGGGCACCCCCAGGATAGGCACACTCACTTCTCCCAAGATCTTCATGGACACATTCCCAGAGAAATCAGACACAGCTAGGCAGCTAGGGGATGACCACTGCAAGCCTGCAGCATCCTCTACCCTTAGAATGGACACCTGTGAGTTGGTATCCACTTCTAGTGCTGGTGCCCCACATGACCCCCATCCCGTGAGCTTAGATACCTTGGGATCACGCTTGCTGTTCTGCAGAGCTCGAATGATGTCCGCCATAAGCAGCCCCCTGGACTGTGGTGCAGCCCTGGCCACCTCTGGCCTTGTGACAGACGTCTCAGCAGACTCCTGCTCACCCTCATCCATCCAGGACAGACCATAATCCAAGCATGGTGGGTTAGCATCTGCTGCCTGGCTCTCATCCTGCTCATCTCCCTCCAAGGGAGGATCAGGGCCGTCTTCAGGCCAGATTGCAGTTGGCCTTCTCTCCTTGACGTGAGCCCAGGATAGCCTGTACACGTGCTTGGGATTACTCTCCAAAGCCACCAGACAAGAATGGTTAGCTTCTCAACATGGGTTACCTGCCCATCTTGCCACTTGCCACGCTTGCCTGGTAATGACGGTTCCTTCCACATCCTGACCCTCAGTCCCACCTGGGGCCTCAGCATTTTCCAACCCTTGTCCTTACGCCTCAATCTGGAAAACACCCTGTCTGCCTTCTTCAGGCAGGCTGCCACCACGTCCTGTGATAGCATACCAAACTGCAATGCCAGGGGAGAGACTGCCACACCATCATAGTAATAGGTTACCCTGTGGTTAAGCTGCTCCTCAATCCCCTTACACCAAGCTGCTTTCTCTAGAGCTGATGCCACAACAGGCACACTCTAGCTGCTAGCACCACTGTTTTTACTTCACGTATAGATCTCTCTACAGCTCCCTGCTGCCCATGGGATTCCCTAGGGACCACTACCAACTTACAAGGAAGCTGGTCAGCCAGCTTGATCAAGCAGTCAAACTGCAAGTCAGCTTGCACCTTGGTGTACACCCCAAAGCCTGGCAACAAAGACTGGAGACCCATCAACAGCTGATGCTCCTGCATTCCAGGAAGAATGGTCAGCAACCTATATCTGCTAAACCTATCCACCCCCACCAACAGATACATGCCCCTGATGTGTTGGATGTCCACCTGGATATCCCCCCGCTCTCTAGCAGGTTCTCTGGCATGGGACTGTGGGAGGCGAACAGCATTCTCCTGACAGACACAATTCTGAGCAGCTGCACTGCAGGCCTCTAGCAAAGGCTCCTTGCCAATCTTCCAAGCAAACATCTCTGCCTGCTTAGAGTGGCCAAAGATATGGTGTAGAGTGTTTCCAGCCTGAGCATAGCTCAACCCCCTGTCAGCCTGGCTGCACAGAGAGGAACGTGACAAAGACTGTGTGCTTGGGATAGCACGACCCACCTGCTGTTCTCTTGCTCCAGGGACCTCCTCCAAGGTAGCTCGGCTCCCAGAGCCAGCCCCGGTTCCCACAGAAGCTGCAGGTCCTTCCAGTCTGGCGGCTTGACTCCCAGAGTCAACCCCAACAACTGGAGACCCTGCACCTGCCACAGGCACAGGGAATTCCACTGCTGCAGCAGCGTTATTGCAATCATTGAGTGGAAGCACCTCATCATTCCCAACCCCTTGCTGCTGCACAAGAGGGACACCCCCATTACTATGTACAACTGTTCGTCCCACTAGGGGTGATTGACTATTTACAGGGGACAACATCTCAAGTCATGGCTTACCCACCTGGCCAGAGCCTGCTCCAGCAGACTTGGCCTGGTCTGGGCAGTCACGTCGCCAATGACCCGTCCTGCCACATCCAAAGCATTTGTCATCCTTCCCAGCAGCAGCCTTCTTCAGGCCACCCTGGTTCTGGCTGCTCTGACTGGCCTGGGTGCCCTGGCCCTGGCTCTTGCCTTGCCCTTGGCCACCCTTGTTCTGCTGACCACCCTGGTGACCACCAGCCTGCTGCTGACCCTTGCCTTTGGATCCCTGCTGCTGGCCCTTGCCACCCTGGTTACCATTCTGCCTGCGCCTGTTAGCCCTCTGACGCCTACTAGGTCTGGTTTCTCCCTGAGCACCCTGCCCAGGGGCGTCACCATGGACCTGATGAGCGGAGGCTGAAGGGGCACCAGTCACCTGGATTGCCTTGCAAGCAGCATTGTCAGATGGACGGATATTGAAAATAACCTTTTGCAAGGCTGGCCACGTCCCATCTGTCTGATCAGCAAACATCCTAGCTGCATTTCTCCCATCCACACTCAGCCCCATGCGATCCAGGAAGTAATCTGCCACTGCTCTATCAGTCAGATTGAAGCCATGCTTGGCCCCCTTCTCCCTGATGCGTGTGAGCCGCTGCAGCTCCTCAGCTATTGTGCCCTTGATCTCAAAGGTATCATAGCTGAGCTTATAGTGATTAGTGAGGTTGAGTACCTTATCAGAAACTCCTGACGTAGGCCCTCTAGGAACTGAGACCAAGTCAGCTTGTCCTTGACAGCTTGCCTAGCCTTGTCCCTCACACGCTCACTGAATCCCTATTAGTCGTGGATGTGTGGAATACCTGCACAAGGTTGACAGTGGGATCTACAGAGCATGAAACTAGCTCCATATCCTCCAACCACTTGTCTAGCTCTTCCTGTCCCACAGGAGGCTTGAGAGGCTTCTGGCCATTCATCACAGCCACAGCACTCATATGAGGTCTAGTCCCAGGCAAAGCACGAGGGTCACTGCCAATGACAGCAGCTCCTACAGGTGCTAATGGCGCAGGAACATAGCTGCAGGAACACCAGACGCAGGCACACATGGTCTCTTACCAGGTGCTTGACGTTCAGCATCATTCTGGCCCTCCCCCGTCAGCACCACGCCGTCGGTTGGCCACCCTGCACGCTCCTCCCCTTGTGCCACCTCTTTCCTCTTCCGGTTGGATGCCCTCCTGCCATTGACGCCCTCTGCCGTTGGGATCGCCTGTCCCTCTGGCACGACGTTGGCGGGGCCTCCCGTGTCTGCCCTTGCCTCACCCCGCCATCCCCCGCTCCCGCCCCGCTCCCGCTGCCGCCCCGCGCGTGTTACGAAGCATTATAGAATACCACAGAAACACACGCAGATATGGCTGCTGGAACCCACTCAGGCTCACGCACTTACTCCAGACGAGGCCGCCTCCTGGCTTGCACTCGCCTGCCCCTCCTCACGGTCTGGACGCTGCTCAACACCCTCAGCAACCGGTATGGCTGCTGCTGCCTCTGCGACAATCTGGAGGTCTGGGTTAAACTCTCCCAGCACGCAGGTCACAGGTCGCCCGTCTCCTTGCGTTCGACTGGATGTTGTGTCTCACCTGGGTTGCGATGCCAAGCAAGATCGCGTACCCACCGCTTACCGCCGCCGACAAGCTCGTTCTGCTCGCCTCGGCCGTAACGATCGTACTCGTGAGTCACCTCACGAGGGATATGCAGATCAGCTCTCTGCCTTGCCTCGTAGGTCTCGGTAGTGCCGTCGCCCTCGTTTATCTGCTGGGCTGAGCGCTTGACGGAGCCCTCTGGCTTGTCAGTCCACTCAAAATGGACGTCTTCAGGCGTCTTCTCGACCCCCGTGACAATCTCCACCTCCGGACCCCACGCAGTGGTGGTTTCCGGCCTCGGTGTATCAAGCCTGGAGTACACTCCGAAAGGCTGCGTGGTAATATAGAACCTGTCTGCGTACCCTCTCGACTCTTGCAAAAGGACAGCAACAAGATTCTCAATGGTTTGGGCAAATACCTCCGCCGTGCTCCAAGGATTCACCGCCTCCCGAGCACGCGCGTTCCGGATGATGTCGGCGTCTGGTACCCCCTCTCCTAGCACTGCTGTCGCCACCCAGTGGTTAAACAGTCGGGTGCTGCCGAGCGCTGTTGCCACAATCTGGCTAAGCGCCTCCCTGGCTAGGTCGAGACCGGCTAGCGTGATATGGGCGCCCTGATAAGCGACCTCCACACGATTAGCAGTTTCAGCTAGCGCGTCCGAATGCGCACCAACTCTTCCACCGCCACTCGCCCCGTCTCACCTGGAGAAATCACGACGCGAGCCCGTTGTATAATCGGGTCCGCCGCCGCTGGCCTGCTGCCTCCCCCACTCACCGCCACCCACCCCTCTTCTGCCAAGTGCCTCGCTACGTAGGCCGCTTGCACGAATGTTGGAGCGTTTGCTTGGTTACGGTAGGGGAAAAACGCTTGCGCGTCTCTCTGCTCGTTCGCCTCACCAGCACCGTGGCTGCTTGACGATGAACCAGACATGAAAGCGCTTGGAAGCAATAGTACGATTTGCGCAGCAACTCGTCAGCAGAGCTTGTGAGCTCCTGGTCCTTGCCGGCTGGAATGACCCTAGGCTGCTGGCTAGCAACCTTTATCCTCACACCAGGCCTACGACCCTCGATAGGCTCGCCACTCGTCGTGACGACCAAGGTTCGTGTGTGAAGACGCTCGTTGCCTCGTTGAGCCTCGAGCTATATGCAACCTCGTTCCATCCTTGTTCCTCGGTCATGAGCAACGCTGGGCAACGCTACATTGCCAGAGCCTCGTATCGCTGCCCTGCATCCTTGTTGCAGGCAGCATACAGGAATCTCTGGCTATCCTGTGTCTAGGACAGCACAGGACCTGCCACAGTCCTGCAAGGACTTACATCCTTGCAGACCTGCTGGCTGGTTACTTGCTTCTACTAGCCACAGTACCGTTGAGCCCTCAGTACACTGTGTCCCAGTCACGTGAGTGTACAGGCTAAGCCTGTGCAGGCACGGCCTGCCACGTGTCCTGTCCACTATGCCCTGAGTGTGCCCCGCCCTCGCCCACCGGTCGGCAGTACTTCGGGACTTGATAACTTTCTAGTCCCTTGTCTGTTCTAGGCGGTTGACACGGCGTTGGAAAGGTCTCCTCAACCTGCATCCATCTAGCACATTGGTGCCCCAATATGCTAACTAGAATGGGTAGTGCCAGATCCTCTTAGTCCTTCTCATACTCCACCTGTCACACCTATTGACAAAAAGCCTGCAGGGTGCAAGCACTTGCGCCTGAAGTTTGTGTGTAAACATAAGCCAGCAGCAGATGGGTCAGTCATTTTCCATGCTAGACCTTGTGTGACAGAGTTCAAGGGCACCACTGATCTGACAGAGGCAGAGTTGTACACGCCAGGCATTCAGCAAACGTCCTTAAAAATCTTGCTGTCTGTCTTTGTGGGTCATCTCAATGATGGGGATGACTATGTATGTAAGGCTACAGACATTAAAAGGGCTTTCTTGAAAGGCTCACCTGAGATAGCACAACAAGTGTGGCATGGTCAGGTGTATGTAGTCTCCACTCCCAGAGTTTGGGCAAAACACATACCTCAGCAGTACCTGAAAGCTAACATAGGGGTCGAAGGGCTGCAATCAGCTCCTCGAATTTTCAGGATGTCAGCTCAGGCTGTGTTTGAAAAGCTAGGGGCTAGATATGATGACATAGACCCTTGCTTCTTTGTGGTCCCACACCCTCATGGCATACTCACCTTTGTGTGGCATGGGGATGATCAGCTGATTGCTGGGCCAAGGCGTGCTGTAGATGATTTTATTCAACAAGTGTCACAGCATTTTGAGATTGGCAAGCAAGTCGAGCTGGGCACCACTGCCATAAAATTTTGTGGCACAATGTTACAACTCCAGCAGCATCAAAACCAGTGGGTGTGTGCACTTTATTCTCCCAATGACTACATGCACAGCTGCTTGGAGGTTTTGCAAACAAAAATCAAACCTGGAGCCTGTCCTACCATTAGAGGCAAGCTGGGGTGGTTGTGCTCAACGTGTGCACCTCACCTGGCTGTGGTTAGCAGAGTTGATGATGAGGTCTTGATGCAAGTAGGTCATAAAGCCATCACCAAAACTCTCCAGGAAGGCCCTCCCCTTATCTTGCACTCTTTGGATCTCCACAAAACCATTCACATCCAAGCTATGATGGATAGTTCCATGGAGTCCAGGCAGATTACCAAGTTGCAGGCAAGGGAGTCAGGCTTGTATTTTGTGCAGAATGATGATGCACCCTTGTCTCTCATTTCATGGTACAGCCGATTGCATAGACGCAAGGCTGTCAGCAGCAATGCTGCTGAGTGCAGGGCAGTGGTGTCAGCAGTGCTTCATGCCAGGTACTTGAATCATGTGCTGGTTTGGTTGCAGATGCAAGCAGGCAGCAATGCTGGGGTGGTGGCACACTTGCTCACTGACAGTCAGTCAGTCCTCAGTTTCCTTGCTAACCCCTATGCTGTCCACACTGATCTTGACTGGGTGGTCCTGAAACAGGAGTCCACCTACTGGGAGTCCACCCGTCACGTGGAGGACAAACACAACGCTGCTGATGCACTCACTAAAGTGCCTCAGCAGGCAGCTGAACAATATCAGCTTTTGTACCACTTGATGAACCCCTATGGCAAGCAGGCAACCCTGCCCCATAGGGGGGACGCCTAGCAGGGTCCTGTTCACCAGGGCCGCCTAGGTAACCCAGTACCCCTTGGGCAGGGCCAAGGGGTAGGTTGTGGCCTCCAGCAAGGGGGTTGGTTGGAGTCTGTTTTCATGCATCTGCGTGCCCTATGCCAATAAAATCTGTCTCGATTTTTTCAACACCATGGAATTTCGTTATGCACACCTTCATAGGTGGGCATGGGATGTATCTCACACTTTTCTTTTTCCACTAGGGTTGTATGCCTTGGTGGATTGGCCTTGAGCTCAGTGGCTCAGGTGCCTCCCATTCAAGTGGAGGGTCAAAGCTCCCTTGACAGGTGGTTACCCAGGACCACAGTTCACTGTGGCTATCCTGGGACACCTGGCCTAACTGTTCAGTGGCAGTAAAGGTGCAAGCTGACTTGCAGTTTGACTGCTTGATCAAGCTGGCTGACCAGCTTCCTTGTAAGTTGGTAGTGGTCCCTAGGGAGTGCCATGGGCAGCAGGGAGCTGTAGAGAGATCTATACGTGAAGTAAAAAACAGTGGTGCTAGCAGCTAAGAGTGTGCCTGTTGTGGCATCAGCTCTAGAGAAAGCACTGAGCTTGGTGTAAGGGGATTGAGGAGCAGCTTAACCACAGGGTAACCTATTACTATGATGGTGTGGCAGTCTCTCCCCTGGCATTGCAGTTTGGTATGCTATCACAGGACGTGGTGGCAGCCTGCCTGAAGAAGGCAGACAGGGTGTTTTCCAGATTGAGGCGTAAGGACAAGGGTTGGAAAATGCTGAGGCCCCAGGTGGGACTGAGGGTCAGGATGTGGAAGGAACCGTCATTACCAGGCAAGCGTGGCAAGTGGCAAGATGGGCAGGTTACCCATGTTGAAGAAACTAACCATTCTTGTCTGGTGGCTTTGGAGAGTAATCCCAAGCACGTGTACAGGCTATCCTGGGCTCACGTCAAGGAGAGAAGGCCAACTGCAATCTGGCCTGAAGACGGCCCTGATCCTCCCTTGGAGGGAGATGAGCAGGATGAGAGCCAGGCAGCAGATGCTAACCCACCATGCTTGGATTATGGTCTGTCCTGGATGGATGAGGGTGAGCAGGAGTCTGCTGAGACGTCTGTCACAAGGCCAGAGGTGGCCAGGGCTGCACCACAGTCCAGGGGGCTGCTTATGGCGGACATCATTCGAGCTCTGCAGAACAGCAAGCGTGATCCCAAGGTATCTAAGCTCACGGGATGGGGGTCATGTGGGGCACCAGCACTAGAAGTGGATACCAACTCGCAGGTGTCCATTCTAAGGGTAGAGGATGCTGCAGGCTTGCAGTGGTCATCCCCTAGCTGCCTAGCTGTGTCTGATTTCTCTGGGAATGTGTCCATGAAGATCTTGGGAGAAGTGAGTGTGCCTATCCTGGGGGTACCCACCACGTTCAGTGTGATTGAAGGGTATCAGGGGCCTGCCATTCTAGGTCAGAACTTCTTGTGCTTACCAGGGGTGAGGATATCCTCTGAGGAGCTAGCATTAGAAGGGCAGGGCCGCCTTCCCTTGCAGAGATATCGCTACTCCCAGGGTCTTAGTGTGGCTGTAAGGGCTGTGAGGGGTCTAGAGGCAGAGGGTCCTGATACAAAGGAGCCCATTGCTGGGGACCTGCTGATCCTCCCTACTACGTTTGACCCACGTGAGTTGGGTGTGCAGAGGTACCAGATCCCAGGAACGAGTCCTGTACCTTGGCGCAAGCTAGTGGAGATGATGCAAAGCCCCAAGATGGCTAAGGCATGGACTCTTGGCTTTGTTGCTTCTGGGCATGAGTGGATAGTTGCCAACTGTGCAGAACCTGTGGATGTCCTCCCTGAGGATCACCAGCTGCTCAGGTTGATGTTTGTCCTCAAGCTCAAGGAGGTGGATGGCGTGCAGGTGCCACATGTTAGACCAGTTGTGACTGAGTACCATGGCACTGGACAGTTAGCAGATGAGGAGCTTTACACACCAGGGATGCTGCATGATACATGGAGGATTTTGTTGTGCATTTATTTGTCTTTTCTGCAGAAGGGGATACCCTATAGCTCTGTGTTGGTAGATTTCAAGAGGGCTTTTCTTAAGGGTGATCAGCAGGAAGCACAGGATACTTGGCGCACAATACCCCCTTTCTTTGTTAAGGTGCCTGCAGTGTGGAGGGCAGAGCTGAAGACGAGGTATTTAAGGATTCTCAAAGGCGTGGAAGGCCTTAGATCGAGTCCCATCATCTGGAGGAAGAGCTTGGAGAAGTACCTCAGGTCTGTCTGTGGTCTCTCAGTCTCTCCAGTTGATCCTTGTCTGTTTCAAGGTAGCTATGAGGGGCTGCCAGCGTCTGCCTCCCTGCATGGTGATGATCTGCATCTCCTGGGCCATCCCACTTGGCAAGAGTTGACTCTGGCCAGGATCCAGAAACGGTTTGAACTGGGTAAGATCCAGTACATGGTTGAGAATGAGCCCATGGTGTTTTGTGGAATGCAGGCGACCTTGGTTCAACAGCAGGGTACATGGTCCATCCAGCTGGAGGGTGGTAAGGATTATCCTCAGCAGATCATAGATGCCTTGCAGGAGCCCATCACCCAGGCCAGATGTGCAACAATACGAGGTATGTTGGCATGGCTGGCCAGCATTTGTGCTCCTGACCTGTTGGTCCTGAGTCGGTTGACCGATTCCCAACTGGTTGAGGTGGGTGCTGAGAGAGTGGTAGAGGCTGTTCGCATGTCTCCCCCTCTCATGCTGGGTCCTTTGGATTTGTACAGGCCTTTTGACATGATGCTCTATGTGGACAGTTCTATGGATAGTAGGAAGGTCACAGAGGTCAGGGGCCGTGCAGCAGCATTAATATCCCTGGTGCAGGAACAGTCCTCTCTGGTCTGCTGGTACAGTCGGTTGCAAAACAGGGTAACTCCCAGCAGTGACATTGCTGAGTGCAGGGCAATCTGTGAAGGGCTTCATACTGCTCTTTACTTGAGGGAGCTATTTTACCAGCTATGTCAAGTGGCTTCCTGTCGGTTGCAGATGCACACACTGGTAAGAACTGACAGCATGGGCATGGTGCAGTTTGTGCACAGGCAGCTGGCCAGGAGCAGGGACCTTGATTATTTGTTGCTCAAGGAAATGTCTTGCTTAGCTAACATTGAACATGTGGCTGGCGTGGACAACCCTGCAGATGCTCTCACCAAGCTGGAGGAGAAGGCTGAGCTGCAATACCCTTTGCTTCGTGGGCTCATGGCCTCCAAGGGGGGAGGGCCAGAGTAGACCAAACAGCCTTGCTCTAGGTGGGAGGCATCCCAGTGGGCTGGGCAGCCACGTGGTGGCTGGCAGCAGGTCCTTCAGAGTTCAGACACACTCTGCTGGACAGGGGTCAGGGTGGAGTCACTCCCCTGGCTGAGAATTTCGCCTGGCTCTGTCATGGAGCTGCAGAAGAGTCTTAAGGACTTTATAATGGGCCTTGGGTCTTCATGGAATGGACCCTGCAAGGGCAGCCCAAGTGTTGGCTCTAACAGGTTGCTGTACATTTGTATATATTCTCTGTAACCAACCTGTTGCATGCTAATAAAATCCCTGGTTGTGTGACCATGTTGGACATGGTTGCCAGGGGCCTCACTATGGGTTATACTCCTTTATAATAAAACATAATCTTGTTATTGTCATGTTTTGTTGTTTGTGATGCTCAGTTCCAGGAGCTGATCCAAACCTGGAGGAGATGGGGTGGGGTTCGATTCCCCAGCTGACCTCAGCCTGGCATGTATGAATCCTGAGTTTATCCCTCAGTGAGGACATGGGCTCCCCATGTGTTGGCTAACATTTGTCAGGGCTCTCTCAGTCTTTGGAAGGATTTAAAAGATAAAGGAGGCTCCGTGGCGGGCGCCATATGAACGGGCGCCTGTGATAACTGGATGACCAGGAACTCACAATAGTACGTTCATGGACTCCTCTATCCAAACTCCTCTGACTAAGTGAAGACCTAACTTTTATCTACACCAGGTTCCCAAAGAAAGGGTTGGGATGTCATGTGGGTCAGAGGGCAACCTTTGAACCAATGAGCAGGCCTAGCTAATATTTGGAGGCACCTCAGGTTCCAAAAGAAAAGGCAGGTCTGGTCTCTGGGAGGGATCAGATGTCTAAAGGCTTGTGGGGACAGTGGCTGATAGGTTCTCAGGCTGGTCCAAGCTCCAAAACAAGAAAGGGTTGGAGTTAGCATATTGGGGCACCAATGTGCTAGATGGATGCAGGTTGAGGAGACCTGTCCAACGCCGTGTCAACCGCCTAGAACAGACAAGGGACTAGAAAGTTATCAAGTCCCGAAGTACTGCCGACCGGTGGGCGAGGGCGGGGCACACTCAGGGCATAGTGGACAGGACACGTGGCAGGCCGTGCCTGCACAGGCTTAGCCTGTACTCGCACGTGACTGGGACACAGTGTACTGAGGGCTCAACGGTACTGTGGCTAGTAGAAGCCAGTAACCAGCCAGCAGGTCTGCAAGGATGTAAGTCCTTGCAGAACTGTGGCAGGTCCTGTGCTGTCCTAGACACAGGATAGCCAGAGATTCCTGTATGCTGCCTGCAACAAGGATGCAGGGCAGCGATACGAGGCTCTGGCAATGTAGCGTTGCCCAGCGTTGCTCATGACCGAGGAACAAGGATGGAACGAGGTTGCATATAGCTCGAGGCTCAACGAGGCAACGAGCGTCTTCACACACGAACCTTGGTCGTCACGACGAGTGGCGAGCCTATCGAGGGTCGTAGGCCTGGTGTGAGGATAAAGGTTGCTAGCCAGCAGCCTAGGGTCATTCCAGCCGGCAAGGACCAGGAGCTCACAAGCTCTGCTGACGAGTTGCTGCGCAAATGAAAGGGCCGACTAGGCTGGCCGACGCAGAAGAAAAGGCTCCATCAGGAGCTCTCCACTTGCTCGGGCCTGCCTGAAGTGTGCGCTGCCTTTGAGGCGGTCCTCGGGACCGACTGGGTAACTACTGTCAGCCGGTGGTCTGCGACCCAGCTGGAGTCCGTCGTTGGACTGCTGGTCGACCACGTGGATGGGCCTGAAATTCTGGCAGCAGCGGACCCAAACGAAGCGCTAGTGGCAGCCCTCCAAAGCGCCCGGGACTTGGCGGACTCGGACGAAGAGGAGATGCAGCCACCACGCCGGCCCACGAAAGGGGCGAAAAAGGGGACGAAAAAAGTCGGAAGCCCAGCCCCGAGGCAAGGGAAAGGCCGCGGGGGATGTGAGGGAGCAGCTCTTGGAGCTGGCGGCTATTATTGGCAAGCAGGGGCAGGCGGGCAAAGTAGAGGAGGAGGAGGAGGAGTCCGAGGAAGAGGATTTCCTGACGAAATTGAAGGATGCGCTGGCCGGGGCAGATGGGGCTTCCAGGAAGCCGAAAAAGACCAAAGGGGTGACGCTGCCCACTCGAGCACAAGTGGTGAATTGGAGGGTGCAAGAGAGAGTGCTCCCCGAGGTGCTCGAGGATGCCAACGACAATGGAGGGGGGATAAAGAGTTGGATCATGGCTACTCGCCAAGGGGGGTGGAGGAACCAGGAAAGCAGGAAGGTGGTCATGAACATCGCCCTGGCCATGGACACACTCTTCAAGGAGTTGGGGCCGGCAGCCGGGGAGTTGGCTGGGGTAGAGTATCTCATGAGGGTGGTGGCAGCAATGCTCCTAGTGGAGAGCCAGGGGTCAGGAGGGTGGAAGGTGGCTGGCCACCTCCTTGCTCTCAAGGAGGATGCCTCCTTGGTGAGCAACCCGGCCATGAAGATGGCCCTGCAAAGCGCCACGATGATGGAGAAGCTGGGCAAGGCCCAGCAAACCAAGTAAACACCGAAAGGGTAAACCGCTCCCCCTTCCCACTGCCTCTTCCTACAATGCCTCTAAGCACTACGTGGGGGAGAGTGAGGTCAGCACGCAGACGCCAGCGTGCAACTCGCCGCCGCCGGACCTTCACTCTACAACACAAGGTGATTACGTGGTTGAATTGGCTATGGCACGGGGGGGCAGACCCTCCGCCTAAATCTGGAGGCGCGTGCTCCAGAGGAACGGCGGAGGCCCTGAAAAGGGTCAAGAAGCACTGCGAGTGGTACAGTCGCCGCGTAGCCGGCGTTGCGACAGGCCCCGCAAAAGGAAGTGATCTAATCTATGGGAAATGTAATAAGTATGAACAACTTGTGGCGGAGCGGGTGAGTCTGCCGAAGCGCGAGGTGGCAGGAAAGGCGAAGCTGCTGGATTTGCTGGCGCTACGACCTAGTTGGCGAGAGGTGTACGCCAGCGAGGCCAACTGCATCAAGCCGGAGGTGGCTGCCAGTGCGAGGTATTGGAATGTACCTGCCGGCCCAGCCGAGGGTGCACCATGGCGGAGTGGGGCAAGTTGATGGGGAGGGCAGCGGACGTGGGGATGGTGGAGTTCCGAGAGACGCGGCCAAAGTGGGTAGACGGATGTTTTGGGGTGGCCAAAGGAGTGGGGGAGTTAAGGCTCATTGTGAATAAGAAGTTGGGGAACGCACTGTGGGTGGACCCCCCTAAGACGGTGTTACCCCACCTGGGCATATACTCGGAGGTCTATATCAAGGGTCGGTGCTACACGGCCAAGAGCGATCTGGTCTCGTATTACTATACCATCCAAGTGCCGGAGTGGTGGTGGGATTATCAAGGGCTACCTGATGTGTGGTCCACCGATGTCGGGCTGCCGGGGCGGCGGAGGAGGGTGTGGCCAGTGCTGAAAGTGCTGGCCATGGGGCACTCCCACGCGGTAGCGCTAGGGGAAGCCATCCATGAGATGGTCCTCTATGCCACGGGCGCTTTGGATCCTAGACGGCAGGTGAACCGCCTCACAAGTGTAGGGGAGCTGACCGTGCTTCGGAATGCATGGGGAAACCCAACCGCCCTAGCCATCGAGTACAAGGAGGAGAGCACGAGGGAGATGCAAATCGACCTTGAGGACCCCCCTGCCCCTATGGTATCCATCACTATTGATGACCTGGTGGTCAGCAATGGGCGCACGTGCGAGGCGGTGAATCGCTTAATCACGAGTGCTATTGAAGACGGGTACGCGCCTAACAACCTTGTGCCCTCCAAGGACAAGACGATCATGGCTAGCCCGGAGGGGGAGGACGAGCTAGAAGCTCTGGGTGTTGTTCACCGGCGGAATGGGGTGTTGGAGCCGACAGCTAAGCAGCTCACCCTTGTGGTTGCGCACACTCGTGTACTCCTCGAGAGGGGACGCGCTACCGCTGAGGCGCTGGCGGCCGTCGTGGGCCGGTGGGTGTGGCTGCAGATGCTCAGCCGCACTTGCTTGTCCATATGGCAGCAGAGTTTTAAGTTCATCAACCTCAAGGGGTGGGGCCAGCGGACGCGACCTTTGTGGCAAGGTGTGCGCGATGAGCTCGAGTGTGCCATGGCGTTGGCCCCCATGCTCCGTGTGGACCGGGGGGCTGCCCTGGCTCCGGTGGTGGTGGCTTCGGATGCGTCTAGTTTTGGGCAGGGGGTTGTCTACGCTGAAATGGCCCCAGCTGAGGTGACGGAATTAGCTCGGGCCCGGGAGGTGCGGGGTTACCCAACCCTCCTCACCCCAGGTGAGGCCATGTATGCCGGGCCTAGACCCTTGACCAAGGCCGCGGAAAGAGCCATCATCCACGGGCGATGGCGCGTAGGGATCAAGAGTCGCTGGCGCGATTCGACCATGCACATCAACGAGAAGGAAGTGCGGGCCGCTGTGAAGGGGGTGGAGCGCTCGGCCCGGAACCTCGGAACATGGGGTAAGCGGGTGGTGAGGTTAGTGGACTCCACTGCCGCTTTGGGCTGCTTGGCTAAAGGGCGTTCCTCTTCTTACCGGTTAAACAAGCAATGCCGCCGGTTGTGCGCTCTTACGTTGGTCACCGGCAGCCGCTCACAATGGGTCTGGACGCCAAGTGAGCTTCAGCCTGCGGATGGGCCTTCGCGGGGGCTTTCCATGGCTGCCTCGGTGGCCGGGTGGGTCCGCGATTTGACTCGCGAGGGTGTTCATCCCAATCCCGGGCCTCGGCTTGGCGCTAGCTACTTGACCCTTCTTGAGGGCAAGGTGAAGCCGGCTACTTTGATGGTTTACCATCGGGGCCTTAGGTCCTTTTTCGCATGGTGGGCGAGCCGGCGGGGTCGGGCTGGCAGCTTGTTGCGCGGCTTGACGATAGAGGAATACTATTGCGAGTATGTCGCTTGGGCGCACTCACGGTGTTACAGCCGCCAGTTGTGTGTCAATGCGCTTATGGGCCTGAATTTGTACTTTCCCCGGGAGGTGCGGGATTGGGCCTTGGCACGAAGTGTTTTGGCTGGCTGGCGCACGTTGGCACCCCCTCGTGCCCCCCCCCCATTCCATGGGAGGCTGCGTTTGCGCTTGCTTGTACTATGGTGCTCCAGCGGCAGCCTCGTGCGGCTATGATGGTCATCGTTATTTTCCAACAATACCTGCGGGTATCGGAGGCGCTCAACCTGTTGGTCGGCCATGTGCGCTTGCAGCCTGATGTTCGGTTGCGGGGTTCGCAGCGGGGCGCCTTGTTGTTGATGTCAGCTAAGACGGCTAAGGGGGAGGTGCAGTCTGTGGTGATCGAGGATGTCATGACTGAGACCCTCATGCGGGCTTGTATGCGTGGCAAGGCGGCCTGGGAGCGGGTGTTCCCTTACGATTATGCCCAGTTCAGCCGGGTTTGGCATCAGGCCACGCAAGCTTTGGGGGTCGACACGGTGTTTACCATTCACGGGCTGCGGCATGGGGGGGCTACCTATGCTTTTTTGCGGCAGCGCAGCATGGCTGATATTCAGCATCGGGGTCGCTGGCGCAGCAGCAAAACTGTCGCCCACTATGCGGGATTGCACCGGAGCTTGGCCCTCACCCTTCCTGACGCCCTGGTTCGGGCTATCGCCGCCTGCCCCCCGCGCATTTGGCGGAGCGTCTTTTCTCTGCCTTCCTCTTAAGTTCCCTTCATTCTTGTCTTATTATGCGTCCACCGGTTTTTGTTTTGCCCCTGGCTTGGGTCGCCAGGGAGGGATGTAAGGGTAAGGCTAGCCTTTTTGGACATAAAGTGTTCCCATGGGTAAGGATGGCCAGTTGAGGGCCACTTCCCGATGTGCTCTACTTATTGTTTTAATAAAGAGTCTGGTTACCTTGGAGTTCCACGGTTAATAGAATCGGGGTTCTCTGAACATAGTTTCTTTATAGTGATACGGAAGGGGAGCCGCTGATGCTAGGTGAAATAGAAAATAATAGAAGATATTGTCCCAAGGCTCTAGTGCTAAGTGGAAAGGGTTTGATAACATTACAGATGCAGATAGGTTTGTTAGGGAACACATGCCATTGCCTGAGGGGATGCACACCACTCGTGAATGCTCCAAGCCACCCACGCTCAGCAGTCAGGGGGAGGGGACAGCAGTTACCGTGACCTTCTCTCAGCTGACCATTGGCCCTAGCAAACAGTAGAGGAGACTATTACTAGAGAGTAATACTAGGTTCTATATTGATAGATCTATAGCACGTGGTTGCTCTCTCTCTCTCTCTCTCTCTCTCTCTCTCTCTCTCTCTTTCTTCCTGGGGAGGTGTTGCCTGCAGTGTAAGGTACCGGTACGAGCACCATGCCAACACGGTACCAAACAAGGAACGCCCGAGAGACAGAAGACGAGACTAGGGAAAGAGACTCAGATAATAGAGAGATAGAACCGGTAGACAACCACGAGCACGGTACAGAGGGGCTAGAGGTACCACTGCACATCCAAGTAGGGACAGGTACAGGTGAGGTCATGGTGAGACCTGTGGAAGGCTCCCCACGATCCAGAGACCAGAACCCTAGGTTCCCAGCGGATGGGGACATTCTAGACGCCTTAACCGGGCAGGAAGATGACAGAAGTGACCAAGAGATACTACAAGGGGACTCGCAGCAGCAGCAGCAGCAACAGCAGCAGCAGCAGCAGCAGCAACAGCAGCAGCAGCAGCAGCAGCAGCAGCAGCAGCAGCAGCAGCAGCAGCAGCAGCAGCAACAGCAGCGACAGCAGCAACAGCAGCAGCAGCAGCAGCAGCAGCAGCAACCGTCACCGCAGCAGCAACGGCAACAACAGCAGCCCCGACCGCGGCAACAACAACCTCAGACGAGACTACATTGGCTACCCCATGATCCTGAGCAGCAGGGAGACGAGAATGAAGATACCATGCACTACCGCTATCAGCAGCCAGCCACAGGGCGGCCATCGCATCCTTGGGCGGGGCGGGGGCGTCCCCAGGGACCTCCGCCGGGCCCCACCCACCGGGGCAGACGCAGAGTGTCCTTCGGCAGCACCTCCCTGTTACCCACGGTGCTATGGAATTCGGATGAGGATGGGGAGATTCCAGGGGCAGATGGCGAGTTCGACGATCTGGAGGGGACTGGCGAGGTTGACGAGGAACCAGTTACGCAGGGCCCACCCGTTGGTACTCATAGATCACGGGCCAGGCCAGGGGATGACAGAAGCAGTGTCACTGCCCGAGGCGAGGAGACTCATACGCCCGTCCAGCGTCCGGTACCTCAACCGCAGCGTCCACGGGTGTTTGACAGCAGCGTGGTCCCATCGCCTGCGCCCGTCGGCAACCTTAATTTCAGCAGGGTGGCCTTGGATGACCCGGGGTACGAACATCCCTCATCAGTACAGGTGCGGCGGACTCATGGTACGCCGTCCAGGTCCGGATCTCTCCCCCGGTCGCAGCCCCCCGCCTTCGGCTCCATCTCCTACGTAGACGTCGGTGGGCCCATCACCAACGCGGTAAAGGCCCAACCGATGCCCAATTTCAAGAATGTACCCAAGCTGCACGCGGACATGAAACCGCGCGAGGTAGACGAATGGGGACGCATGTGGCAACAGCAGTATACCATCTGGCGCCAGTGTACAGCCATACGCAATACGCAGCCATACGGGGCCCTTGTGTATGGTGTATAATACGCCATGCGGGGTATAATACGCAAACCATACGGGGACTCTTGAAAATGCTGTTTTTTGCATGGTTCAGGGGGTTCCTCAACATTCTGACCAATCAGGCATGTTTTTTTTGTGTTCTTGCAACACCACTTGCCTTTATTTAACACATCATCACATAATATTGCCGTTGCCGTCGCTGCATGCCTACAAATACAAGCATTGTACATCTGTTGTTATTAATAATGTCTGTAAATAGCACAAAATAACAAAGTTGTATGCACAATCAGTGCACACCTGAAAAGGATAATAACACAAGTAGATATGCATGCACATTGACACTTGCAGTGGTATAGAGATCGCTGCCACCATTACTGTATGTTGAAGTTAAAAACCATGCCATCACTGCATGGAATGGCTATACTAGGACTGAAATACTGCACATGGTCAGTCGGCCAACTTGCCAAAAGTAATAAGACATTGTGCCAGAAACAGACATCTTGCCTACTCGTGGTAGGCCACCATGCAATATTGATCTACATGAAGCAAGAATCCATACGGGCTGCCAACAATGTGGCTAGCGTGCAGGATAGCATGCATGCCAGCAACCCGACCCAGCTTCCCTAAACCATGAACACATATGGTACGGTGGCTGGCTAGCAGCAGCCTGCATGGCTAAATAAGGCATTTATGTGCATCGCGAGTCACACCAAATACCCCGCAGCCTGCGACGTAATGCCTCCGGCGGTCTCTTGCACTCGCTCACTCTTGCCTCCTTCGCATACGTAGCGCCCATGATATGGCGGGTGCTAGCCTTGCTCGGGTGGTAGAACCCGAGAATTTTGCATCCAAAAGTGTGCACGTCACTGAGCTAGTAGTTACCTGTCGGCTGCCCTTTCTTGTTGAGAGTCTGTTTTCACGATGTGTGTCCAGACAGTCTCGAATACGGCCTGCATATCGTCGGCCCCATTATCATCGTGTTCCATAGACCCACACCATCACCGTCGCTAGCCATGGTGCCTGGATGTCAATTGTGCTACGATTAAATGTTAGGTGCCAGATGCGCGCCCTTGTTGGCAGACAACATAACTTCGTCACCTAATTTCCTCGTCCTTCGTCTCCTGGACCCTAGTCCGACACGCAGCAATCTGCAGCAATGCACGTACAGTCGTACATGCACGGCCAGCTTGGCACCTGCATCTAGTTCCGGCTCCACGTGCCGTCCAAAATGATGCCAGAAGCTACTTCCAACGAGGTTCATACGCAAAAAATACGCAAAAAATACGCAATACGCAAAAAATACGCAAAAAATACGCAGTGCGTATTTTTTTTCCCATTTCCATACGGAAATCTTGCGTATGGCGTATAATACGCGCCATACGGCGTATTATACGCCGTATGGCTGTTCACTGTCTGGCGCAATCACCACAGCTGGCAGCTGGCCACTTGTGATCTGATCCCGCATTTGGTTAACACCTGCATGGACCCCTCGGTGGTGAGCATCCTGAATTGTGAGAGCATCGCATCCCAGTCGTACCCGCAAACCGTAGAGGAGCTGATGGATCGGGTGCGCCGCAAGCTGGTGCCCCCAGATGCTGTTATCCACGAGCGACTCGCATTCGTCAAGCTGCGCCAGGGAACCACCCCGTACCGCGAGTTTCTCTCCAAGTTTGAGTCCAGCGCCGCCTACCTGACAGACATGACCTGGTACGAGTACAAGATCAGGTTCATCGAGGCACTCAGTCCCGAGCTGCAGGACGAGGTACTGAAGCACTACGCCGAGGTTCCTTGGGAGGAGTGGGACATCTTGAATATCCAGAGGTATCTTCTGCAGGTGGCCGATGTGGTGACTCGCGGGCGCGCACCCTCAGTGCGCCGTTTCTTCCGGCCAGCTCCCCCGCGACGGGTGAATCAGATGTATTCCACTGAGTTCGCCGGCGAAGAGGAGGACGAGTACCTCGACGACCCTGAGGATGGCTACACTGACCAGGGTTTCAACGCGATCGACGCTAGCAAGGCGCGGTGCTTCATGTGCAGCGAGGTGGGACACCTCAAGCGCGACTGCCCCAAGCTCCGGGGCAAGCACGCCAGTCGTGGTGCAGGGGACGGGGAACCCAGCGTTCGCTTCTCTGGTCCAGCCTTCGGCAGCCGCCCCGACTCCTCCGGTCCCCGGGACCGACCCCGCAACGCGGGTGAGCGTGCGGCTCGCCTGCAGCATGCCAGACAGGTCCCGACTCAGTACCAGCAGCCGCGACCGCCCGCGACCAGCTCTACCAAGGGCGTGTTGCGTGCGGTCAACGAGATTGAGGCGCGGCGACAGTCCTCCTCTTCCGGCCAGACGCACGCAGTGGCTGGCTACGAGTATGACGACGAGGAGGAGGCTGACGAAGAGGAGGAGGGGGGGGAAGAGGGCGGGCGGTCGGGCGAGGCGGCCTCCCGTCCCACCGCTCCTCGGGAGTAGTAGCCTTGCCCGTGGGCTTGGGCCCCGGGGTAGGGGATAGGGTAGAAAAATCAGATGGTAGTCCTGACGCAGAGTCAACTAGAGTAGAGGTAGACGTCAACAACGTGGCTTCAGACGCGTCCACCCAACCGGCGGCGCGTGCATCTCCAGGGAGCTCGCGACATTTGTTTCTTTTCAGTGGAGGGTTACTGGTTCCTCCCACTGTTCTTGATCCGTATTTGAAGGAGAAAACGGTCATGGACGTGAAGTTTCTGGTCGACACCGGTGCCTCCACATCCTTCATCAACGAGGCCCTGGTGCGCCGGCTGGGCCTGGTCCCACGACCACACACCACGGCAGTGTATGTCACCTATTCGGATGGCCGGCGACACCAATCGCCGGGCCTAGCAGACATCAAGGGTGTGCTGCAGGGCACGCCGGTGGACCTGGTGGCGACTATTGCGCCGCTGGGCGCTGCCGACATCATCATTGGAGTGGACTGGTTGGACAAGCAGGATGTGGACATCAGTGTGCGCCGACGGGTAGTTTGGTTCCCGGACGGTTCCTTCTGGTGCCCCGACAGCGAGTACAGGGCACAGGCCGCTGAGGTCCATAACATTACACACGAGCGCTCGGCGGACGGGCCTCGACCAGCGTCCCAGATCCTGATGAGTAGCAAGACGCTGGCGCGCCAGCTCCGGAAGGGCAAGGACTGTATGCGATGTACCGTATAGACCTGGACAGCACTCAGGCCATGCTTAATGAGATCGGTGCCGGCTTCACTCCGGACGAGCTGGCGCGGTTCAACGCCGTCCTGGAGAAGCGCGCTACTCTCTTCGCGGATCGCACCCCCCAGTTCCCTCCCAATCGATCGGTGCTACACCGTATCCAGGTCCAGGAGGGTTCCGGTCCGACAGCGTCTCCCATGTACCGCATGGGCCCAGTCGAGCTGGTGGAGCTCAAGAAGATCCTCATTTCGCTGCTCGACGCCGGGCTCATTGAACCCAGCAACAGCCCCTTCTCAGCGGGCGTGCTGCTCGTTCCCAAGCCAGGGGGCAAGTGGCGTTTGGTGACTGACTACCGGAAGCTGAACGCCATCACTGTCAAGTCCCGGTATCCTCTACCGCGGATCGACGACATCTTCAACCGTGTCCAAGGGGCTACGTGTTTCACCGTCATCGACTGTGCGGACGGGTTTTGGCAGCTGCGCATCGCGCCAGAAGACTGCCACAAGACCGCGTTCGCCACGCCCTTCGGTCACTACCAGTTTCGGGTGGCGGCAATGGGGCTGTGTAATTCGCCTGCGTCCTTCCAGATGCTGATGAACGACATCCTCCGTCCGGTGATGGGCACAGCCCACCTGCCGCAGGTCTCCAAGGATCTGACGGACCCGCAGAAGGGGGCGCGCCCGCCCTGGACCTACAAGCGCACGTGCGCGCTGGCGTATCTGGACGACATCCTGGTGTACTCCAAGACGTTCGAGGAGCACCTGGAGGATGTTGACGCAGTGCTGCAGATCATGGAAGACGAGCACCTGTCGGCGCGGAAGGCCAAGGTGCGCGCCGGTCGCTGTGTGCCGTTTCTGGGCCATACCCTGTCCGCGGACGGCATCGCGACCGACCCGGAGAAGATCGAGGCTGTCCAGCAATGGCCGGTCCCTACGGACGTGAAAGGGGTGCGCAGTTTCCTGGGGTTGGCATCCTACTACCGGCGGTTCATCCCGAGGTTTGCCACCATCGCCGCCCCGATCAACGCTCTTCTCAAGAAGGGTACCCCGTTCCTTTGGGCTGAGCAGTGCCAACAGGCTTTCGAGGCACTTAAGCGCCACCTCACCACAGCGCCGGTCCTTGTCCTGCCGGACCCGACCCTTCCTTTCGTCGTGGCTACTGACGCCAGCAAGGTGGCCATCGGGGGTGTTCTCCTGCAGGACCAAGGCAAGGGCCTTCAGCCCATCGAGTACATCTCACGCACAATGATTCCGGCGGAGCGGAATTATCCAGTGCATCAGCAGGAACTCCTGGCAGTAGTCTACAGCTGCCACACGTGGCGTCATCATCTCCTGGGGGCCCAGTTTTCGGTGGCCATTAGTGAGCAGGGGGATCTCGACCCCCACCGCCTGGTGATCCACACGGACCACCGGCCGCTCACCCACCTCCTGGTGCAGCCCAACCTGACGCCCCGCCAGGCGCGGTGGATGGAGTACTTGTCACAGTTTGCGCCGTTCAAGATCCAATATGTCAAGGGCGCGGACAACATGGTGCCCGACGCCCTCTCGCGACGGGCGGACTATTGGTTCTACGAGGACATGGACGTGCTGCATACCACCTGTGTACCAGTGGCCGCCCCGGGGACCGCCTACGGTGTGGAACCACGGTCTCCCCGGGCCCGCCACCTGTTTCATCTTGGGCACACCACCATGGATGACTTGTCACCCCTCCTGGAGGAGACGGTTCGGTCAAGCGCCCACGAGGACGTGGACACCCCCGGGGAGGGGGAGGGGTCGCATACGCGCGTGCCCCTTAGTCACGTGGTGCCGCCCCAGGGAATTTTTCAGCTTCAGCCGCTCGGCCCTCCCACAGTCTTCTCAGAATTCGTCAACCAGGCGAGTACGGATGCGCGGAACCGGCTGCGGACGCGTTCACAGTCACGTCGGACCTGGAGACGATGATCAGTCGTTTCACGGTCACGGAGGAAGCGGCGCTTGAAGCCATCCGGGCGCATCCCCAGCAGATGGGTGCCTACCCTTGCAAGTTCCAGGATGGGCGCCTGTTCGTGAGTGTCCAGCCGGAGGAATGGCGGCTGTATGTCCCTGAGCTTTGTAGGGCCGCGTTGCTGCACGAGCTCCATGATTCCCTCCTAGGCGGACATCAAGGAAGCCACCGCCTCCTTCCCCGGGCCCGCAAGCATTTCTACTGGCCAGGGATGAAGGAGTATATCGAGACGTATGTGCGCCAGTGCCCCTCGTGCCAGATCATGAAGTCCAGGAACACGGGCTCTCAAGCCGTCCCTAAGACGCTGCCGGATCCTATGGGTCCTTGGGATTCTATCATGATGGACTTCATCGGCCCGTTTAAGAAGACGAAGAGCGGCAACAGCATGGTCTTGGTGTTCGTGGACCGCTTGACGCGCATGTGTCACTTGGCCCCGTGTCCGGTCGACCTCACAGCGGAGGAGTGCGCCAAGATATACCTGACGCACGTGTTTCGGTTTCACGGGCTCAGCCGACAGTTCATCTCTGACCGCGACAAGCTCTTCACGGCCAAATTCTGGCAGGAGTTTTTCGAGCGGCTGGGCACCAAGGTGTCGCTGGGCACGGCCTACCACAGCTCGTCGTCGCACCTGGTGGAGCGGTTGAACCGCACAGTGCAAGAGACCATGCGACACTACACCGACACGGTGGGCAGCAATTGGGAAGAACTTCTGGGCTTGGTGGAGTTTTCCCTGAACAATGCCCCCCAGGCCGCCCATGGGTTTACTCCCTTTTTCCTCAACTCCGGCCGACACCCCCTCACACCGCTCGACTTGCTTATGAGCCCCGGACTTGGAGAGGATCAGGTCAAGCTGGACACCCTTCAGGGGGTTGAGCGGTTGCTGCAGCGGATGCACCAGGCGCATAACAGCGCAGTCCAGGGCTACCGCGCAGCGACCGAGCGGTATCTGGAGAGGACAGCCGGCAAGAGGGATCACCGGACGCCGTCCATCGAGGTGGGCGATTGGGTCCTGGTTGAGGGCCCGCAGATTGGGCGATTTTCACACAAGGTGGAGAAGGAGCTGAAGACTAAGCTCCGTCCCATGTTCCTGGGTCCCTACAAGGTCCTCACCAAGTTCGACGATGTCATGTTCCAGGTGGACATATCCCAGTGTCATGGAACCTCACGTCCAACCGTTTCCACCGTGACCAGCTCAAGTTGTATCACCAGAATACCATCCAGGGCAGGGTCAATCCCCCAGCCCCGCTGGAGTTCAATCCCGACACGGGGGAACAGGAGGACGAGGTGGCAGCGATCGTGGGACACCGGGATGTCAAACGGGGACGAGGGGTCCAGCGACAATACCGGGTGCGATGGCGATTCGCACAGCATGAGTCTGAGGACTCCTGGCGCACCGCTACCGAGTTAGCGGGGTGCGCCCGCTTACTAGAAGCATATAAGAAGACGCACCAGTTGCGTTAGCAGACCACATCCGGTAGGGTGTAGGGTGAGAGTGGTGTGTGAGCTGGGTATCAGGTACACGCCGACTAATGCCCTGGCATCTTGTGTGTGGGCTGCGCAGGGGGACGCCGCGGAGGCGCTTCCCAGGGGCCAGACTTCCGTCGGCGCCGCGGAGGCTGCAGACGCGGAAATCCGGGAAGCAGACGGGGAGTCCAGCGATGAAGATCTGGTTGACATGGACATACCCGACGAACCTGAGGTCCCACAACCAGAAGCGGGGGCGAGGACGCAGATAGCTCGCGGAGAGCCTGCAGTTCGAGGGGGTGCGCCAGGGGCCGGGGGCTCGGGAGGTGGTGGCGGGCAGACGGGGCCTTCATCTGGCCGCGAGCGCCGGCAAGAAACCTCGTCCAGACCCGGAGCACCGGACACACGTACGTTGCAGCTAGTGAAGGAGCTGCACGAGGAGACGTTTAATCCCCGAGTGTTCTTGCGCGACTATGGTCGGGAGGGTGAAGCCTTGTTGGAACGACGACGTCGACGCCGTAACCGGATGCCTTCGGAACTCCGCGCTGATTCCATTCTGGCGCCGGTCGGCCCTGTGCAGATGGATACTTTTCGAGGGTTCGTGCGGCGCAACGTGGGGTTCAAGATCGAGACCCACACCGCAGCGCGCGACGGCGTGGTGGTCGGCACAGATTGGGAAACCCATGAGCGGGAGTGCTCCTGTCACGCGTGCATGAACACGCTGGAAGCGGGTCTGGCATTCCCACGGCTCTTGCTCCTCCTACTTCCACCCGCAGTGCGGAAACTGCTGGAACGCTACTTTCCCCGGTATCTTCCGCTGGAGGGGGCGATACGGGGCGAAAAATGTCTGCGTGAGGGGCAGTATTCGTTACGGCAGGCTCTGGATCGCATCGTGGCCATGGATGATGAGGACCAGGACGATGGGAGTGAGGGGTATGACTCCGATTCCGACGACCATCCTCCACGTCCTCTCCCTCGTTCCCCTCCGCGGGATCCGCCCTCTCGGGGCTCCCAGGAGGGCGGCGCAGGACCCCGTCCTGTGCCGCGTTATGAGGCGCCACCGCCGGCGACGGGCTGGGGGCGACCTCCCGGGCATGAGACGCGGAGTCTTCCGAGGGCTACCGGATGGGGTGGGGGCAGTCAACCCGCCTCTCGACGTGCTCCGGAGCGACGGTCCTGCACGTCGTCGCTCGCCATCACCGCCCTCGCGCTCGCGTTCCCGCTCGGACTCAGGGACCGAGGTACGAACCGCTCGCCGAGCGTCACCACCACCTCGTCGCCCGGATGCTCGTCACTGGGAGCGCACGTGGGGGTCCGCGCTGGAGTTGGAGCGAGAGAATCGGCGCCCGCGAACGGATACGACAGAGACCGCTGCGGTTAGGACAGAACAGCCGGCTGGGGGGGAGCCCTCTGATGTGGTCCCCGCGGGCACTCCGTCAGATGTGGGCCAAGAGGAGCCTACCTTCCATGTCTCCCTGGAGCCTCGTTCCCGGTCGGAAGTGGTTCCACCGGAGCCTAATTTCCTGGTCTCCTTGGAGCCACGTCCCCGGCCTGCCCAAGCCGGATCGTCGATGTCACGTCCCGCGGAGGGACCCAGCAGACCCACCACGTCGGATCGACCCTCGCACCGTCCCGCGGAGGGACCGTGCCTACATACCATACGGATTGCCGCGGAAGGTCCCAGCGTGACGGGCATCATGGTGCCAGCGGAGCCCGTGGTAACCATTGAGGCGCTCGTGGCAGCGGTGCAATCAGGGCAGGGTCTGATACAGCGCATGTTGGACCAGCTCGGGCGCCAGGGCGATCAGTCCGCCGCCACCTCCGTGGGCTATGATGCAGCTTCCAGGGCTCCGGGGTCTTCACACGAGGAGTGGTCAATGGGGGATTTCATACGGGCGGTTCCGGGAAGGGCAGTAAGGCACGGTGGGCCGGGGCCTCGTACGGAGAAGTTGTGTGTGGTGCTCGAGGGACCTTTGTCTCTCCCGGTCCCTCCTGGCATGCATCTGCCCGCTCCTTTGGTGTTTCAAGCGGGTCCCTGGTGCGCGGTAGACCGCGGTGCCTACTGGGAACAACTAGAAATCACCTTCTTCCCACAGGCTCCACTGCCCCTACCGCAACCCGTCGATCTTCGTTTTCCCCAGGTGGTGGGGCACACTGTGCAGTTCGGTTCCGAAGATTGGTGGGACTGGAGATATCAGGCATGGATGGAGTGGGGCACGTGGTGACGCCGCCAAAGGTGGCCCCAACGAGTTAGCATTTTGGGCAACCAATATGCTAAGTGGATGCAGTTTGGAAAGACCTTTCCAACGCCGTGCTGACCGCCTGAAACAGACAAGGGACGAGAAAGATATGAGGTCCCGAAGTCCTAGCCGTCCGTGGCCGACTAGGGTACAGTCCTCTGGTATAGTGGACAGGACACGTGGCAGGCCGTGCCTGCACAGGCTTAGCCTGACTATCACGTGACTGTGGTCCACGTAGACCAGAGGAGCAGCAGCCTGTGGCTGGTGGAATACAGGACTGGCACAGGTCTGCAAGGATACTAGACCTTGCAGGCTTGTGACAGGTCCTGTACTTCCTAGGTTGCAGAGTCTAGGCAAATCCAGTTCGTCCTGGCTCTGCACTGATGCCAGTGGACGTTGAGGATTTGCTTGCCTGCCTGCACGTGCCTCGTCACGCCGATGGGAACGAGGAACAACGCAAAGGATATAGCTTGGTCATGGGGGATGACCAGCTATCTTGGCAAGCACGAACCGAGGCTCCCACATTGGACGTGGAAACGCTCACCGTGGTCGTGGCTTGGTGCACGGGTTAAAAGGTTGCTGCCTTGCAACTTTGGCTCATCCCGTTGTGGCGTGAGAGACCAGGAACTCACAGTTCTGGCTGCTCGCTAACTCGTACTATTGCATTTCTGTTTGCAAGGTTTCATGTCGGCCGAGGCTCGGGTTGAAACACCTGAGTCATCTCCCAGGCGCAAAGCAGCTCCAGAGTTGCCGGCGCGCGAAAACGCATTCTACCCCTATACTCACCAATCCAACGCTTCTACATTTGTGCAAGCGGCCTACGTTGCGAGGGGCCTTGCGGAAGGCGGTTGGGTCGCTGTGTTCGGTAACGCAGCAGGGCCGTCGGCGAACGACCCTGTGGTGATGAGGATTAGGGCGACGACGTCGCCAGGGGAAACAGGGCGGGTCTGCACGGAGCGCCTCGTCGCCATTCGCGACGAAATGGCTTCGTTGATCTACAGTTTAGAAGTTGCGTACCAGGGCGGGCACGTAACCATCCAGGCGCTTGACTTAGCGCGAGAGACGCTGGGCCAACTGGTGGCCATCTGTTTAGGTGGAACCAGGCTTTATAATCACTGGGTGGCGACAAGCTCGCTGGGGGAGGGGACCGACGCGTCACACATCATACGGGACGCGCAGACGCGCGAGGCCGATAGCCCGTGGGATTCGGCCGAGGTGGTGGCTCAAACGTGTGAGCACCTGGTCAACATTCTGATCCAAGAGGCGCGTGGTCACGCTGATCACTGGGTGATCACTACGCGTCCGCCGGGCATTTGGTCGACCTTGGACACGCCGAGGTTGCAGAGCAGGCCAGGGGCGACTGGGCCAACGGTGACGGTCATCACCGGTCGGGAGGTCACCGACGAGGATTTCCACGATCAGTTTGTGGACCGACCAACGGGCATCATAGCTCGGTCGTCACAGCAGATTGACGAGGGTGACGGCACAAACGAAGGATACTCAGCTCGGCGTAGAGCAGAGTTACACATACCGTTTGAGCCGGAGCACGATTTCGCTGAGATTGGTCGGGGGTCACGGAACGATCGGCGAGGCGGTGGTAGCCGGTGGGTCAGAAATCTTCAGTGGTATCGCCGTGGCAGTGCGCCTAGACTGCCGGTAGAGCAGACAGCAGCCGGGAGGCCGGTGAGCCGTGTGCTAGGTCCTTACAACGCGGAGGAGGTCCGCTCAGTTCCACGCGTGGGGACACCGGTGGCACGCACAGCGCAGGAGCGTGAGGAGGAGGCAGTAGCTGGAGAGCAGCCAGCGGCTTCTTCAGGCAGCACCAGCGCTTGAGCCTGTTCTTCCTTGTCTATCGCCTGTTTTGTTTTGCCATCCCACTGTATATAATGCCTCGTGGCAAACCGGGAGACGGCGACAAGGGCGAGATGGAGGCACCGGCTGGAGCAAGCCAGGAGCCTCGGCAAGACAAGGAGCAGCTGGTGGGGGAGGCGATCCCAGCCAGCAACGGCGATGGGGGAAAGAGACCAGGCAGCAAGAGACGGCATGAAGACTCGGTGGAGGAGGCGCGCAAGGTGCGGGCAACAGGGCCATCTGATGCAATAACGGTGGCGAATGGGCAACCAGCCGTGGAGAAGCGTAAGAGGGACACCTCCGCTGACGGCAATGGTAAGAGGCCTCATGTGGATGTGCTCTCCCCTGTGCCTGCTGGACCAAGTGGTGCTGTTGTTGTGACACCCGCTGTGGTGGAGCCAGTAAAGGCGCTGCCAGGGTCGAGACCTCACATGAGTGCTGTCACTGTTATGAATGGACAAAAGCCTCTTAACCCACCACTAGCACAGGAAGCTTTGGACAAGTGGCTTGAGGACATGGAGCTTGTTGTGTTCTCCGTGGACCCCACTGTCAACCTAGTGCAAGTGTTTCACTCGTCCACGTGCAACAGGGACTCGTCAGAGCGTGTCAGGGAGAAGGCTAGGACTGCTGTCAAGGATAAGCTAACCTGGGCGCAGTTCCTGGAAGGGTTGAGGGAGGAGTTCTCTGACAAAGTTCTCAACCTCACCAACTATTACAAGCATCAGTATGACACCTTTGAGATAGTGGGTCCTGTGGCAGAGGAATGGGCTAGGCTCAACCGTATCAGGGACAAGGGGGCCAAGTATGGCTTCCTGGTCACAGATAGGGCCTTGGCAGACTATTTCCTGGACCGTATGGGTTTAAGTGTGGATGGGAGGAACGGTGCCCGCATGTTTCTTAACCAGACTGATGGCTCCTTGCGTGCTCTGGAGCTTGTAATCCTCAGCATAAGGAAGCCAGATCCTGCCTGCAAAGCTATCCAGTCCCATGGCAGCAATGCCACCTCCGCTGTGCAGGGCCAAGGTGATGTCCCCGGGTACCCAGCCCGTGATGGGGCAAGGCCCAACAAGCGTAAGCGCTTCAGGCGCCAGAGGCAGGGGGCTCAGAGTGGCAAGGGTGCAGGTTCCCAAGGAGGGGTTCATTACAATTCGTTCAAGTGGCCCGCCGGAGCGGCTGTACAATTTTTCCCAGTGAGCGCGCTGCCAAGTGTACTTGTGGGCAAATTTTTAGGTGCCCTGTCACTTCGAGGTACTAAAAATTAGGCTACGGTACGAATTCAGCGAATTTCAGCGAATTTTCAGTCGAACCAAAGGAAGTGACGCCAACTACCAAAAAGTTTCCGTTACGAATTTTCATCCCAACACTCGTGCAAAATGAAGTGACGGCAACTACCAAAAAGTTTCCGTTACGAATTTTCACTCCCACACGTTTGCACAAGAGGAAGTGACGGCAACTACCAAAAAGTTTCCGTTACGAATTTTCAGTCCCACACTTCGCGCAAATTTTAGTAGGGCTGCACGCAAGCTACCTTTCAAAATTTTGCGCTAGTATGTCCAGAACGCATTTCATTCGTCTGGAGGAACGCTGCCCGCCAACTACCCCCGTTCAGAAAGTTCTGCCGAAATTTACTTGAGATTTGGAAATCTGAACGTCCGCGCAAATTTTAGTAGGGCTGCACGCAAGCTACCTTTCAAAATTTTGCGCAAGTATGGAACGCAATTCATTCGTCCGGAGGAATGCTGCTCGTCAACTGCCCCCGTTCAGAAAGTTGCGCCGAACTTTACTTGAGATTTGGAAATCTGAACGTGCGGTTGGAGTTAATTTCGCGGGGAAACCCAAGTTCCCCAGTAATTCACCGATGACGCGCTTCGAACACTTGTCCGCTAAAACCTAAGCAGCCGCTCCGGCTGGCCACTTAAACGAAACATGATGTGGGAGCCAGCAAGCTGGTGGTCAGCAGGGTAAGGGTGGCCAAGGGCAAGTCAAGGGCCAAGCTCAAGGCAACCAGGGCAAGCAGGGTGGGCAGTCTCAGGGAGGCCAGGGGAAGCCTGGCAAGTGTGGGGCTGGGTCTGGAAGAAGGGTGGAGCATGCTTTGTGTGTGGCAAGGACGGTCACTGGCGTCGTGAGTGTCCTGACAGGAAGGCCAAGCCTGCTGGGGCAGGGGCCAGTCTGGGCAGCAGTGACTAGCTACCATCCCCTGTAAATAGTCAATCACCCCTTGGGGAAGGTGTGCTGGATGTACATAAGGACGGGGGTGTGCCCCTTGTGCAGCACCAAGGGTGTAAAGATGTTGTTCTTCCACTGGATTGCAATAACAATGCTGCATGCAGCTGAATTCCCTATGCCTCATGCAGGTGGTGGGTCTCCAGCAGGTGCTGGCCTGGAGGGCCAAGGACCTTGCTGGAAGGGCCTGGAGCGGTCCAGGGTGCAGGGCCTGGCTTGGGGCGTCAGGATGGCCTGCAGGGAAGCCCTGGAACCTCAGGAGTGGATCATGTGTCCCCACACACGGTTCAGACGTCTCGCCAGGTCAGTACTGAGAGAGTGCTGAGCTATGCTGAGGCTGGCCATAGGTTGCATCACATGTTTGGGCATTCTGGGCAGGCAGCAATGTTTGCTTGGAAGCTAGGTAGGGAGCCTTTGTGGGAGGCTTGCCAGGCTGCTGCTGAGAACTGTGGTTGCCAGGAGAATGCTGTTCACCCACCTCAGTCCCATGCTAGGGAGCCTGCTAGGGAGCGTGGCGACATCCAGATGGATATCCAGCATATCAGGGGCTTGTATATATTGGTGGGGGTGGACAGGTTCAGCAGATACAGGCTGATAGACGTTCTGCCTGGTATGCAGGAGCACCACTTGTTGTTGGGTATGAAGGCCCTGATCCCAGGCTTTGGGGTGTGCAAGAGTGTGCAGGCAGACTTGCAGTTTGACTGTTTGCTCAAGCATCAGGACCAGCTGCCTTGTAAGCTGGTAGTAGTCCCCAGGGAGAGTCATGGGCAGCAAGGGGCTGTAGAGAGATCCATACGTGAAGTGAAGACAGTGGTGCTAGCAGCAGAGTCAGTGCCACTTGTGGCATCTGCCTTAGAGAGGGCAGCCTGGTGTAAGGGGATAGAAGAGCAGCTGAACCACAGGGTTAACTATTACTTTGATGGTGTGGCTGTCTCTCCCCTGGCCCTGCAGTATAGCTTGTTGCCTGAGAACGTGGTGCAGGCCAGTCTTAGGAAGGCAGATAGGTTATTTGCCCAGCTGAGACGTAAGGACAAGAACTGGAATGTGCTGAGGCCTCAGGTGGGGCTGAAGGTCAGGATGTGGAAGGAACCATCTATTCCAGGCAAGCGGGGGAAGTGGCAGGATGGGGTTGTCACTCGTGTGGAAGAAGCTAACAGATCTTGCCTGGTGGCTTTGGAAAAGGATCCAAGGCACGTGTACAGGTTGTCCTGGGCTCATGTCAAGGAAAGAAGGCCACATGCAATCTGGCCTGCAGACGGGCCAGGCCCTCCCAGCTGGGTTGAGGAGCCAGGCCAGAGCCAGGCAGCAGCAGCTAACAATCCTCTGGTGGTGGATGATGGTCTGTCCCTGCTGGAAGATGACGAGCAGGAGGCTGCTGAAGCAACTGTCACAAGGCCAGAGGGGACGGGGCAGCCACCTAAGGCCCGGGGGCCTCTCATGGCGGACGTCATCCGAGCACTCATGCGCAGCAAACATGATCCCAAGGTATCCAAGCTCACGGGGTGGGGGTCGTGCTGGGCAGCTACAATGGAGGTAGATACCAACTCACAGGTGTCTGTCATCAGGGAAGAGGATGCTGTAGGCTTACAGATGTCCCATCCCAGTTGCCTTGCTGTGTCTGATTTCTCAGGAAAGGTGTCCATGAAGATCCTTGGGGAAGTGAGTGTGCCTATCTTAGGGGTGCCCACCACGTTCTGTGTGGTAGAGGGCTATCAGGGGCCTGCCATTCTGGGTCAGAACTTCTTGTGCATGCCAGGGGTTACTTTGACCTCTGATGAGTTGGCACTAGAAGGCAGGGGCAGCCTCCCCCTTGAAAGATATCACTATTCCCAGGGTCTTGCAGTGGCGGTGAAGGCTGTTAGGAGTCAGCCAGCTGAGGGTCCTCAAGGTCAGGAGCCCATAGCTGAGGACCTGTTGATAATCCCAACCACCTTTGATCCAAGGCAGTTAGGGGTAAACAGGTACCAGATAGCTGCTCACAGTCCTATTCCCTGGCGCCAGCTAGTCGAGATGATGCAAAGCCCCAAGATGGCTAAGGCATGGACTCTTGGCTTTGTTGCTTCTGGGCATGAGTGGATAGTTTCCAACTGTGCAGAACCTGTGGATGAGCTGCCAGAAGTTCACCAGCTGCTCAGATTGATGTTTGTCCTCAAGCTCAAGGAGGTAGATGGTGTCCAGGTGCCACATGTCAGACCAGTTGTAACCGAGTATCATGGCACTGGCCAGTTGTTAGATGAGGAGCTCTATACTCCAGGGATGCTGCATGACACGTGGAGGATTCTGCTGTGTATATTTCTGTCTTTTCTGGTTAAGGGTGTGCCCTATAGCTCTGTGCTGATTGATTTCAAGAGGGCTTTTCTCAAGGGTGACCAAGATCAGGCTAGGCAGACTTGGAGAGATATCCCTCCTTTCTTTGTGACTGTACCTGCTGTATGGAGAGCAGAGATAAAGGCCAGGTACCTGAGAATTCTGAAAGGGTTGGAAGGTCTCAGGTCCAGTCCCATTATCTGGAGAAAGAGCCTAGAGAAATTCTTGAAGAATACTTGTGGGTTTTCTGTGTCTCCAGTGGATCCCTGTTTGTTCCAAGGGTCCCACAATGGCCTTCCTGTCTTTGCCTCACTGCATGGTGATGACCTGCATCTCATAGGTCCACCAGACTGGGTTGAGGCTGTCTTGGCTAAGATCCAGAAGCGGTTTGAGCTGGGTAAGATACAGCACATGGTGGAGAATGAGCCTATGGTCTTCTGTGGCATGCAGGCTACGTTGTTCCAAGCCAAGGGCTCGTGGTTCATCAGGATGGAGGGTGGTAAGGACTACCCACAGCAGATTGTGATGCATTGCAGGAGCCCATCACGCAGGCTAGGTGTGCTACCATCAGGGGCATGCTGGCATGGCTTGCAAGTATATGTGCCCCTGACTTGCTGGTTCTGAGTCGACTTACTGATTCCCAGCTGGTTGAGGTGGGTGCTGAGAGTGTGGTGCAGGCTGTCATGATGTCTCCCCCTCTCATACTGGGTCCTGTGGATTTGTACAAGCCCCTTGACATGGTTCTCTATGTGGACAGTTCTATGGATAATAGGAAGGTCACAGAGGTCAGGGGCAGGGCAGCAGCATTAGTTACCCTGGAGCAAGATCACACCTCACTTGTTACCTGGTACAGTCGGTTGCAGAACAGGGTTACACCCAGCAGTGATATTGCTGAGTGCAGGGCAATCTGTGAAGGGCTGCATACTGCTCTTTACTTGAGGGAGCTCTTCTACCAGCTATGTCAAGTGGCTTCCTGTAGGTTGCAGCTGCACACACTGGTGAGGACTGATAGCATGGGCATGGTGCAATTTGTGCACAGGCAGCTGGCCAGGAGCAGGGACCTTGACTACTTGTTGCTCAAGGAGATGTCCTACCTAGCTCACATTGAACATGTGCCTGGTGTGGACAACCCTGCAGATGCCCTCACCAAGCTGGAGGAGAAGGCGGAGAGGCAGTACCCCCTGCTCCGTGGGCTCATGGACCCCTTACACGGGCGGCCATAGAGACCAGGCCTTGCTTCAGCTTGGGTGTCCCCAGTGGGCTGCTTGACCAAAGTACCAAGTGGTGACTGGTGCTTACTGGTTGACAGCCGGTCCTTCAGGGTTAGGTACACCCTCCTGGACAGGAGTTGGTGTGGAATGTCACTCCTACCAGCTGAGAATCATGCCTGGCCCTCCCCATGGGGTTCAGAAGAGTCGCCAGGACTTAAGTCGACGCCTTTGGCCTCAAACAGTTAGGCCATGCAAGGGCAACCCGAATGCTGGTTCTTACAGGTTGCTGTACATATGTTTTCTAGTGCTTGTTTCCAACCTGTTGCTAATAAAGAACCTGGTTGTGTGACCATGTGGGACATGGTTGCCAGGGGGCCACATTCTGGGTTATATAATGCTTGAATAAAACATAATCGTGTCATGTCATTCTCATGTTGTTTCATGGTTGTAATGTTTCTCTTGTGTAAAGTTCCAGGTCACCTATAAACCTGGAGGTTGGGGTGGGGTTCAATTCCCCAGCAGAGCCACAGCCTGGCATGAGTGATTCCTGGGCTTAACACCCAGTGAAGACATGGGCTCCCCAAGAAGGCAGTATTTGTATAGGTGCTACCTGAGTCTCTTTGAGCATAAAAGGGAAAGGCTGGCCAAGGCGGGCGCCATAAGAACGGGCGCCTGTGATAACTGTGAAAGATCAGGAACTCACAATAGTACGTTCTTGGCATCCTGTAATCCCAGCCATTGGACTAGGTAATGTGCCTTGACTTTAATCTAGCACCAAGTTCCCAAGGAAAGGTTGGGAGCTGACCAAGGGGTCAGGGGATAACCTGGGGTGACCTCTGATTCACTGGCCAGTACACCTAGCCTGGTCCAAGGGCAGATATGTTGTTACCCAAAGGAGGCAGCAGAGTGAGATCGTACGTTATACGCGTCGTACGGTCACGGTGGAGTATAATGTATAATACGGTATAATACGGTATAATACGGTATAATACGTTTTCGTACGGACACACTCAGAATACTCTGATTTTACACATTTTAAGACACCCACCATCAATCCACATGTTTTTAACACTGTTTTGGACATAATCCAAGGTTGCCCTATGTGTATAACTGTATATATGTGGCTTTATATTGATCATGTTTACTTGGGTGCCTTCACTTTGATGCAAGTAATTATATATGGTAAAAAGGCCAGCAATAACTAGGGGACCGTGCAGTGGGCCAGCAAGGGGCCAACATGTTAAACATGGCCAGCACTAACTAGGGGACCGTGCAGTGGGCCAGCAAGGGGCCAACATGTTAAACATGGCCAGCACTAACTAGGGGACCGTGCAGTGGGCCAGCAAGGGGCCAACATGTTAAACATGGCCAGCACTAACTAGGGGACCATGCAGTGGGCCAGCATAGGGCCAACATATTAAACACATCATCAATTCAAATACCACACATGTGGTAGTTGACTATTGCATGCTGCCCTTGCCATTAAATTAAATTAAATTATAACATGCCTCCGTGGGGAGGTCATGTAGCCCTTGCCATGCATGTAGCCCTTGCCATGGTGCAACTGTTTTCTGCAGGCTCATAAACAACACCTCACTAGCTTTACTCCCATGGAATAACCGTGTTCTGATCGTCGTAATCCTTTATGGCGTCAATCGCGCGGAGGTTGTGGTGCACGTAGATGAGGCGGTTGTGGTTGACATGCGTCATGCGGTTTCGCTTGAGCGACTTGATCCAGCCGGCTTCGCTGTTGACACGCTCGACAGAGCCTGAGGAGACCGGCTGGGCCAGCACCTTGATCGCCACCTCCTGCAGCTCGGGCGTGGAGCCGCCCCAGGTGCGCCACCACTGGTACGGCACCATGCCCGGCGCCTGTGCCTGCCTCTTGCAGTCGCTCTGTGCAAATGCACCCTGCTGGTCGGTGTATTGCTCGTACTGCTTGATGGCCAGGTCGAAGGCTGCCTTGTCGCCCAGATGAATCTTGTTAATGCACGCGTGGAGGCCATCTGTCACCTGAGCAGGAGAGGGATAGTACGATGGGGGAAATAGTGGCAGTGCAATTAAGGATTGCAAAGAGGTTAGAGGACGTCTATTCAGGAACTGACAACGAAGGCTTCAGCCCTTCAATACCAATTTCCCACACATTGCTCAAAAGCCAAAATTAGCCATGGACTAATAACAAATAGCGTGCCATGAAGAAAAATAAGAATTACTTAGCCATTTACTCACTTCCTTGATGGTATATTGTGCGTGGTCAGGGCCCCAGTACTTGGGATTGAGCGCGTAGCCAGCGGCGTGGATGATGGAATGCATGTAATCCCAGCGCTTGCGCACGAGGGCCTGCAGCTGCTTGGACAGGTCTTTGTGCAGCCCGCGGATGTCTTGCACAGCTATGAGGAGCTCGTACATCATGTAGTACAGCTCGCCTGTTGCTGGCTTGTCGCCGTCGAAAATCTTGAGCACGGCCTTCATGGGCTTGAAAATGTCAACGAGCATGCGCACGCCGGACCAGAACTGCGGGCTGCCCACAATATCCTGGACCTGCGTGAACGCGGGCCACCACTTCTGCGTCTCGGCGTACTGCACCAACTTCTCGTCCTCGAAGGTGAGCATGAGCCGGGTCTTGGCGTCGTGAACGCTCTCCGCCGAGTAAAACCTGAAGCAGCAATGCCATGAAAAAAATGATGCCATCGTCACAACTGTGAAAATGGAATTAGTAACACGCCAACAACAGTATGATTGTGTCTCAATTAAAGCAATGATAAACTAGCAGAATTAAGCGAAGATGATGAGAAAAAAGAGGGCGTAGCAAATTGTGGATATAACTCATGAAATCACAGCGATATACCTGGTGCCAAAGCGGGTGTCGCCGTACTTCTTGAGAGTCTTGGCGCTCTTGTCCAGGCCCATGAAAAAACTGTTGATCTTCTCGTGCCCCAGCACGAATACCACCACCGTGTTCACTTGTGTCAGGACCTTGTCCACCGCTGGCTCCTTGCCGATGTCCTCGAAACACAGGTCCAGCGAGTGGGCACAGCACCTGGAGATGATGATGTGCGGGAATGATGCCTCGAGGAGTTTCTTCATGTTCTCCATGGATGTTGTGGTGTCCGTAATCACCTGCACGACGTTCGCTGCGCCGACGGCCTCGATGTGAGGCTGTGCCAGTTCTGCCATGAATTCAGCAGACTTCACCTGCCCCGTCACGTGGTCGGATCCGACGAAGTATGTAAAGGTGGGCAGATGGAAGACGTTCATGATGTGAGATTCGCGACTGCAGTCTTTCCAGCCATCCGTGATGAACGTCCCTCCCGTGCCTGCGGCCATCTGGGTCTTCTCCATGACGTCCTTCTCCAAGTCCTTGGCAACGAGGGGTGCGTCCCGGGTCCGCATGGTATAAGAGCTTGGCGCCAGGTACTGCACCCCTCCTCGGCTGATGGCGGACAGAGCAGCTTTGAAATGCGCGTTATTCACAACGTTGAATGGGATACCGGCCGACATAAACCCCTTGCAAAGCAGCTTGTCGATGGCGGGCTTTCCCAGCCCGACAGCCGCGGCCATGGTCTGCTGGCGCAGTGCCGGCTGAGATGACTTGATCTCGACGACGTCAGCAGTTGCACGTCCAGTCGAACCGGAGCCGGAGGAGGACGCCATGCGTTTGCCAAGTGCAGATGCGGGCCCGGCACCTCGCAGGAAGGTCGGCAGCTGTTCGCCGTTCTCGTCGACGTCGATGTCGTCTTCATCTCCGATGAGGCCGTTGTCGCTGTCATCATCGGCGCGAGCCATGTGCCTCTCTTCTGCGATGCACTCCTGCTCACGGCGGGCACGAACCGCCTTCCTCCTGGTGGTTTGCAGCTTCGCCTGGAGCAGGCGTGGCCGCAGCTCGGTGGGCGGCTTCGAGCAGGGACTGACTCCAGCCGAGTGGGCAAACTCCCCTCCAAGAAAATGCGCAGTTGCCCTGCTCGTGCTGCCACGCCAAGCATGGTAACATCGGCTGCAGGTCATATCGTAGTTGTTGGTCAGCTTGTTGCCCTTGACAATTCTGTGCTTGATGATGTACGTCCACACCGTTGTTCCTGACAAGTCGACGTCTTCGCCATCCTCGTCAGACATTGCACGATCCTCGTCAGACATTGACATTTTTGCTCGCAATTCTCGTGTGCGGCCTGCGGCCGGGTGACAATTCTGCCTTTGCCAACAAAGCTCGCAGTTTTAAGCCTTGCATTTCTACAGATTCCCGCCCAAAAAAGGGGCCGTGAAGTGGGCAGCACGTACCCGACTGAAATTTCAAAATAAGATCGCGTCGAATTGTGAAAGTTCAGACGGGTCACTACTTAGTAGAGATACGAAATCTGTGCCTTCAAATCGTTGCCCTGTCGTTCTGGCATCCTAGCCGCGCAAAACGTAAAAAAAACGCGGAAAACACGCCATCATACGGTATAATACGGTATTATACGTCATTATACGCTAAAACGTATTATAACGTATGAATCATACGCTCAAAGCCAGCGTATTACGTATTATACCGTATTATACCGTATTATACGGCGTATGATCTCACTCTGGGAGGCAGGAACCTGGGCCCTCAAAGGTCTGATCAACCTCAAGGGACCAAGCGGTCTGTGGCTGAGTGGGCACAAGCAAGGTTAGGCTTGTTTCAAGCTGGTCCAGCTCCAAAAGAAGAAAGGGTTGGAGTTAGCATTTTGGGCAACCAATATGCTAAGTGGATGCAGTTTGGAAAGACCTTTCCAACGCCGTGCTGACCGCCTGAAACAGACAAGGGACGAGAAAGATATGAGGTCCCGAAGTCCTAGCCGTCCGTGGCCGACTAGGGTACAGTCCTCTGGTATAGTGGACAGGACACGTGGCAGGCCGTGCCTGCACAGGCTTAGCCTGACTATCACGTGACTGTGGTCCACGTAGACCAGAGGAGCAGCAGCCTGTGGCTGGTGGAATACAGGACTGGCACAGGTCTGCAAGGATACTAGACCTTGCAGGCTTGTGACAGGTCCTGTACTTCCTAGGTTGCAGAGTCTAGGCAAATCCAGTTCGTCCTGGCTCTGCACTGATGCCAGTGGACGTTGAGGATTTGCTTGCCTGCCTGCACGTGCCTCGTCACGCCGATGGGAACGAGGAACAACGCAAAGGATATAGCTTGGTCATGGGGGATGACCAGCTATCTTGGCAAGCACGAACCGAGGCTCCCACATTGGACGTGGAAACGCTCACCGTGGTCGTGGCTTGGTGCACGGGTTAAAAGGTTGCTGCCTTGCAACTTTGGCTCATCCCGTTGTGGCGTGAGTGACCAGGAACTCACAGTTCTGGCTGCTCGCTAACTCAAGGGAAGGGCGTGCCTTCCTAGAACGGGTGGTGCCTGATATTGCAGGGGCTCCGAGGGTGACTATCAACGATGATCACGTGCGCACAGAGGTTTTTATGATGGGGGTGCAGTTTGTTCGCGAGCAACGCTGTGGGGTGGTGGATCGGTCGGCGCTGACTCTTCTATTTACCCACCCCCAGTACCTTGCTGGGTTCCTGTCCATGTGGCCCCGGGGTACGTGGGTGGAGCTATCCAGGATGGGTCGGCATAAGATGTCTCCCTATCAGATGGCCTTCGAGTGGGATCTATGTGCGAACCCCGGGGTGATGATCCGTCAAATGACCCCCGTGGGGCGACGGGCTCTCCTTGAGGCCCAGCAGCAGCGGCGGCCCACCAGCGGCGGACGCTAGAGTGGATATTTCAGTTTTTGTGTTACGTCGCGTAACAATTCGTTGTAGTTACGGACGTAAATTAGGTCCTTTGCCTCGGTTGTTCCTAGGTTTACGTGTAGTTCCAACTGGGACACTATTGTCCTCGTAACAGTACCGTGGTACATTGGGTGCTTTTGGGCGCCGCGCCGCGTACTTTATTAGTGGTCCTTATCCTTTGGTAGAATGTAGTGGACCGGCGTGCATCTGTGCATCTGCCTGTGGTTCTGTAGGCGAGGGCCAGGTCGGCCCGAGCTTGTTGGACCGTTGGTGACCATTTATGCACGTTCCACTCCTTGTGTGGGCACTCGGCGTGTGTTAAATGAATTAACACATATATATAATAGGCTTGGGTCACGGCAGTGTAGTGTGTTTCCTTCCTCTATTCCTGGAATAAACGGGTTCGGGTAAATGGTTGTATGGCGTATTACAGCAACACATACGTGAATGCATTGAGATCTGCACCGTCTCGTTCGTCTTTCGCTAGGGGTTTGAGTAGAGGAGGCCTGACCAATTTAGGTAGTATCAGGCCCAGTAGAGGTAGAGGTGGAGGTAGAAGTTTAGGACGTAACAATGGTTCCGGAGGAACTTTCGTAGGTAGAGAACGAGACGACGGTCCTTTGTCACATACGCCTTTGCAAGAACCCTTCCGCGTCCAGGGATACGAAGACGACACTTCCTTGACAGGTAATGGGCGGGTCGCCGTCAAGCTGGGAGAGTAGTGCTGCCCGGTTCGGGACACGATCTGCCTAGATGCTAGACCTGCTCGTAGCGGATAAATCCTTTCGTAGATAGCTCCTTCGTTTTGTTTTCCTGCGCAAGTTCTCTTCCTGTCGTAGATAGAGAATTGTTTGGTTTGACCACAGTGAGACGAGTAGCGTCGGGTAGACTACACCTTTTTCCTTCGTGCTGCCTTGTTTTATTAGACGGCCGCACCCGCAGAGATACGGGTCGCTGCTTTTAGGACGAACGCTGGACTATTCGGTCGCTGATTTTAGGACGAGCGCTGGACTATTCCGCCCTCATGCTGCTTTCGGTGCTCCAGATCGCCCAGATAAGTCGCCTACCCCTTCTTCTAGCGTGACGTCACAAGACCCACCAGGTGCGTTACCATGAGTCAGCGTCGTGTTTTTACTGCTCCTTCCCATTCGTCTAGTGACAATAGCTTAGCCAAATATTACGTAGTTATTACCCCTCAATGGTCAGCCATTTTCCTTTCTTGGTCAGATGCTAGGAAGATAGTGCAAAACCGTACTTATAACGTAGTTAGGTATAAGAAATTTGTTACCTTCGACGAAGCTCAACAATTCCTGATAGACCATAGTGAATCAGATTTAGGCCTTCATGTACGTTCTACTCCTCATGGTCGTCCTCCCGTAGAAGCTCTAGTTTTTGCTACTCCTCCTTCTTCTCCCCCTAAACGGGCTGCATCTTCATCTATCTCAGATACTCCTCTCACCTTAGAGTTTGGCTCCCTATCCATTACTGTTGTTAAAAAGGATTGATTTTAATTGTGTCCTTGCTTCAGACATTCAAGGTTTTTCCTTTTTCCCTTGTTGCTTTCATTTAGATTCCTATTCCTTTACTTAATTAAAGATGGATCCAGTGGGTGGAGATATGTCGCCTATACCTACCAATACTACTACTACTACTAATAATAATACTAATAACAATAACAATACTCGTGGTAACCGACGGGACTCCTTGGAAACGGTGCACCATCTCACTCCTCAAGGTAATCTGCGTACCTCACCTTCTTCTCCTGTTACTGGTGGTCGCCGTCGTCCCTCAATTACCCCACCTACCTATGAACAACGTATGCAAGTCAGATTTAGTCATGACCCTTCCCTTACCTTGAACCAGGCCCCTGCTCCTCCTGCAACCTTGGCTCAACCCTCCAGCAGGTCCTCACTAACTAACAATGCTTCTAGGCCTCCTTCCCACCCTGTGCCTTCCATGCCTGCTTTTAACACGGGTCGTACCTCTGCCCCTGTCGGCCCTTCTGGGCGCCCTAGTGCAGTTCCCTTTTACCCACCTGCTTCCTGGACCTACCCTGATACGGCCTATGAGGCTGCCCAGGTCCCTACCCGTGTGGCTGATTTAGAAGTTAATAGTGATTTCAGCACCATGCCTCTAGATGACAGAAACTATGATCATTTTGCCTACTCCTCTCTTCGTGAGCAATATACTGTTCCCTTCTCCTATGGGCACCAGCCTGAAACGGTGGCCCCTTCTAGACCCCTACCCAAAACCTTTCCTCTTCCTTCTTTCTATCCCGCTTATGTAGCAGTGGAAGATAGTGGCCCTATGGGAAAAACTGACTCTTCTAATCCCCCTAAGCCCCCTGCTCTTCCCCTCTTTGCTAACCTTCCCAAGCTGGATGTCAAGTCTACCCCTCAACAGTTTTTCACTTTTATTATGTTGCTTACCCAGAACACAGAGTCGTGGCAGAATCATAATAGATGGCGTCTCTCTGATGCTGTACTAGTCCCTCACTATCTTACTACCTGCATTACTCCTGAGCTTGCTAACCTCATCCAGTGTGAGTCTTTGGCCTCTCATGCCTATCCTAACTCAGTAGCAGAATTGTTTAAGCGTTTAGAGAACCATTTAGTCCCTCCTGATGCAGATTGGCAGGATAGATTAGCCTTTGGTACCTTGCAGCAGGGTACTAAATCATTTAACCCATAGTCCGGAAACAGTTCGATATATCGAACTGTTTGACCCCCGGTGGCGCGGCGCTCAATTCCAGGAGCGCCGCGCCACCCGTGACGGATGTCAGTGGTCCGGTGGGTCTGGGAACACTTAGGGACGAAGGTGATGCATAGGTTTGGGGGTAATATTCGCCATAGCCTGGTAAATACAACGTGTATTGAGACAGTATCACGTGACTTTGGCGGGAAATTTTCACTCGCGCGCGCGCGTAACGAGATATGGCTGCTAGCGTGCCGTTATCAAGGAAATTTTGCGTCTCGCGGCTTGTAATGGTTCAGAATGTTGCTCAGAATGATGATGCGTGATTTTCGTAGGTCAGGGGTGGCCAGATGTATAGCATTGGTAAAATACAGGTAGGGCATTACTGCTTTCTTGGTCGTCAGTACCAGATGAGTAATGGCATGCCATATTTCGATTTTCTTCTTATGGCCCGGCAGTCTGCGCCAGCCCGAGCACCCAGTTTTGGTACGGGACATCCGCAGCAGCGTCCCTGTGAATTCGGATACGTTTATAGGTCATCTTTGCACAGAACATCAACCTGGTAATCATGTCGGATGCATGCATTATGCGGCTATGGCGGCCTATGCCTGGAAAGCATTAGCCAGTGTGAGATATGAGGGTCCCGGCCAGCAGAACCCGGAAAGGTCGTGATCAAGCCAGGTACGGCAACGTGTTTGCATGTCGTTTGCACGGGAATCTGTCGTTTATACATCCATTTTACACGAGTGTATCAGTGCCTCTTGCAGCAGGTTTCCATGCCTGCTGTATGAGTGCTATTAGCCCCAAATCTGCTCAGTTTGTGGTGTTTCTTTGGAGGATGCCATTCCGTTAGTGCTGGTTTAGCACTTCTTTGTTTCCCAGCACTTTTTACAGTCCTATGTGGCTGTATACAATGCATAAGTGTGTGGCATTTCATGGATGGCTGCTTACGCGCGCGTAACCCACACACGTAAGTGAGCGCATTATATAGGTCAGATGGGCTATCCGTGCGGTCTGACCCAAGGAAAGCATGGTGGCACTATCTATTGAGATTGTCCAACCCCAGAATAATTTTTTAGAACCCTCCCTGCAGGGGTAAACTACTAAGGGGATTTCCCTTGCCTGAAAATGATCGTCTTTTGTCCAACTTTGGCAGTAAATATCTTGCAAAGCACTGAATGGACTTGAGATATTATTGCATTTTCTGAAAGCCCTTAAAGTGTAGATACTCCTAGCACCTTGGTTGGGGGTATTTGGAGTTGTGGCCTACTATGAGTTATGATTTTTTCCATTTTCAGGGGTCTAAAAATGCCAAAAACCCATTCCCGGACTATGGGTTAAGGAGTATATGAAAGAATTTGATGCCCAGATGGTACGAATTAGGGATTTGTCGGGCGCAGAAGTACGTGCTCGCTTCCTACAGGGCCTCAGTAGACCCTTATTACGTGAAGTAAAGCGCCAGTTCTCTGCCTACCGTTTTACTGACCTGCCCCTCAAGCATGTGCGTCAGCATCTCTTACGAGTAGCAGATTTCTTCACCACGCCTTCTCTTCCTACCCGTTCCCGTATTAATAATATTATCCTTACCCCTGAGGAGGAGAACTCCTATGTAGAAGAATTAGATATTTGTGTTACTGACCTTTCAGCTCTGGATGTCTCTCATATCACATGCTATCATTGTAAGGAAGTAGGTCATCTTAAACGTGAGTGCCCCAAGTTCCTTTCGGGTGCTCCCCCTCATCCCGACGCTCGCCCTCCTCGTACCCCTCAGCGTGCTCCTATTCGTCCCACTTCAGGACGCATTCCCTCAGCTACCCCTGGTAGGCTGAATGCTGTGCAGACAGGACCCCCAGGGTTCCCCTATGATAATCAGGCTCCCGCACCCTCTTCGATCCCTCGTGACCCTCCAGCAGTGGCTTTTTCGCCAGGGTCTTCTTCGGGGTTAGTTCCTATGGATTTGGGGGGGGAGGGGGAACAGTAGGCCTGTCAGCCGGGGGTAACCTGGACAGGTCCTTAGATAGTACCCCAGACAATAATTTTTGCTTGCCTGTTTTTATAACCTCTGTAGGAGCTGAATCATCCCTACCCCTACGTGTGCGTCCTCTTATGTTCTTGAATGGTGGCTTAACCGTTCCTCACACTGTTGTAGACCCCTTCTTGCATGCTGATGAACTTTTGAACCTCTCTGTGTTAGTGGATAGCGGTGCGGCTAGCTCCTTTGTGAGCGAGGCCCTAGTTAGGCGTTTAGGACTAGTCCCTATCCCTCACACAAAAACGGTCACTGTCCATTATGCTGACGGTCGCACCAGTCATTCCCCGGGTACGGTGTCCCTTCCCCTGGTCATACAAGGACGTACGGTCAACCTGACGGCCACTATAGGCCCTATCACTACAGCTGATGTATTACTAGGATTAGATTGGCACCAGGATAATAAGATTACTATTAATTATGATACTATGGTCATTTGGTTTCCAGATAGCTCCTACTGGGTACCGGAACGTCATTATAGATTAGAAAATTTATCCTTGGTAGATATTACTCCTCCTACACCTGTTGATCCTCCTGTAAGACCTATACCTGAAGTATTAATGTCCAATGACGAATTGCGATCTGAACTAAAGGAATATGGATACCTATTATGTATGTTCCTTCAGTTAGAAGTACAGGAGATACCTATCACTAATAATAGTGTGGAAATAGATGTAAACACAGTGGATACAATAGGAGTGGGATTTACTGAAAATGAAATAGTAAGATACATGGCTGTGATTAATTAATTAATTAATAGACACGTGACTGCGTCACGTGAGCATAAGTCCTCAGTGGGAGGGGAACATGGGATGGAATGGATGGTATAAGCTATCTAGGTCCTAGTTACAGGGGTGTGGGCACCGCGGCCCGAATCGCTATGAATGCCATACTTGGTCACACGCGGAGCCCCCACAGGCTTGGGGGTGGTCTCCTTCATCACTACTTGCCATCTATCCTTGCGCACCATCTGCCTCCATATTACAGACAAACCAGGAGGCTGCCCGGGGGTGAGCCCGTCACGTCTAGTGTAGCACATGTCCATGCCGAGTCTATCACGAAAAGTCCACGGGTGGCGGCCCTGCCGCGCGCGGCCGGGGCACGCCAGGTGAGGACATATCGCCCAGGCTGGGCGGGCTTGGTGCCAGCTAGTCTATCTGATGTATCTACCTGATCTGTGCGGGCCAGGTGCCCGGCTAGGCCCAGGCGCCTGTGCCTAATAATGTGGGAAACATAGGGCAAATCAGCGTACAAATCCTCATTACTAACGTGCAAACCAAAGGGGATGTCAAGGGCCTTGCGCAGCATCTTGGTGACGGCGCCGTCGAGTCGTTGCTCCAGCTCCTGCATCAGTGTCCACGTCTCGGCGCCGTAGGTCAGGATCGTCAGAATGACGACCTTGAAGAGGTCACGCTTGACGATCCGGGGTAGGGCGGGGTTGCTCCACCAGCGGCGGTGGTCATGGAGGTGCGCCCACGCCATGCCGATCCGTGTCGTCATGTCGTCCTCGCAGTCAGGAAGCCAACTGCCGAGCAGCTTGAAGCGGCCTGAAGTAGGGTAGTTGACCTCGGCATCGTCTAAGAGGCGGAGTGTGGGTGGGGGCCCTGCCATGCCGAGGGCCAGGGCCTCCGTTTTGGGGCTGATTTCTAGACCAACCGCCCGAGCCTCGAGCGCCAGGCAGTCCAGCCAAAGTTGGGCAGACTCCGGCTTCTCGATGAGCGTGATGTCGTCGGCATAAATGAGGTCAGCTAGTAAATTCTGCTTGTTAGTCGGCCCCCCTTCCCCAAGCTCGTTCGTGATCGCTAGGCCAGGGGCACGGCCTGCAATGCTAGCAAAGCGAGCACGTGCCTGGCGCATAACATAATCCACTACAATAATAAACAGGTACGGCGACAGGACGCAACCCTGCCAGACGCCGGTCTGCAGTGGGCAGGGCGGGGTTATGCCGTGCTGAGTGCGCACCGAAGTGGTGGACCCCTCATACAGCGTGCGGATGACGGTAATCAGGGGAGTGGGGACGCGAGCGCGAGCAAGTACAGCCCATAGAGCGTCCCAGAGGACAGAATCAAAAGCCTTGATGCTGTCGACGAAGATCATGGCTGTGATAGATTCCTCAAAAGTGTTTGAAGAAAAGACCCCTTCTTATCCTCCTCCTCGTTCTGTTTTACACCGTGTAGTTATTAAGGACGGTGCAGTTCCTACGCACTCTCCGATGTATAGAATGGGCCCTACCGAATTAAAGGAACTAAAACAGATTTTAGTGTCACTATTAGAAGCAGGATTGATAGAGCCTAGTAACTCCCCCTACTCAGCTGGTGTTCTGTTAGTTCCTAAGCCAAATGGCAAGTTTCGCCTCGTTACTGATTATAGGAAGTTAAATGATATTACTGTGAAGTCTAAATACCCTCTACCTCGTATTGATGATATATTTAATAAAGTTAAAGGTTCCACTTGTTTCACGGTACTGGATTGTGCGGATGGATTTTGGCAACTACGCATAGCTCCTGAGGATGGCCATAAAACCGCCTTTGCTACCCCTTTTGGTCATTACCAGTTTAGAGTAGCGGCTATGGGACTCTGTAACTCTCCTGCCTCTTTTCAAATGTTAATGAATGAAGTGCTTAGACCTGTTATTGTATGGGGAATTCTCACCTTCCTCAAGTGTCCTCTGATTTAAAGGATCCTTCCTTCTCCTCTGTTTCTTTATCTGAGCATGACCGTTCTTGTGCTCAAGCTTACTTAGATGATATCCTTATTTACTCTCCTGATTTTGAAACGCACCTACGTGATTTAAAGAAAGTATTAGAAATAATGGCTGAAAATTCTTGTGGGCGCGCCGTGCTAAAGTTCGTTCGGGTAGGAGTGTCCCATTTTTAGGGCACGTTCTGTCAGATGCCGGGGTCGCTACCGACCCGGATAAAACTAAGTCAATTCAGGAATGGCCTACCCCTACCGACGTTAAAGGTGTACGTAGTTTTCTAGGGATTGCTTCTTACTATAGGCGTTTTATCCCGCGTTTCGCAACTATAGCAGCCCCTATTAATCATTTATTAAAGAAGGATATCCCCTTTGTTTGGAGTAGTGAATGTCAGTCGGCTTTTCAGTGTCTAAAATCCCTACTCCTCTCCCCTCCCGTACTCATCCTACCGGATACTACTAAACCCTTTGTTGTAGCTACAGATGCTAGCAAGGTAGCTATAGGGGGCGTCCTTCTCCAGGATCAGGGTCAGGGCTTACAGCCAATTGAGTATATCTCTAGGACAATGCTCCCTGCGGAGCGTAACTATCCCGTACACCAGCAGGAACTTTAGCTGTGGTGTATTGTTGCCACGCGTGGCAGCACTTTCTTAAAGGTGCTCAATTTGATGTTTGTCTGAATGAACCCTGTGAGATAGATCCTTATAGATTAGTTATCCAGACGGATCACCGTCCCCTTACCCATCTTCTCTCACAACCCAACCTTACCCCTCGTCAAGCGCGCTGGATGGAGTTTTTAGCACAGTTTTCCCCTTTTAAACTTCAGTATGTTAAGGGTGTAGATAACATAGTACCAGATGCACTCTCCCGTCGCGCAGATTACTCCTTTTTCGAGGACCTTGATGTTCTCAATACTACTCTAGTTCCTACTACTATGGGTGTAACCCCTTATGGTGAACTACCTGATGATGAATCCTATGCCTACCTCTTTCATACAGCTGTTCGCATGCCTGATCTCCTTTCTCACGTAGGACTCTCTCTCCCGTGTGAGGCCCTTCCTGTGGCCTCGGTGGGGGGGAGGGGAAAAATAAAATTTCTATACCGCTTAGCCATATAGCGACTAGGTCAGGAAAGTCTTATGAAAACATAGTCCCTCTAGGACCTCCCCTTCTCTTTGGCAAGGCGGTAGGAGACCTCTTTAAACCTGTTCTGGATACCTCTGTAGCGATGCCTACCTCTGATCTTGAACGCCTTATTAGTAGATTTACGGCCACTGAGCCGGAAGCTTTAGCTGCCATTGCTGCCCATCCCCGACAATTAGGCAAGCACCCTTGTAAATTTGTAGGTGGGTTTTTATATGTGCAGATAGCAGAGGCGCCTGTATGTCCCTCCTATCTGTCGCTCCTCCTTGCTCTTTGAGTTGCATGACTTAGCTGCTCATCAGGGTGGTAAACGGGTACGGGACCTAGTAGCCCGCTCTTACTACTGGCCTTCCCTTTTAAAGGATGTAGATGAGTATGTTAGAACCTGTCAATCTTGCCAGGAGATGAAACCCAACAATGTAGGACAGATAGCAGAGCCTAGGACCCTACCTGATCCCATCATGCCGTGGGACTCCATTATGATGGATTTTGTAGGACCTTTTAGGAAGAATGATAGAGGTAACGCCCAGATCCTTGTTTTCGTAGATCGTTTTACTCGTATGTGTCATCTCGTGCCGTGTCCCTTAGAACTCACCGCACGCGATTGCGCACGCCTATACCTTAATAACGTATATAGATATCATGGTTTGAGTAGGCAGTTTATTAGTGATAAAGATAAGCTATTTACCTCTGACTTTTGGCAGCAGTTTTTCGCTGCTATCGGTACCAAGGTTACATTCGGTACTGCCTATCACTCCTCCTCCTCTCATCTAGTAGAGCGTCTTAATAGGGTAGTGGAAGAAGCGCTGAGGCACTATGTTAATGGCTCGGGGAGTGATTGGGAGGATTATCTATGCTTGGTAGAGTTCTCCCTTAACAATTGCCCCAGGCTGCGCATGGCTATACGCCTTTCTTCCTAGATACTGGTAGACAGCCTCTTACTCCTACCTCTCTCTTAGCTAGTCCTTTACGGGACAGGGACGATGTGTCCCGGGATACTGTAGAAGGTGTACAGGCCTTGCTAGATAAAATGAAAAATGCACATGATCACGCGATTTCAGGGTACCAAAAGGCTCAGGCTAAGTACCTTGCTAGGTTGCGTGCCTCCTTAGATAGAAGAGCGCCTGAAATAGATATAGGAGATTTAGTCTTAGTAGAAGGCCCCCGTGTTGGCCGTTTTGCTCACAAGTTCGAAGCAGAACTTAAAGTGAAACTTAGGCCCGCCTTCTTAGGACCCTTCCGTGTGTTGTCTAGAGTAGGTAATTTCTTATATAAAATAGATATCCCTACCTCTTGGCAGACACATTCTAACACCTTCCATAGAAGCCAGCTGAAGCTTTATCACCAAAGCACGTTCGCTGGTAGAGAACTAGCTCCTGCCCCTTTAGAGCATAACCCTGATACTGGTGAGGTAGAAGACGAGGTAGAGAGTATCGTGGCCCATAGAGATATCAAAAAGGGCCGCGGTACCCAGCGCCAGTATAAGGTGAAATGGATGTATGCTCGTAGTGAGGTAGATAAAGTATGGTACACGGAGAGTGAGTTAGATGGTTGTAGCCGCTTGTTGCAGGACTACAAAACCCTACACCAGCTCTAGCTGGCAACCTGCCCCTCCCTTATCGTATTCCTGCTGTTGGTGGTGGTTGGTTGTCCCCTCCCCTCCGCAGCCATCATGGCTGACTCTACCCCTCCGTCGGAGAGCCGCTGCCTTCCCCTCCACCACCGGACCCAGAGCTTACTTCGAGGCCCTTCCGGGCCGCTGGGTGTCACGTTCCAGTTATCCGGGTGGCATCGTTCAGCCTGCCCTCCAGGCTCAGCATGCGGCTTTAGTCAGGGCTGCTCTCTTTGGGGTCGCGTGGTTCGGCCCGGCCCCTGATGATCCGCACCAGCTAGTTGTGCATGGGTTCGACGATGCCGGGCATTGTCTGTTAGGATGTGGCTCCCGCTGTCCAGCCTTGGGCAGATAGCCGCTGTCCTTCAGTGCCCCCGGGTGTTTTCCTACCTGTCTACCCCTGTGGGCCGCTCCTGCCTACGGGATGTGTTCCCCTGGCTTCCGGGCGAGGGTGAGGCAGAAGTAGATGACAACCCCTGCGACCTCCTACGGGCAGTAGAGTTCATGGAAATCGCAGACCAGTCAGCGGGAGTAGCAGTTGGTGACCCTTCCCCTACGGACGCACCAGTCGAGGCACAGTACACTCCAGAGTATTCAGCCTCAAGTGCAGCGTCCTCCTCCTCAGTGTCGGCTCCTTCCCCTGTCCCGTCGTCACCACGGTCGACCCGGCGTGCGTCAGTGGAGCCTACCCCTTTGGGTTTGGAGCGCGAGCCTGATCATCTCTCGGCGACTGTTTCGGCGATGCAGGCCCAGATCCAGTCCCTGACCGCGGCGTTCGGGGCCTTCATGGCGGCCCAGGCGCAGGCTCCAGCCACGCCAGGTGGGGTGTCTGTTGTATCTGCGCCCCCTACCCCTTCGGTTGCCTCGGCGCCTACGGTTTCGCCTGCGCTGTGCGAGCCTTCGGTAGCTGCGGTTTCCTCTGTTGCTGCGGCTCCTACGCCTCTGGTTGCCTCTGCGCCTGCGACCGACGTGCCTGCGCCTCTGCGCGAGTCTTCCGCCCCAGTGGCCGCGCCCGCCGTCGCCGCCTCTGGGCCGCCCGCCGCGCCATCGCAGCCATTGCATGCGGGGTTTCTTTAGCGACACGGGCGATCTTCCCAGGCTTTGGGAGGGTGGTCCCCCGCAGAGGATTCCGGTGCATGCCCGACTGGAGCTTGGATGGCAACCAATCTTATGCCGGATTGCCTGCCCCTACGGGCCCTGTTTTCAATATGTGGCCTGAGGGTGCGCCGTCATCGGAGACCGGCGCGCCAGTTGCGGTGGCGGGTCCGTCGCGGCCCCCTTCGGCCTCGGGTCCGGCGCGACCTCCTGTTGTACCGGTGCCGTCTACGTCTGTGCCGGTTCCTACCCCTGCTTCGGCCCCTGCCCCTTCGGCCTCGCGGTCTTTGGCTGCGGTTGTTCGGGCTACCGGTCCGGATCCTCGCGCCACCCGCGCTGCTGATTCCCTCCGGGAGTTGTCCCAGGGCGATCGGGACCGGGCCCCTTCTGTGGTGCATGCGACGCCGGAGTCGCGCGACACGCCCGTCCCGGGTATGGTATGTCCGCGCTCGCCTGCCGACAGTGTGACCTGCCGCGCGCCTCCGCCGAGCTGGCCATTTCGTCCATGTCCTACGGGTTCTCCCAGGTGTGTCGGGCGCCGCGGGACCGTGGCCTACCCATTGAGACTGATCGGCCTCCTTTCGACATGGTTATTTTAGCTGATCCTGTGTTCCAGGTGAGATCCTGGTTCGGCGCGTTCTGTATCGCTGGGCTAGGCGTCACAACGACTTGGACACCTACGGTGGGTTCCAGTGGGCTTACCCTCCGCCTCTGGGCATTATGGCTTCGGATGCCCTTACGGTAGAGTTTCCTGCGGTGCCGGGTGCTACGTACAGCACGGTTCTCCAGCCCATCCTGGAGTGGGATGCCCGTCGTCCAGCGCCCATCCCGGGCCAGGGTCTGGACTCCCGTGGCCATCCCCTCCTCGGGCTAGCGACTACCTAGAGACGTTCGGGTCGCGACAGTGCGCGCGTCGGTGGCGCTCCCGTGAGGTTCGGCACATCCGGATGTGGCCGTCTAACGTGGAGCCCCTGGTAGATCTGTTCTTCCCGACGGGTTTGCGCCCTCGGATCCGGTACCATCGCCTACTCCTGCGGGCTCTCTGTTTGATCGCGGTAGAGCCTTTCCTACGCCTCTTTGCCTGTGGTTTCCTGGACTGGGCCCGTGGCCAGGTCGTTCTTACGCAGCATAGGTATTACTGGGCCTTTCTGGGCCTTTTTCCTGATGGCGTGTGGGCCGATGTTTTCCTCACTGTAGATAGGCATGACAATGCCGATGATGTGGCCCACTACCAGGCGTACCTGGATGTTCTGCTGGCCTCTCGTGGCACTTACCAGACGGATGGCAACTAGATAGAGGGCCTTAGGCCCGACCTGAGGGTGTTGTCCCTCCGGTATATAGAGTCGCCCTCATATTCTGGCCAGTTGATTGGCTGTTCTTGGTCCTTGGTACTGATTTGTTTACTCTGTGTGTCCTGCCCAGTGCCGTCCCCCCGGCCCGGCAAGGACTCCGTTCCAGGCAGTTAGGGGAACCTCCCACCAGGCTTGGTGCTGGCTAACCCTACACCACCCGGCGTGGTGGTGGAGACCGTGTGAACTATTGGTGCTTTGTATCTTGGATGGCCTATCGATTGTGTTGGTGTGTGCTGGGTGCATTAGGTTTTTCCTACCCCTTTGGTTTCCTCCCTGTGCGTAGGGAGAGGGCTCCCTACCTTTGTGGGGGGGGAGGTGTTACGTCGCGTAACAATTCGTTGTAGTTACGGACGTAAATTAGGTCCTTTGCCTCGGTTGTTCCTAGGTTTACGTGTAGTTCCAACTGGGACACTATTGTCCTCGTAACAGTACCGTGGTACATTGGGTGCTTTTGGGCGCCGCGCCGCGTACTTTATTAGTGGTCCTTATCCTTTTGGTAGAATGTAGTGGACCGGCGTGCATCTGTGCATCTGCCTGTGGTTCTGTAGGCGAGGGCCAGGTCGGCCCGAGCTTGTTGGACCGTTGGTGACCATTTATGCACGTTCCACTCCTTGTGTGGGCACTCGGCGTGTGTTAAATGAATTAATAACACATATAGGCTTGGGTCACGGCAGTGTAGTGTGTTTCCTTCCTCTATTCCTGGAATAAACGGGTTCGGGTAAATGGTTGTATGGCGTATTACAGCAACACATACGTGAATGCATTGAGATCTGCACCGTCTCGTTCGTCTTTCGCTAGGGGTTTGAGTAGAGGAGGCCTGACCAATTTAGGTAGTATCAGGCCCAGTAGAGGTAGAGGTGGAGGTAGAAGTTTAGGACGTAACATTTGGGACGGATAGCGGAATGATCCAGTCCACAGAGTTCTGTCTACTACGTCAGGGTTGGTCACGTGTATCAACCTCTAGAGGAGCTGGTATTACTGACCTGCGGGTGAACCGAGGTCGGGACATAGTACTCTTATAGTAGTATTGTTTTGCTTCCTTATCCTATCTTTGTACGGTAGGGACTACCGACCCCCGTGGGGGGGGAGGAGTGTTACGTCCCGGCCCTTTTAGTCGGACGTAACAATGGAATAAACTACTAAGGCCTTGTGGCCGTTGTACTGGGTTTTATGAATATTGACTATTGTGTGAATTGGACTAGTTATTTTGGTCCTAGGTTGACCTTTTAGGGGCCGGTGCCGTGGCGCCGCGCCAGTTCTGGGTCTGTCTATAGTTCTAGGCGTGGATCCTGTAGTTGGGGGTCGATGTCGGCCCGGATCCTACGCGGAATGAGTGACTTGGATTGTCCAGTAGGATTTGGTGTGTATCTGCGCCGCAACCAACCTAGGTTTAATTAGTCCGAGGACGAGAGTCTCGTCCTCTTGGTTTGATGAATGATAAGTGCGAATACGCCTACACATTGAGCCCGGGGCAATTATCCATTTGTAATTGGTCTTGCTAGCCATTATAAGTGTGTACAAATTAGCTTGGTATCAAGCCGTGATGCCAGATAACTCACGACTCACGTCGTGAAGCGCAACCTACATTATGCTACCTTGAATTATTCCTAATTCCGGCAAGGAGGGTCTTTCGCTACGTAGCTCAGGCTAGGTGTGTCTGGGCTGGGACGTAACAGTTGATGGTCTAATGAAGTGGCAAACTGGTTATTTACAACAATTCCTAGTTTTCTTACATGGTTTGAGGCAACGATACTTACCAAAATGCTTGAAAAAGGCAAATTTTGCACTATTTATGCTAGCATACGTCACTATTTTGACATCAAACTGAGCCCAAACTTGGCCCATGGTCTAATCTAGAGGTTTTTAGGTTGCTTCCAACATTTCATAGCTTTATGACGTAGTTTGATATTGTTTAGGAGCTTACACTGAGCAAAATGCTTGAAAATGGCAAAAAATGCACTATTTATGCTAGCAAATGTCACTATTTTGAGTTCAGATTGACCCCAAACTTTGTGCATGGTCTATTCTAGTAGTAATTAGGCTGCTTGCAAATATCCATGATGGTTTGACGTGATTTAGTACTGTTTCCTATTTATTACTATTTATTTTAATGTAAAAGGACAAAAATGTACCTTTGTTGCTAGCAAATGTCACCAAGATGACGTCCGATCGATACCAAACTTTGTACGTGGTCTATTTTGGTTGCAAACATCATGCATGACAACTTTCAGCATAAAAAGACAAACTTCGGTACGAAGTACATTTATGCGTGCTGGAGTACATTTTTAATGGCTCAGGGTAGGGGTGTTGGAGAAGGCGGTGTCGAAGCAGGAGGCGTCAATCCCTCGATTGTACGCCAGTGACCCCACCCCCCTATAGGCTGAACGGTATAGAGGTTGGAGGAACCCTTTACCGTTGTTTAATGCCGATGATGGTAGCTGCTACCTACGCCTGTAAACTCGCTCAGGCCTGACTGGCCTAGCAATGACTAAGGTGACAAACCTCCGAGTCCAGTTTTACATCCGGCGGACTGCCGGCTGCGAAAGACCTACACCTGATCCACGACTGAATGTCGTGGACGATGGTCGGCTGTACTAATCAGAACTCGTATCCTGGAACCGAATACTCATACAAATATCACGCCATTCTGCATTCGGATGTTGACGTGTAGCTTTTATCGACCAGAACCAGAATCCATGTTAAATCCTAGTCCGCGGGCGTTGCCCCCTCGAAAAGTAGACGTGAGTCACTCTATGCCATTGCACTATTAACCGAGAGAGGATAGGTAAATAAAACACCAACAAATATATGACGCTATTGGCGAGAAACTGGAGCACCGTAGCAGAAAGGTACCTTTTGGCGAATTAATTAATTTTTGGCCCAAAATATATCAGATTCCGACAATTTTTTACCCCTATCTTCAATTTTTGGACCATGGCTTGGCATTGTAATGGCAGATCCTGACTGCCCTCGCCGAGATCTATCGATTGCGCTACTTAAACTTGAGATCAGACCCCCCCACCTCCTACTTGCCATTCTTGACTTTGGCTTACTTGGCGTAAGAGAATGACGTAAGAGCCATTTTTGCCAGTCTCGTAACAAGACTATCACCTGGTCCAAAACCGACCTTCGACTACCCGAGGGCAGATTTGGAATTCCCTTTGAGAGATCAGACGCTATTGGCGATAAACTGGACTAGGCAAAGAAACGGGGTCTCGTAGATCAACCCCAAAATTAAATTTGACTAGTGCAATCGACAGATCTCTCAAAGGGAATTCCGAATCTGCCCTCGGGTTATCGAAGGTTGGTTTCGGACCAGGTGATAGTCTTGTTACGAGACTGGCAAAAATTGCTCTTACGTCATTCTCTTAGTACGCCAAGTAAGCCATTGTCAAGAATGGCAAGTAGGAGGTGGGGGGGTCTGATCTCAAGTTTAAGTAGCGCAATCGATAGATCTCGGCGAGGGCAGTCAGGATCTGCCATTACAAAGCCAAACCATGGTCAAAAAATGGAAGATAGGGGTAAAAAATTGTCGGAATTTGATACATTTTGGGCAAAAAATTAATTAATTCGCCAAAAGGTACATATCTGCTACGGTGGTCCAGTTTCTCGCCTGCAATAGCGTCATGTGTCGATTGCACTAGTCAAATTTTATTTTGGGGTTGATCTACGAGGCCCAGTTTCCTTGCGTAGTCCAGTTTCTCGCCAATAGCGTCATATGCCCGCCGTCGTGCACCGTTGGAAGACGATGCACAACGTGACCATGCATGATGCGGGCATAGATGATCGACCCACAACCGGCCCATCAGTCAGTGACACTCACGATCATGGACTGTTTCGGAATAGCAGTGGGTTGAAACTTGAAACCCACTCACAATCGTGGACTGTTTCGGAATAGCAGTGGGTTGAAACCCACTCTCCCGACTAGCCACGAATGATAAAATACTGGAATGTGTTGTAAACCTGAAAGCCACCGGACTAGCTACGAATGGGCGTACACTGGAAAAGGCCCTAGACTAAGGCTCAGCCCACGTGGCTCGGCCTAGCTAGCCGGCGCTACACCACAGCGCCGGGCCCTGACCTACACATCATATGCTATTCAAAGCAAAGTAGGTCAACCCCCTGGAAAAAGGGTGCGTAACTAGTTACACAAATCTGACGACAGTATATTGTTACAGCCAATATGTCCAGTAACGAACCCTACATGTATAGGCTTGGACGTAACACTGCGCTGCATGGATCATCTGGGTTCAGTGCTTGCTGTCGGACGCCACCGTAGTGGCAATGAGTGGTGACCCGTGAGCACCGCATTCTGCTGCAGAGGAGCTGGCGTTCAGCGCGCAGGACGCCACCGTGCCGACAATTGACAGTGTGAGGGCCGTGGCGTGCAACTGTGCCCACCTGTACAAGTTTGTTGACGGGGGCGTGGCAGCCTGGGGAGGGCTGCGCTGATGTATGTGGTGGAGACTTTGGGGGCCGGCAGCTAGCCGGAGCACTTTGGCATTGACTAGTATCAATTAATCAATCATTTATGCGCGGTCCCGTTGGGGACACGCGGCCGAGCACGTGTAGTTCCTCACATCCCTGTATGTTGCACACTGGGAATGGGGCAGAGATTCTCGTCTTCGACCTCATGCCACTGGCATGCCACAGGTGCAATCGGACACGTCTAAACGATCCGGCATCCACTGTGGGTGCAATATTTTAGGCTATACCATCTTTTAAACATATCGCCCAGCAGAGGCTCTGCTTTTGTATAATTATTGTTCTAATGAGATCAGCATATACACTCCGTGGCATGCCTATGCCCGTGACACGCAATACCCGCATGTGCCCACTTTGCTCTACTGGCCGGCTGGCCGCGCACCTAGCTAGCCTAGCTAGTGATCACGAACGAGATTGGGAAAGGGGTGCCGACCAACAACAAGCAGAATTTACTAGCTGATCTCATTTAGCCGACGACATCACGCTCATTGAGAAGCCGGAGTCTGCCCAACTTTGGCTGGACTGCCTGGCGCTTGAGGCTCGTGGTGTTGATCTAGAAATCAGCCCCAAAATGGAGGCCCTGGCCCTCTGTCTGGCCGGGCCCCCCACTCCGCCTCTTAGACTACACCGAGGTCAATTACCCTACTTCAGGCTTCTTCAAGTTGCTAGGCAGTTGGCTTCCCGACTACGAGGACGACCTGACGACCCGGCAGCGCGTGGGCGCGCAACTCCATCGATCATGTAATGACCATGCACCGCTGCTGGTGGAGCAACCCCGCCCTGCCCCGGATCGTCAAGCGTGACCTCATTGAAGTCAAGGTCGTCATTCTTACGATCCTGACCTCCGGCGCCCAGGCATGGACGCGGACGCAGAGGCTGGCCGGAGAAACGACTCGACGGCAACGTCACCAAGATGCTGCGCAAGGCACTAAATATCCCCTTCGGTTTGCACCTTAGCAGTGAGGATTTGTACGCTGATTTGCCATATGTTTCCCACATTCTTAGGCACATGCGCCTGGGCCTAGCCGGGCACCTGGCCCGCATAGATCAGGTAGACACATCAGATAGACTAGCTGGCACCAAGCCCGCCCAGACCGGGCGCGTTTTGTCCTCACATGGCGTGCCCCGGGCCGCGCGCCCGGGCCGGGCTGCCATCCGTCGACTTTCCATGATAGGCTAGGCATGGGCATGTGCTACCCTAGACGGGACGGGCCTCACGCCCGGGCAGCCTCCTGGTTTGTCTTTAGTATGGAGGCAGAGGGGTGTGCAACCAAAGTGCCCCCCCCAAGCTTCTCATGCGGCTCATCCTGAACCGTCTGCGCACGGCCCTGGACGGCCACCTCAGCGAGACTCAGCACGGCTTCCGTCCAGGCCGCAACACAGTACAGGCGCTCTTCGCTACTCGACGCCTTGTGGAAGAACTGCACCGCCTTCAGCCTGGTGAGTCCCCTCTGCACCTTGTGCTGGTGGACTTCATCAAAGCCTTCGATTTGGCTTTCTGGCCTGCGCTGTGGGACATCCTCGCTCTGTTCTGGATCTCCCTTCCCCTTATTGCTGTCATCCGAAACCTGTATGAAGGGTCCACGTACCACTTCGGTGCGCACTTCCTACGGGACCACGCCACCATGCCCTTTACAGAAGGGTGTGTGGCAGGGCTGCGTGCTCTCGCCCTACCTGTTCATTATTGTGGTCGAATACGTAACATGATTCATGCAGGCGCGCAAGCGGTTTGCTCGCACTGATTGTGGGTAGGGAACCAGGGGTGCAGGTCAACAACCGTAATCTGGCATGGCGGGGCGAACACGGAGATTGGGCTGGCGGACATCATCTATGCAGACGACACCACCCTCTTCGTGGGCCCTGAGCACGTGCATGCGTGGCTTGACTGCCTGGCCATAAAGGCCCGTGCGGTGGGGCTTAAGGTCAGCAAGAAGACCGAGGCTCTGGCGATTGGGCTCACTCAGCCCCCGCCCGACCTCTTTCTCCTTCAGATGGCTCTCGAGTCCTCAGTATCGGGACCACGTCAAGTTGCTGGGTAGCTTATTCCCCAGCTGCGAGGCCGACGTGGACCACCGTATCTCCCTCGCCTGGCACGCTTTACGCCAATACCGGGCCCTGTGGCGCAAGCCGGCTTGGGCAAGCTAGAGAAACAGGTCCTGGTCCTCCCTGTTCTTACGTACGGGGCCGAGACGTGGACTCTCACTGCCGACCTTGCCAACAAGCTGGATTGCGCGGTCACCAACATGCATGCTGCGGTCAATTTTTCGTGTAGGATACGCTGCTCATGAATGCAAGGAGGACTTGTATCTCGGCATGCCATATATCACAAGCACCATGGGTTAAGCAGCGGCGCCTGCAGCTAGTAGGGCACTTAGCTTGCACCAACCAGGTAGACACCTCACGAGGCCCCTCTGCAGGGCTGCGCCCCGCCCAGCCGGGCCGGCACCTCCTCACGTGGGCCGGGCCCAGCCAGTTAAGATGCCGCAAGGCCCGCACCTTCAAAGAACAGCTAGTAGAGGACATTGGGGGCCTAGGTAGGCCTCTCCGTGATTTGGAAAAAGATGATGGACAAGGCCAAATGGACCCAGGTCATAGAGGACAACAAACCCCCTGCAGTGGGGAAGGAGCGTGTTTGCAAACGAGGGAGGCATGCTAGCCAAGACCCCTAGGGTCGCGAGCATCATAGATATGACATAGGACTGTTTTTGTAGATTAGATAGAATATATAGGATTGTTTTGTAGATAGCTTAGACCGGTAGGATTGCGTGCACCCATCCATCCATCCATCCATCCATCCATCCATCCATCCATCCATCCATCCATCCATCCATCCATCCATCCATCCATCCATCCATCCATCCATCCATCCATCCATCCATCCATCCATCCATCCATCCCCCCCCCCCCCCCCCCCCACCCACCCACCACCCACCCACCCACCCACCCACCCACCCACCACCCACCCACCCACCCACCCACCCACCCACCCACCCACCCACCCACCCACCCACCCACCCACCCACCCACCCACCCACCCACCCACCCACCCACCCACCCACCCACCCACCCACCCACCCACCCACCCGCCCCACCCACCCACCCACCCGCCCCACCCACCCACCCACCCGCCCCACCCACCCACCCACCCACCCACCCACCCACCCACCCACCCACCCACCCACCCACCCACCCACCCACCCACCCACCCACCCACCCACCCACCCACCCACCCACCCACCCACCCACCCACCCACCCACCCACCCACCCACCCACCCACCCACCCACCCACCCACCCACCCACCCACCCACCCATCCATCCATCCATCCATCCATCCATCCATCCATCCATCCATCCATCCATCCATCGGGTTAATGCTCCGTGACTCCCCAACGGGAGCACGAGTTTAATTAATTAATTAATTAATTAATTAATTAATTAATTAATTGATTAATGGAGGCAGATGGCTCGCAAAGATAGATGGCAAATGGTGATATGAAGGAGACCACCCCCAAGTCAGTGGGGGCTCCGCGTGTGACCCAGTTTGGCATTCATAGCGATTCGGGCCGTGGTGCCCACAACCCTGTAGCTAGGAACTAGATAGCTAGCATAATCCATTCCATCCCATGCTTCCCTCCCACTGAGGACTTGTGCTCACGTGACGCAGTCACGTGTACATTAATTAATTTAATCACGACACCTAAGTACTTACTTACTGTGGTACCAGTACTTGTGGCTGGGTAAGATTTGCCTTATCATGAACTGAAGCCTGCATAGGGGCCTACTGGGTGGAAATGGGATCGAACATGTGTCGATCACTGATTAGTTGGAATTTTCTGGTGTCATTCCCTAAATTACACCTGGAAGTACTGCCAATCCTGGACCAGAAAAGCGAGAACGCATCTGATCCCTAGCTCAGCTCACAATTTGTACTAGCGAGTCCTAACATGGATAGCCTTGGAAGTTGTAACGAAACTAGCACGCTAGAGGCGCTGTTCAGTCATTTAGCTCTGAGCATATCATTCAGTTCTGAGTAACTCACTCTGAGGTCACACAAGCCCACCAGTGCATATACAAACAGAAGTCCTCAAATTGTCTCACTCGATATCTAACAGTCCATGCTGGCCGAAGGCCTTCATGGATGCCACCATTCAGCACCCTTGGCAGGTCATGTCTGCATCACGCACTCTGCCGGGCCTCAGCTCAGGGTCATCTCCGAGTACCTGCCAGGCACAGACCACGTGGAGGCACAGTCGCCACCAGAACCACCAAAAGAAAACATCCGCTCACTCAACTTAAACCACAAAGCCACCGGCGCCAGGCAAAAACAGCCTTCACTCACAGAGTCCACTATAGAGGCGCCAAAATTCTCCAATTACAAATGAGCACTCTTTCTACAAATTCTCAAGTAGACCCACTGACTTGGCAAATGCAGCATCCACCCCACCCCACCCGCAATGGCCGCAAATACTGATGAGGCAACTGAGGATCGTGGTGCAGACACGAGTCAGGAAGGTTCGCAGCTTGAGAAGAACAGGGGCCGTGGTAGCGAGCGGCAACACAGGGCAGGGCAAGCGGCGGGTAAGCATGGCACGGAGCGTGCACAAGCAAACCAAGATACCAAGCCAAGTCTATCACGAATCACGAACAAAGGCACTGGAATAACACTAATCGCAGCATTACATTATCGTTGGCATCAACGGCTTCCATGTTGTCGTCCATCTCCGTGCTCATCACCACCGCCACCCACATGCCACCACCCACATGCCACCACCCCCATGCCACCACCCACATGCCACCACCCACATGCCACCACCCACATGCCACCACCCACATGCCACCACCCACACGCCGCCACCCCCATGCCACCACCCACATGCCACCACCCACATGCCGCCACCCACATGCCACCACCCAATATGCCACCACCCACATGCCACCACCCGCATGCCACCACCCACATGCCACCACCCACATACCACCACCCACATGCCACCACCCACATGCCACCACCCACATGCCGCCACCCACATGCCACCACCCACATGCCACCACCCACATGCCACCACCCACATGCCACCACCCCCATGCCACCACCCCCACGCCACCACCCACATGCCACCACCCACATGCCACCACCCACATGCCACCACCGACATGCCGCCACCCACATGCCACCACCCACATGCCACCACCCACATGCCACCACCCACATGCCACCACCCCCATGCCACACTCACCACCCACATGCCGCCACCCACATGCCACCACCCACATGCCACCACCCACATGCCACCACCCACATGCCACCACCCACATGCCACCACCCACATGCCGCCACCCACATGCCACCACCCACATGCCACCACCCACACGCCACCACCCACATGCCACCACCCACACGCCGCCACCGACATGCCACCACCCACATGCCACCACCCACATGCCACCACCCACATGCCACCACCCACATGCCACCACCCACACGCCGCCACCCACATGCCACCACCCACACGCCACCACCGACATGCCACCACCCACATGCCACCACCCACATGCCACCACCGACATGCCAACACCCACATGCCACCACCCACATGCCACCGCCCACATGCCACCACCCCCATGCCACCACCCACATGCCACCACCCACATGCCACCACCCACATGCCACCACCCACACGCCGCCACCCACATGCCACCACCCACATGCCACCACCCACATGCCACCACCCACACGCCACCACCCGCATGCCACCACCCCCATGCCACCACCCCCATGCCACCACCCACATGCCACCACCCGCATGCCACCACCCACATGCCACCACCCACATGCCACCACCCACACGCCACCACCCACATGCCACCACCCACACGCCACCACCCACATGCCACCACCCGCATGCCACCACCCCCATGCCACCACCCACATGCCACCACCCACATGCCACCACCCACATGCCACCCCACATGCCACCACCCCCATGCCACCACCCACATGCCACCACCCACATGCCACCACCCACATGCCACCACCCACATGCCACCACCGACATGCCACCACCCACATGCCACCACCCACATGCCACCACCCGCATGCCACCACCCACATGCCACCACCCCCATGCCACCACCCCATGCCACCACCCCCATGCCACCACCCACATGCCACACTCACCACCCCATGCCACCACCCGCATGCCACCACCCCCATGCCACCACCCCCATGCCACCACCCACATGCCACACTCACCACCCCCATGCCACCACCCACATGCCGCCACCCACATGCCACCACCCACATGCCACCACCCACATGCCACCACCCACATGCCACCACCCACATGCCACCACCCACATGCCACCACCCCATGCCACCACCCACATGCCACCACCCACATGCCACCACCCACATGCCACCACCCACATGCCACCACCCACACGCCACCACCCACATGCCACCACCCACATGCCGCCACCGACATGCCACCACCCACATGCCACCACCCACATGCCACCACCGACATGCCACCACCCACATACCACCACCCACACGCCGCCACCCACATGCCACCACCCACATGCCACCACCGACATGCCACCACCGACATGCCACCACCCACATGCCACCACCCGCATGCCAACACCCACATGCCACCACCCACATGCCACCGCCCACACGCCGCCACCCACATGCCACCACCCACACGCCGCCACCCACATGCCACCACCCACATGCCACCACCCACATGCCACCACCCACATGCCAACACCCACATGCCACCACCCACATGCCACCGCCCACATGCCACCACCCACATGCCACCACCCACATGCCACCACCCCCATGCCACCACCCCCATGCCACCGCCCACATGCCACCACCCCCATGCCACCACCCACATGCCGCCAACCCCATGCCACCACCCCCATGCCACCACCCACATGCCGCCACCGACATGCCAACACCCACATGCCACCACCCACATGCCACCACCCACATGCCACCACCCACATGCCACCACCCACATGCCACCACCCACATGCCGCCACCCACATGCCACCACCCACATGCCACCACCCGCATGCCACCACCCCCATGCCACCAACCCCATGCCACCACCCCCATGCCACCACCCGCATGCCACCACCCACATGCCACCACCCACATGCCACCACCCACACGCCACCACCCACACGCCATCACCCACATGCCACCACCCACATGCCACCACCCGCATGCCACCACCCACATGCCACCACCCACATGCCACCACCCACATGCCACCACCCCAATGCCACCACCCCACGCCACCACCCACATGCCACCACCCACATGCCACCACCCACATGCCACCACCCACATGCCACCACCCACATGCCACCACCAACATGCCACCACCCACATGCCACCACCCACATGCCACCACCCCCATGCCACCACCCGCATGCCACCACCCACATGCCACCACCCACATGCCACCACCCACATGCCACCACCCACATGCCACCACCAACATGCCGCCACCCACATGCCACCACCCACATGCCACCACCCGCATGCCACCACCCGCATGCCACCACCCGCATGCTGCCACCCACATGCCACCACCCACACGCCACCACCCACATGCCACCACCCGCATGCCACCACCCACATGCCACCACCCCCATGCCGCCACCCACATGCCACCACCAACATGCCGCCACCCACATGCCACCACCCACATGCCGCCACCCACATGCCACCACCCACATGCCACCACCCACATGCCACCACCCACATGCCACCACCCACATGCCACCACCCACATGCCACCACCCACATGCCACCACCCACATGCCACCACCCGCAAGCCACCACCCACATGCCACCACCCCCATGCCGCCACCCCCATGCCACCACCCCCATGCCACCACCCACATGCCGCCACCCACATGCCACCACCGACATGCCAACACCCACATGCCACCACCCCCATGCCACCACCCACATGCCACCACCCACATGCCACCACCCCCATGCCACCACCCCCATGCCACCACCCACATGCCACACTCACCACCCCCATGCCACCACCCGCATGCCACCACCCCCATGCCACCACCCCCATGCCACCACCCACATGCCACACTCACCACCCCCATGCCACCACCCACATGCCGCCACCCACATGCCACCACCCACATGCCACCACCCACATGCCGCCACCCACATGCCACCACCCACATGCCACCACCCACATGCCACCACCCACATGCCACCACCCCATGCCACCACCCACATGCCACCACCCACATGCCGCCACCCACATGCCACCACCCACATGCCACCACCCACACGCCACCACCCACATGCCACCACCCACACGCCGCCACGGACATGCCACCACCCACATGCCACCACCCACATGCCACCACCGACATGCCACCACCCACATACCACCACCCACACGCCGCCACCCACATGCCACCACCCACATGCCACCACCGACATGCCACCACCGACATGCCACCACCCACATGCCACCACCCGCATGCCAACACCCACATGCCACCACCCACATGCCACCGCCCACACGCCGCCACCCACATGCCACCACCCACACGCCGCCACCCACATGCCACCACCCACATGCCACCACCCACATGCCACCACCCACATGCCAACACCCACATGCCACCACCCACATGCCACCGCCCACATGCCACCACCCACATGCCACCACCCACATGCCACCACCCCCATGCCACCACCCCATGCCACCGCCCACATGCCACCACCCCCATGCCACCACCCACATGCCGCCAACCCATGCCACCACCCCATGCCACCACCCACATGCCGCCACCGACATGCCAACACCCACATGCCACCACCCACATGCCACCACCCACATGCCACCACCCACATGCCACCACCCACATGCCACCACCCACATGCCGCCACCCACATGCCACCACCCACATGCCACCACCCGCATGCCACCACCCCCATGCCACCAACCCCATGCCACCACCCCCATGCCACCACCCGCATGCCACCACCCACATGCCACCACCCACATGCCACCACCCACACGCCACCACCCACACGCCATCACCCACATGCCACCACCCACATGCCACCACCCGCATGCCACCACCCACATGCCACCACCCACATGCCACCACCCACATGCCACCACCCCAATGCCACCACCCCCACGCCACCACCCACATGCCACCACCCACATGCCACCACCCACATGCCACCACCCACATGCCACCACCCACATGCCACCACCAACATGCCACCACCCACATGCCACCACCCACATGCCACCACCCCCATGCCACCACCCGCATGCCACCACCCACATGCCACCACCCACATGCCACCACCCACATGCCACCACCCACATGCCACCACCCACATGCCGCCACCCACATGCCACCACCCACATGCCACCACCCGCATGCCACCACCTGCATGCCACCACCCGCATGCTGCCACCCACATGCCACCACCCACACGCCACCACCCACATGCCACCACCGCATGCCACCACCCACATGCCACCACCCCATGCCGCCACCCACATGCCACCACCAACATGCCGCCACCCACATGCCACCACCCACATGCCGCCACCCACATGCCACCACCCACATGCCACCACCCACATGCCACCACCCACATGCCACCACCCACATGCCGCCACCCACATGCCACCACCCACATGCCACCACCCACATGCCACCACCCGCAAGCCACCACCCACATGCCACCACCCCATGCCGCCACCCCATGCCACCACCCCATGCCACCACCCACATGCCGCCACCCACATGCCACCACCGACATGCCAACACCCACATGCCACCACCCACATGCCACCGCCCACATGCCACCACCCACATGCCACCACCCACATGCCACCACCCACATGCCACCACCCACATGCCACCACCCACACGCCGCCACCGACATGCCACCACCCACATGCCACCACCCACATGCCACCACCCCCATGCCGCCACCCACATGCCACCACCCCATGCCGCCACCCCCATGCCACCACCCACATGCCGCCACCCCCATGCCACCACCCACATGCCGCCACCCACATGCCACCACCCACATGCCACCACCCACATGCCACCACCCACATGCCGCCACCCACATGCCGCCACCCACATGCCACCACCCACATGCCGCCACCCACATGCCACCACCCGCATGCCACCACCCACATGCCACCACCCCCATGCCGCCACCCCCATGCCACCACCCACATGCCACCACCCACATGCCGCCACCCACATGCCACCACCCACATGCCACCACCCGCATGCCACCACCCACATGCCACCACCCACATGCCACCACCCCCACGCCACCACCGACATGCCACCACCCACATGCCACCACCGACATGCCACCACCGACATGCCACCACCCACATGCCACCACCCGCATGCCACCACCCACATGCCACCACCCACATGCCACCGCCCACGCCGCCACCCACATGCCACCACCCACATGCCACCACCCACATGCCACCACCCACATGCCACCACCCACATGCCACCACCCACATGCCAACACCCACATGCCACCACCCACATGCCACCGCCCACATGCCACCACCCACATGCCACTACCCACATGCCACCACCCCCATGCCACCACCCACATGCCACCGCCCACATGCCACCACCCCATGCCACCACCCACATGCCGCCAACCCCATGCCACCACCCACATGCCACCACCCACATGCCGCCACCGACATGCCAACACCCACATGCCACCACCCACATGCCACCACCCACATGCCACCACCCACATGCCACCACCCACATGCCACCACCCACATGCCGCCACCCACATGCCACCACCCACATGCCACCACCCGCATGCCACCAACCCCATGCCACCAACCCCATGCCACCACCCGCATGCCACCACCCGCATGCCACCACCCACATGCCACCACCCACATGCCACCACCCACACGCCACCACCCACACGCCATCACCCACATGCCACCACCCACATGCCACCACCCGCATGCCACCACCCACATGCCACCACCCACATGCCACCACCCCCACGCCACCACCGACATGCCGCCACCCACATGCCACCACCCACATGCCACCACCGACATGCCACCACCCACATGCCACCACCCGCATGCCACCACCCACATGCCACCACCCACATCCCACCGCCCACACGCCGCCACCCACATGCCACCACCCACACGCCGCCACCCACATGCCACCACCCACATGCCACCACCCACATGCCACCACCCACATGCCACAACCAACATGCCACCACCCACATGCCACCACCCACATGCCACCACCCCCATGCCACCACCCGCATGCCACCACCCACATGCCACCACCCACATGCCACCACCCACATGCCACCACCCACATGCCACCACCAACATGCCGCCACCCACATGCCACCACCCACATGCCACCACCCGCATGCCACCACCCGCATGCCACCACCCGCATGCTGCCACCCACATGCCACCACCCACACGCCACCACCCACATGCCACCACCCGCATGCCACCACCCACATGCCACCACCCCCATGCCCCCACCCACATGCCACCACCAACATGCCCACCCACATGCCACCACCCACATGCCGCCACCCACATGCCACCACCCACATGCCACCACCCACATGCCACCACCCACATGCCGCCACCCACATGCCACCACCCACATGCCACCACCCACATGCCACCACCCGCAAGCCACCACCCACATGCCACCACCCCCATGCCGCCACCCCATGCCACCACCCCCATGCCACCACCCACATGCCGCCACCCACATGCCACCACCGACATGCCAACACCCACATGCCACCACCCACATGCCACCGCCCACATGCCACCACCCCCATGCCACCACCCACATGCCACCACCCACATGCCACCACCCACATGCCACCACCCACACGCCGCCACCGACATGCCACCACCCACATGCCACCACCCACATGCCACCACCCCCATGCCGCCACCCACATGCCACCACCCCCATGCCGCCACCCCCATGCCACCACCAACATGCCGCCACCCCCATGCCACCACCCACATGCCGCCACCCACATGCCACCACCCACATGCCACCACCCACATGCCACCACCCACATGCCGCCACCCACATGCCGCCACCCACATGCCACCACCCACATGCCGCCACCCACATGCCACCACCCGCATGCCACCACCCACATGCCACCACCCCCATGCCGCCACCCCCATGCCACCACCCACATGCCACCACCCACATGCCGCCACCCACATGCCACCACCCACATGCCACCACCCGCATGCCACCACCCACATGCCACCACCCACATGCCACCACCCCCACGCCACCACCGACATGCCACCACCCACATGCCACCACCGACATGCCACCACCGACATGCCACCACCCACATGCCACCACCCGCATGCCACCACCCACATGCCACCACCCACATGCCACCGCCCACACGCCGCCACCCACATGCCACCACCCACACGCCGCCACCCACATGCCACCACCCACATGCCACCACCCACATGCCACCACCCACATGCCAACACCCACATGCCACCACCCACATGCCACCGCCCACATGCCACCACCAACATGCCACTACCCACATGCCACCACCGCCATGCCACCACCCACATGCCACCGCCCACATGCCACCACCCCCATGCCACCACCCACATGCCGCCAACCCCCATGCCACCACCCACATGCCACCACCCACATGCCGCCACCACATGCCAACACCCACATGCCACCACCCACATGCCACCACCCACATGCCACCACCCACATGCCACCACCCACATGCCACCACCACATGCCGCCACCCACATGCCACCACCCACATGCCACCACCCGCATGCCACCACCCCCATGCCACCAACCCCATGCCACACCCCATGCCACCACCCGCATGCCACCACCCACATGCCACCACCCACATGCCACCACCCACACGCCACCACCCACACGCCACCACCCACATGCCACCACCCACATGCCACCACCCGCATGCCACCACCCACATGCCACCACCCACATGCCACCACCCACATGCCACCACCCCATGCCACCACCCCCACGCCACCACCCACATGCCACCACCCACATGCCACCACCCACATGCCACCACCCACATGCCACCACCCACATGCCACCACCCACATGCCACCACCCACATGCCGCCACCCACATGCCACCACCCACATGCCACCACCGACATGCCACCACCCACATGCCACCACCCACATGCCACCACCCGCATGCCACCACCCGCATGCCACCACCCCCATGCCACCACCCCCATGCCACCACCCACATGCCACCACCCGCATGCCACCACCCCCATGCCACCACCCCCATGCCACCACCCCCATGCCACCACCCCCATGCCACCACCCCCATGCCACACTGCCACACCCACATGCCACCACCCACATGCCGCCACCCACATGCCACCACCCACATGCCACCACCCACATGCCGCCACCCACATGCCACCACCCACAATGCCACCACCCACATGCCACCACCCACATGCCACCACCCACATGCCGCCACCCACATGCCACCACCCACATGCCAACCACCCACACGCCACCACCCACATGCACCACCCACACCGCCGCCACCCGACATGCACCACCCACATGCCACCACCCACATGCCACCACCGACATGCCACCACCCACATACCACCACCCACACGCCCACCACATGCCACCACCCACATGCCACCACCGACATGCCACCACCGACATGCCACCACCCACATGCCACCACCCGCATGCCACCACCCACATGCCACCACCCACATGCCACCACCACACGCCGCCACCCACATGCCACCACCCACCACGCCGCCACCCACATGCCACCACCACATGCCACCACCCACATGCCACCACCCACATGCCACCACCACATGCCACCACCCGCAATGCCACCACCCACATGCCACCACCCACATGCCGCACCCCCATGCCACCACCCCATGCCACCACCCACATGCCGCCACCCACATGCCACCACCCGACATGCCACACCCACATGCCACCACCCACATGCCACCCCCACATGCCACCACCCCATGCCACCACCCACATGCCACACCCACCATGCCACCACCCACATGCCACCACCCACACGCCGCCACCGACATGCCACCACCCACATGCCACCACCCACATGCCACCACCCCCATGCCGCCACCCACATGCCACCACCCATGCCGCCACCCCATGCCACCACCCAACATGCCGCCACCCCATGCCCACCCACATGCCGCCACCCACATGCCACCACCCACATGCCACCACCCACATGCCACCACCCACATGCCGCCACCCACATGCCCCACCACTGCCACCACCCACATGCCGCCCCCCATGCCACCACCCCATGCCACCACCCACATGCCACCCCCCCCATGCCGCCACCCCCATGCCACCACCCACATGCCACCACCGCCGCCAACCCACATGCCACCACCCACATGCCACCACCCGCATGCCACCACCCACATGCCACCCACATGCCACCACCCCCAGCACCACCGACATGCCACCACCCACATGCCACCACGACATGCCACCACCGACATGCCACCACCCACATGCCACCACCGCATGCCACCACCCACATGCCACCACCCACATGCCACCGCCCACCGCCGCCACCCACATGCCACCA